>CM076579.1:1382054537-1382062037 GCA_034641835.2 Pinus albicaulis
GCTCCCGGGACAGGCTGCAGATCCCGAGGAAAAGCAAACCAATGGCCAACACTTGCCTCCGCCCTAGGCTCACATTGAGGACCATGACGAGGTGGGTCTATTAGAGTGAGTATCGATTCTTAATGCGGAATAAATACTTTAAAATAATCGTAAAACGAAAATAAATCCCCAATAAATCATACCTCCAGCCATTGATGCTGCTCACAATGAATTTTGTATGCAAAATGCTGCTTCACTATATAGAAAGTGTAACCCAACACTAATGGTTGCCCAATACTCACCCTCGTAAGAGAATCGAAACCTCAATACTCTATCGAGCTTTACAGAATGCCCAAAAATAGAGCAGGCAGACAAATACCTCAAGACAAGCTTTTGTGTGACTAATAAGTAACGACAGGCACAACATTGAGTATATTCAATCCCATGAGACTAACAATTGAATTGCTTCAAAACGCCTTACTCAATTGCAGAATTTGGAATCTTATAAATGAAAGTCAGGCTACAAACTGATTGGATTGGCTCACTCACAGAATTCGGAATGTTCGTAAGGGCTATTCGGAGAAAATCTGAAGGCACTTCCAAGCTCTTCTCACTCTAGCTTGATGGTGTAAAACTGAAGGGGATTGAGTTAGTGAGCTTGGGGACCAAACATAAATATTTATAGCCAAGCTTCCATCAAGCTTCTGTTGGCTATGTGTCAAGTGTTCCACAAATAATGGTAGAGAACTGCAGTGGGAGTAATGGAGCACTTCAGAAGCTCTCAACAAGAAATTAATTAACTGCAGTTGATTTCTGTAATTTAAGGAAATTACTGCAGTTGGTTTCCATAAATTAAGGAAATCACTGCAGTTGGTTTCCAGAAATAATTACTGCAGTTATTTCCATAAATAACTGGGAGAGGGAGCGTAACATTCTCCCACTTGGTCCATACTTCCAAACTTAAAGTCTCATATTAAAACCCATTGATAATCTGTATTAAGTAATAGATACATGAATCATGGCGATAAGTCCTCTAATGATGAGTATTATCTTCCATGTATTACTATGTATTTATTTCTATTAAAATTTATGTGGCAACAATTTCTTAATGAATAAACCCTATGTTTATTCTTGGTCCTACACAGATGAATTCTCTCAAATCAAATTAAGGTGCACATAAATATGAGAAAAACATCACAATAATTAATAATTTCATTAAAAATAACATTGTTCATACAATGAGAAACTACATAATGGAACCAAGTCCCATATTCATTACATGATCCTTGAATTTAAACAGTGGCATGCCCTTAGTCAAAGGATTAGAAATCACCAATTCAGTGCTAACGTGCTCAATGACCACTTTCTTTTCTTTAACACGTTCCCTTATAGCTAAATACTTAATGTCGATGTGTTTATTTCGACTCCCACTTTTGTTGTTCTTAGCCATAAAAACAGCAGTTGAATTGTCACAATATATTCTCAATGGCTTAGAGATAGAATCCATAATTCTAAGCCTAGAAATGAAACTTTTGTTGGAATGTAATTTCCAATTGTGCAGATGAATTAACAGGCGGCTGCATGGACGAACAGCGCAGGGTAAAAGGCGCACAAGTTGGCAGAGATCGACGGAGTACGGGAGGTCAAACCTCTCGATAGTTAACGGATGAGCACCCCCCATAGTTGACTTGCCAACCACGCGTTGACCTCAAATCAACGGTTGTGGTGAACTACGGGGCCTCACCCATTTGGTATGTACGGGTAGACTTATACCCCCCGTAACCACCAGGAGAGGTGGCTCCGCCCACGCTCCACCATCGCGCCACCAAACCACCACCGCTGCGAAATTCACCAATTCTGCCACAAAGTCAAATTCACCATCAATTCGATTTTGAAGCGGTTCATCCAGAATTTATGGCACCATAAATTTTTTTTAAGCGGTGAATTTTGTTGTGTTTTGTCAACAAATGACATTAAATGAAGCTTAGATATTTTTGTTTTAATATATAAAACAGAGTTGTAATTGTAGTTGTTGTTGTTAATATAATAGAACGTAATCGTTCTATTTTTTTTAATAGTGATGCACCACAGTGCTTTGAAAAAAATAGACAGAGAGAGTGCAGATTTAAAATTATACACAGCAGTGTATATTTTTTTTAATAGACAGAGATAGTGAAGTTTTTACACAGCAGAGTGTAAAAGTATGAATTACACAGCAGTGTGTTTAGTTTAAATTTTCTGTGTGAGACAGAGAAGAATTTTTTGTTTTGGAACTGAGCTTAGAAGCAGTCCAGCAACAGTTGTAATCTCTCTGAGAGAGGAAGAAGTTGTAACAGTTTTTTTTTGAAGAAATTGAATTTTTTTTGTGGAAACTCTGTCACTGTGAGTGAAAATTTTAAATATTTTCTCTGTGTTAGAGAGGGAGTTTATTCTCCATTGTTAATTATGGAATTTTTCAATATTCCAACATGGTATCAGAGCCAATTCAGGCTATTTGAAGGTCAAATAAGCTGAAGAAAAGGAATTCGTTATTGCAGAAGCCTCTCTAGCAGTGTGAAGGTTCAGACAAGAAGAATTCAAAGGTAATTCTCTATATAGTTCTTGTGTTACTGTTGCAGTACAGTTAGTTAATTTAAACACAGAGTCAAGTGTTTTGAATCATAGTTAAGAGTGCAGAATGGCTGGAGCCAGCACTGGTATGGGTATGGGAAATATCCATCTCCCACAATTTAATGGGAAAAATTATGACTACTGGTCAATAACTATGAAAGCCTTATTTGTCTCCCAAGACTTATGGGAATTTGTTGAGGATGGCTTTGAAGAGCCATCAGATGAACTTGAGTTTAATATGTTAACTCGGGCAGAAAAAGAGATTCTGAAGAGCAATAAGAAGAGAGATGCCAACGCTCTTTTCTTCTTGTATCAAGCAGTGCATGAGAGTGTGTTTCCGAGGATAGCAGCAGCTAAGAGATCCAAAGAAGCATGGGAAACTCTCAAGACAGCTTACCAGGGCATGGAGAAGGTGAAAACAACAAAAATTCAGTTGCTGAGGAGAGATTTTGAGACTCTTTGTATGAAAGAGTCAGACACTATTGACTCATTCTTCACTCATGTGATTGGAATGGTCACACAAATAAGGTCACATGGAGAAACTCTTGAAGACAAGAGGATTGTTGAGAAACTCTTGAGGAGTCTACCCTCAAGATTTGATGTGATTGTCACGACCATAGGAGACTAAGGATCTCACAAAGTTTTCAGTAGATGAGCTACATGCCTCACTGATGACCCATGAACAAAGATTGAGTAGGAATGAAAACTCATCTCTTGAACATGCTTTTAAGACCCAGATGTCTTTCGGAAGAGGAAGAGGGCAAGGCAAAGGAAGAGGAAGAGGCAGAAGCCATAACAGAGGTGGAAGGAACAGTCCAGCAAATGCTCAAGGAAGGGGCAGCAATCCAAATCAGCATCAAGGCCAAGGCAATAGCCAGTAGAGTGGTCAGCAGAATGATCAAGGACAAAGGTATGATAAATCCAATGTCCAATGTTAAAATTGTAAGAAATATGGTCATTATGCTAATGAATGTAGAACGAAGAAGCAAGATATGAGAAGTAGAACTAGCGCAAATTTCACTAGAGAAAATAGCAGCCAAAACAATTTGTTTTTAGCTTGTAATATGGCTGAAGAAAAGAATGAGGATTTATGGTTTCTAGACTCCGGTTGTAGTAACCATATGACAGGAAACTTAGCAATGTTTTCTATGTTAGATGAAAGTGTACAGTCACAAGTCACACTAGGAACTGATAGCAAAGTTTCTGTTATGGGAAAAGGAGATGTGAATGTTTTAACAAGATTAGGTGCAAAAAAATCCATAGCAGATGTTTTTTATGTTCTAAGAATGAAGTGTAATCTCTTAAGTATTGGACAGCTTGTTCATAAGGGATATAATGTTTTCTTTGAGGATGATGTTTGTACCATCATGGACAAACCACCCAGCAATCAGTGTATTGCTGAAGTGAAGATGACAAGGAACAGGATGTTCCCTCTCAGAATGAGAGCAGATTTGAAGAATGGTGAAGCGAAAGTAGCAGTTGCACGGGAGACTTTCCAAAGCGAACCAAAAGATGATAATTGGTTATGGCACTTGAGATTTGGACATCTCAACTTTGGAGGTCTTAATTTGTTGAACAGAAAAGGAATGGTAAGTGGTTTACCATTGATAGAGAAACCGGACAGCCTTTGTGAAGGTTGTATTATTGGGAAACAACACAGAGAAATTTTTCCTTCCGGGAAAAGCATAAGGGCAAAAGCACCCTTAGAAATTGTCCACTCAGATGTATGTGGACCAATGCAAACTCCATCACTTGCTAGCAGCCACTATGTACTAACATTTATAGATGATTTTACAAGAAAAACTTGGGTTTACTTTTTGAAAAACAAAAGTGAAGTGTTTAAAAAATTTTGCAATTTCAAAGCACTTGTTGAGAACCAGAGTGGGCTGCATATCAAAGTCTTAAGGACTGATAGAGGAGGTGAGTATATCTCTAAATATTTTCTACGTTTTTGTAGAGAAAATGGTATTCAAAAGCAGTTTACAACTAGATATACTCCGCAACAAAATGGAGTAGCCGAAAGGAAGAATAGAACCATAATGGACATGGTGAGGAGTATGTTAAAGGCAAAGCATCTGCCTAATGATTATTGGGCTGAAGCTGTACATTGTGCAGCATACATTTTGAATAGGTGCCCTACAAAAGCAGTGATGAACAAAGTGCCGAAAGAGGCATGGAGTGGCACAAGCAAGGTGTCACACATATGAAGGTTTTTGGATGTGTGGCTTATGCACACATTCCGGATCAGTTAAGGAAGAAGTTGGACAGCAAGGGGGAGAAATGTATTTTCATTGGATACAGTGAGGAATCCAAGGCATATAGGTTATATAACCCATCCACCAAGAAGTTTATTGTGAGCAGAGATGTTCAGTTTATTGAAGAGGAAGCTTGGGATGGAAGCATAGAGAAAACAGTGAATGTTAAACACTGTTTATCTCATGATGAAAATAATGATGAGTTGGCTGAAATACATCCCCAAATAGCAACACCAACAAAAGAGCAGCAGAGCACACCCTTGAGGAGAAATGACAGTGCTTCTCCAAGCACACCACAAGGAGGAAATTCAAGTGCTTCTTCAAGCATTTGTACACCTACTGAAAGAGGTAAGAAATTCAAAAGTTTGAAAGAAATTTATGAACAAGATATAGCTAATGAAGGTATCAATTCTTTGTTTTCTTTATATTGTCATGTTGATGATCCTGTTCATTTCGAAGAAGCTATCAATGATAGGAAATGGATAGAAGCTATGGATGTGGAAATAAATGCCATAGAGAGGAACAAGACTTGGGATTTGGTTGAACTCCCAAAAGGTAAAGATGTCATTGGTGTTAAATGGGTCTACAAGACCAAGAGTAATGCTGAAGGCAAAATAGAGAGACACAAGGAAAGACTTGTTGTCAAAGGCTATAAGCAGAAGCATGGGATAGATTATGAGGAAACTTTCGCACCGGTTGCCAGAATGGAAACCGTGAGAGCAGTGCTGTCCATAGCAGCACAAAACAAATGGAAAGTTTACCAAATGGACGTGAAGTCAGCATTTCTGAATGGAGTGTTAATGGAAGAGGTTTACATTGATCAACCTCTAGGTTATGAGAAGAAAGGCCAAGAGCACAAAGTGTGTAAGTTGAAGAAAGCTCTTTATGGGCTGAAGCAAATGCCAAGAGCGTGGTACAGTAGGATAGATTCATATCTACTGGAAAATGGTTTTGAAAAGTGTGAGGGAGAACCCACCCTCTACATCAAAGAAAAAGATGAAAAAATCTTGATTGTAGTCTTATATGTTGATGATGTTATTTTCACAGGTAATGGTGATTGCCTTATTGAACATTTTAAAACAGTCATGAAGGAAGAATTTGAAATGACTGACATGGGTTTGTTGAGATACTTCTTGGGAATAGAAGTAGAACAAGATGAAAGTGGGATTTTCATCTCATAGGCAAAGTATGTTAATGAGGTACTTGAAAGATTTAACATGCAGGAATGAAAAGCAGCAATCACTCCCACAGTGATGGGATTAAAACTCAGCAGAGAGGACAGCAGCAGGGATTTTGATCGTAGTTTATACAAGAGCATAGTTGGCAGCCTCATGTACTTGACTGCAACTAGGCCGGACATAATTCATGCTGATAGTTTGATTTCTAGATTCATGGAAAAATCAAAGGATGCACATTGGCAAGCAACAAAAGGAATTTTGAGGTATGTTAAAGGTGCAAAAAGGTTTGGTATCTTTTATACTACTTCAAAATGTTCAGATTTAGTTGGATACACTAACAGTGATTGGGCTGGATGTGTTGATGATTAGAAGAGCACTTCCGGTTATGTTTTTCATATGGGTTCAGGAGCCATTTCATGGGCTTCTAAGAAACAACCCATTGTAGCATTGTCTACAGCAGAGGCGAAATATGTGGCAGTTACAGCAGCAGCGTGTCAAGCAGTTTGGATGCGGAAAATGTTGAGAAGTTTATGTCAAGAATAGGTAAAAGGGACAGTGATCTTTTGTGACAATAGCTCAGCTATTGCATTGTCTAAAAATTCTGTTTTTCATAAGAGGACAAAACACATTGACACCAAGTTTCACTTCATACGTGAATTGGTTACAGTTGGAGAAATCGTTTTGCAGCATTGTAGAACGGAGGATCAATTTGTAGATATCCTCACAAAGCCACTTGCGCAGAAAAGCTTTGAACATTTTAGAAAATGTTTGGGTATGCAGGAAAACCCAGCAGTGGAAATTAAGAGGGAGTGTTGGAATGTAATTTCCAACTGTGCAGATGAATTAACAGGCAGCTGCATGGACGAACAACGCAGGGTAAAAGGCGCACAAGTTGGCAGAGATCGACGGAGTATGGGAGGTCAAACCGCTCGACGGTTAACGGATGAGCACCCCCCGTAGTTGACTTGCCAATCACGCGTTGACCTCAAATCAATGGTTGTGGTGAACTATGGGGCCTCACCCATTTGGTCTGTACGGGCAGACTTATACCCCCCGTAACCACCAGGAGAGGTGGCTCTGCCCACGCTCCACCATCGCGCCACCAAACCACCACCGCCGCAAAATTCACCAATTCTGCCACAAAGTCAAATTCACCATCAATTCGATTTTGAAGCGGTTCATCCAGAATTTATGGCACCATAATTTTTTTTTAAGCGGTGAATTTTGTTGTGTTTTGTCAACAAATGGCATTAAATGAAGCTTAGATATTTTTGTTTTAATATATAAAACAGAGTTGTAATTGTAGTTGTTGTTGTTAATATAATAGAACATAATTGTTCTATTTTTTTAATAGAGATGCACCACAGTGCTTTGAAAAAAATAGACAGAGAGAGTGCAGATTTAAAATTATACACAACAGTGTATATTTTTTTTAATAGACAGAGACAGTGAAGTTTTTACACAGCAGAGTGTAAAAG
>CM076579.1:1382067037-1382077037 GCA_034641835.2 Pinus albicaulis
AAATGCTGCTTCACTATATAGAAAATGTAACCCAACGCTAATGGTTGCCCAGTACCCACCCTCGTAAGAGAATCGAAACCTCAATACTCTACCGAGCTTTACAGAATGCCCAAAAATAGAGCAGGCAGACAAATACCTCGAGAAAACCTTCTGTGTGACTAATAAGTAACGACAGGCACAGCATCGAGTATATTCAATCCCATGAGACTAACAATTGGATTACTTCAAAACGCCTTACTCAATCATAGAATTGGAATCTTATAAATGAAAGTTAGGCTACAAACTAATTGGATTGGCTCACTCACAGAATTTGGAATGTTCGAAAGGGCTATTCGGAGAAAATCTGAAGGCACTTCCAAGCTCTTCTCACTCTAGCTTGATGGTGTAACACTGAAGGGGATTGAGTTAGTGAGTTTGGGGACAAACAGAAATATTTATAGCCAAGCTTCCATCAAGCTTCTATTGGCTATGTGTCAAGTGTTCCACAAATCATGGTAGAGAACTGCAGTGGGAGTAATGGAGCACTTCAGAAGCTCTCAACAAGAAATTAATTAACTGTAGTCGATTTCCGTAATTTAAGGAAATTACTGCAGTTGGTTTCCATAAATTAAGGAAATTACTGCAGTTGGTTTCCAGAAATAATTACTACAGTTATTTCCGGAAATAATTGGGAGAGGGAGCGTAACAGGGTCTACTCGGAATACAACACCCACAGGGCGACGATCACCGCCACGAGCAACGAAAACGTTAAGATCTCCCAGAGGAGGGTGCAGAGCACGAGGGACAGCAGAACGATGGCGTAGTCCATGACAAGGAGCTTGTAGACACGGGCCATTACCACGGCTACGGATCGCGGCCACGAAATTGAAGCTCTCGCCAAGAGCTTTGATTATGGGCCATTTATGGGCCATACTTATTATTAGAGTCTGGTGTGGAGCTGTTTTCCACAAGTTGCGCCATGAGAGCTGTTTGCCTTGTCCACAAAACTGGAAATAAATACTATACATGTGTTGTGTGAGAGCAAGTTAATGAAAATTTTAAAGGTTAATTATATTCCCATATGGTTTAATTTTCTGTGTTTTTTTTAAATGTTAATTTTTATTTTTTCAAAAATAATTGGCACAATTATAAAATTTGTATTTAAATATTTTATAAAAATATCTTAAACATTTTAAAAATTACATATTATAAAGTTGTATTTAAAAATTAACTAAATATTGATATTAATTAGGGGAAGGGCACTTTTCTTACCTTCGAAACTAAGGTATTAAAAGTGAGATTACATTTCCTGCTATGCTATATATCTCTCTGTAAAATGGAATCGTCAAAAGATGCTCTTTTCTTTGGACCAAGAGGTTCGAATGCTTAGTTGAGACGCTTTTCCAATACATAGGGTGGATTATTCTTGTCAAGGTGGGTACAGAAGGAAATATAGATTTTTCTTTTTAATTATTGGGAATTTGTAATTTTATCAGCCAAAATTTAGTATCAATTTTTTTTAATTATTTCATTGAAATGTATGCAATATATTTTATTATGATAAACCAAACATGTTTCTTCCCATTAAACCTAATTTGATAAAAAAAAAGCAAACTCTAACCCCAACTATTCATCCCACTAACCAAAGACCTACATTACCCAACCAAAAAAACAAAAACATATTTCAAGTTCTAAGTTCCAGCTATATATGCTGTACTGGTTCCGAGTTCCGAGTCCCGACGCAACACGGAAGATAAAGGGATGATGGATTCGCACGTCATCATACGAATTTGCAAGGGGCATGGATTCGCACGTCACATCAAACAATGACAAAAAGTTTCCATCTTCCACATCCTCGACTTCAAACAAATGATACCGTTATCACCGTCATGACATTTACTTTGAACGGTCAAAAGTATCAAAAGTATCCGCCACCTATACCTATAATTATTATAAAAATGCAATTATTACTTTGGTCAAAAGTATCCGCCATCTACTCTGTGATCGTATGCAATTATTATTTTGAACGGTCAAAAGTAACAAAAGTATCCGCCATCTATAGAAAAAAAAGAGAGGTTATACCTGCTAAGAAATGGAGTTGATGTGACCCTTCTCAGGCGTAATACTCCGTCTATGGTGAACATTATTTTCTATGCTATCAGCCCATTAATTGTGGTGGCAGAAACATTGCCCACTGTTAGATTTAAATTTGTTTAAATCTAACGGTGGGCAGTGTATCTGCCATCTGCCATCACAATTAATGAGTCTAGAAAAATAAGCGTCGCCTCCGTCTCTGGCCTCTACTCAGCGTTTTCTCCCAGTTAAGTAGGGCAAGCCTTATTTCTTGGGTTAAGTATAGCTAGAATTAAATGTGATTGGGTATTATAGTGGGTAGTATATGTCCAGCCGCATCTAATGGCACCACTTCATTTCCGACCCCACACTCCAACGTTCTTTTTTCATATATGAGCATGACAATGACATGATGCATCACCATTGTTTTCAAATTTTTGAACTGAATAATTAAAAATTTGGAAAAGCTGACTTCTTTCTGTTCATTCCTGTGAAATCATCAAAATCCATGACTATGTAAAAAGTATACAGCCTACAAAACCTGGTTGCATTTAGACACTAAAGCCCAGCAAGATATACAACAGTTATTCCACCAATGAAGATACTAGTGCAATTACTTCTTCTGGCAATAGGGAATCAGTCATTGGTAAGTTTTGGCCGAATCAGCTTCTAAAGTCCCAAAATGCACACAATCACACAACTCATTAGAGTATTTCTTGGACTGCAACTATTTCAAAGTTCTAGAATTGTATTTCTCTGTTCCTATGGCTCACAAACCTTTTAATTTGTTGTTCTGAATTAATTTTTCTAAGAGAATATAATGTCAGGTCATGGGTATTTTTGAGACTTTTAAGTGGTGTTTGTTTTAAACTTTGCAAGCTTTTGTTTGGAGGTCAAGTCCATACAGGTGGGTTCACATACATTTTACATTTACCCATTTTGCCAGCATTGTTTTGATGACGAATTGATACAGTTGGGCTTACCATGTCATATTTATATTTTGATTTGGGCCGGATGCATGTTATGGGATAGATCTAATTATATCTACATTTTGATATGTTAAGATATAAGCAGACCATTTTAAGAATGAAATCCTTGACTAATTTAAATATATATTTATATTTTGAAAAGTGAAATTTTGAAGTTGTGTGAATATTTTAAGAAATTTTTAAACATTTGAATATATATTTATATTTTTTTTAAGCTGGAATTATTGTGAATAGATTAAACATATGACAATCTAATTATTGACCAAATGTGTATCTAATATTAATATTAAATATTTAAAATATTTCAATAAATAATTATTTTATATTTATGATTATTAAAATATTTATTTTTTAAAATAAATAAATAAATATTTATTTGTTAATATAATTAAATAGAATATTATAATTCATAGTTATTATAATAGACTATTTTTATTGAAACTTACTATATACAGTATCAAGTAAGAATGTGATTTTTTGTTATTTAAAATATATTTTTGAATGCATAAATAGATTCCACACCCCTAAAAACCTATCTCTAGCCCACTCAAATTCTAGAGATTAAACAACTTAAACTACATATTTTAAAAATCTCTACAAAATTTTAATTAAAATTAATATTGTAAAAAATACTATTTTTCTATAAGCTAAACTACATCATTATTATATAGTTAATACTTGCAATTTAATCTTGTAATGGTTTTTAAGTTAAAAAAATTATTTGACAATTTTATACATAAATTTATGAAAAATATAAAATTAGAATAATTTTTGATAAAATTATTTGTAATAGTTTTATTAAGCATGTTTTAAAATAATTTATTGATTTTAATCATTTTTTCTAATTTTATATTTTAAAATGGTATCAATGTCTTTAAAATTAAAAATAATTAATTTATATATAGAAAATGATTATATATATAAGATATTAAAAAAATATTAAATATATTATTTTACATTAAAAATGACTCAAATGTTTCACAAATATTCCTAATTAGGTTACATGTAAATAGTTTTATAGCAAATATCTCATTATATTGATGAATAGATGGTTGTGCCTTGGGTACTTATTCAAATTAAATTTCAGATTATTATATATTTCTTTCCACCTTTTACTTTTCAATATTTTTTCCTTATTTGAGAGCTCATTATCCTTCCCCAAATATTCATATTCGTGTTCATGAGAATGATATGGTGTGATAAATAAATTTCTATTTAAGCAAAATACATTGTGTTTGATGATAGAGTTCATTTGGTTAAATTTAAATATACAAGACATTTTTAATTAATGTATGTATAAATTGTTTTATAGAAAATTTCAGAGTTCATATAATGATAACGGATGATTTTACTTTTGAGCGTTCTAGATTCTCTTGTATCTTCTTTTTCAAGAATCCATAATCTTTATCCCTCATAGGCACATTCTAATTAATGAAATGTATTGTATTTTACCTCTCCTTATTCTTTGTCAAGAATATTTAAATATTACCTAGTATACCCACCAATGAAAATAGCATGATTCAACTAAAGAAACACTTGACTTAATGAAATTTGATGCATTCGGTAACACTATGAGTTTCTCAACATCTCTAGATCTCAATGACACTTTCTAATCAACTTACACGTAAGGATTTTTATAGCAAATCTTTGTATTTGAAAAGAGTGTGTTTTTCAACATCTCTAGATCTTTGTAGCACTTTCTAATTAGTTTACATGCAAGTAGTTTTATTCTATATAATGAAATGTAATGCATTTCACATCTCTTTATCCTTTCCCAAGAATCTATGAATAATAACCATATTATCCCCACTAATGAGAATAACTTGTCTAGATACTTGTGACACTTTTATTAGCTTATATGAAAGTAAATTTTGTAGAAAATTTCACCATGGGGAAAATAATGAAACTAGTGATTTTGTCTCACTACTTTTGTATTATCATAAATTTCATATTATAATAATCTTTCTAATTTTTATTTTTATTTTATTTATTTTATTTTTCTAACATGCATTTTTATTCTTTCTGGGGAGCTCATAAACATTCCCCATTGTGGCCCCCTTTGATATGAGAACCAAGTTTGTTTTACAAAGTGGCAAATATTTTTATAAGAATGTTTGAACTCTATACATTATTCACTTCTTTTTAAATTTTGGTATCTTTAATCCATAAGAACTCTAGAAAAGTTATTTTCTTCTTATAACTCAATTTCGTGCACTTTCATTTGAGATTTTATTGTGTTTGATTTACACAATTCAATAGTCATTTTGGTATTGATTGGATAAAAACTCTAAAAAAAATATTTTCTTCTTATAGCTCAATATCATGCACTTGTGATTTACATAATTCAATAGTCATTTTGGTATTGATTGAATAAGAACTCTAAAAAAATTATTTTCTTCTTATAGCTCAATTTCATGCACTTGTGATTTACATAATTCCATAGTCTTTTTGGTATTGATTGAATAAGAACTATAAAAAAGTTATTTTCTTCTTATAGCCCAATTTCATGCACTTTCATTAACTAGTTTATTATGTTTTATTTACATAATTCAATAGTCATTGTGGGAAATATTAATTGAATACAAATTATAGAAAATTTATTTCTTTTAATGAATTTAATCAAGTAAGTGCACAACTTTTAGTTTATTTGATTATATTTTTTTCATACAACTCATACTCTAGAATATTGGCCTATTTTATTGTCTTCTTATGCCAAGCCTAAAATTTCTATTTCCCTCTATCTTGTTCATAGCTTGATCTTAATGTGTTAAAATTTTCCTTTGGGTTCATATAGCCATTATAAGGCTTAACCTTACCCTTGAATTTAAATGAGTTCTTGTAGTTTTGGTGATCATCCTCTCTCTGAAATATATTTTCTAAGGAAATCAAAACACTAAATCATTTTTTTCTTTAGCTATTAGAAAATTTTACTACTTCATCAATATTTTTGTCAATAATTTCTTCAACTAAATCTTATAACAAATATATATGTTTTCTACCTAAAATTCTAGTTTTCTTAATATTGCATCACCTCACCTACTTCATGTTTTCGATGATTTCAAAGCATATTAGAAATGTACTATTATGGGTTAAATCTTGCAATAATGGCTACCCATTAAGAAAATATCGAATGTTGGTTTTCACCACACATGATTGCCTTAAATGAATGAATTTTTTTTATGCTACCTAATTGATCTTCGTTCACTTAGATGAGCCAATATTTTTTTTTTTTTTTTTTTGTCTGAATGTATCTAAACTATAAATTCTATTAACACAAATTAAATAGTTTATTTGTGCCTATGATCTATATGGTTTATATTTCTTTCTCTTGAGATATTTTCAACAAAAAAAAAGAGCAAATGGATACACACATAAATATTTTTACATAAAAATACAAATTGTAATTTGGAAGCTTGCAACTTCATCCTTGCTAAAGTGTTATGATTATAATGGTGGTATATATAACGATACCATAGTTGGTTTTAGTTGTGGGCCTATTTACAACTTCGTCCTTGTATTTTAAAAGTTTAGAGTGTTATGACTATAATGGTGGTATATATAATGATGTCATATATGTGGGAAAATGTCTATGTAATAGAATTATGGCTTTAGTTGTGGGCCTACAATGAACAAGAATATTTATATATTAATATCAATAAGATGTACATATGGATTTATGATTGGATAAATATATATTGTAGTTAGTTATTTCAAAATTCATTTCTTAAAAGATATATATATATATATTATTGTGTATATGTATATCTATCTTTAATAAATCAAGTTCATAACAATTGGTGTTATGGCCTGTGATTTTTTAATTTAACACATTAAAACAATACCATACCTAATTTGCATCATATTTTTGGGTTGGTATATTCAAAGGTAGTGAAATTTAAATAGTTGGAAATAATATACGAGGGGATATATTTCATAAGTGGAGACGTTAGAAGTTGCCAGTTATATCCTTAAAACAATATCATATTTTTTCTGTTGGCATATTCAAATATATTGAAACTTAAAAGAGTTGGAAAATATTTCATTATGAGTTATACCCATAAAAGATGGGGACATTAATTATTATTATTATTATTATTAATAAGATGGGGATTTTGTTATGAGTTGTATAACAAAATTTGAAATAAAATAAGATTTGGTTATGTATAGAATTTTGAAATAATTTCTAGCTTAAAAACCATTACAATATCAAATTGTGGGTATTAACTGTATAATAATGATGTAGTTTAACTTATAAAAAAAATAGTATTTTTCACAACATTTCTCTGATTAATTTTAATTAATCTCTAGAATCTGAATGTATATGGTTTTTTCACCGAGTGGGATCCATTTATGAATTCAAAAAAATATTTTAAATAATAAAAAACCACATTCTTACTTGAATGTGTATAAGTTACACTATCCCTATAATAATTATGGAATTGTAATATTCTATTTAATTATATTAGTAAATAAATAAATATTTACTTATTTGAAAAAATAAATATTATAACTATCATAAACTTAAAATAAATATTTACTTAAATAGTTAAAATATTTTAATATTAATATTCAGTGAAAATATACATTTGACTTGTAATTAGATTTTGATATATTTAATCATTTATATTTGAAATGTTTAAATATAAAAGTATATTCAAATTATATAAACAAATTCTCATTCTCAAAATATAAATCTAATTTATTCACAATAATTCAAGTTGTTATTTTCTCAAAATATAAATATATATTCAAATGTTCAAAAATTTCTTAAAATATTCACAATTTCAAATATGAATATATATTCAAATTAGTCAAGGATTACATTCTTAAAATAGTTTAAATATTAATATAACCTGATCTACCCAACTGCATGGATCTGGCCTCTTACAGTTAGTTTTTAATAACTAAATAAAAATTCATGCATAAACAATTTTATGCTCAGTAAAAATAAAATTCATGCATAAACAATTTTATGCTCAGTAAAAACATATCAATGTAAAAACTTTAATAAATTTTAATGATATGTAAGCTTTAATAAAAACTTAATAAAGATTCTTTAATGCCGAATAAGAAACTTAAAGAATCTAAAAAATAAAAGCTTTAAAATGCCCAGTGAAAACATAAATACCTCCAAGCCATTGGTGGCTCACAATATATGCAAAGATGAAGAAAAATCCCTTATGCTTTGCACACCACAATTGAAGCTTGAATCTACTCCTTTTTCTCACCAAAATATGAACTGCCTTTTTACCTTTGGCCCTCTTTATCTCTCTTTTACAGCCCTCTTTATGTTATCTCCACTCATTGAAGTTCTAAACTTTGCATGCACTCGTTTCTATAATATTATTACTTGTTTACTTATCCATGTGACTGAATATACATAATGCCACATGATACTACCTCCCCTCTCATTTACTAATTCAAATTTGCCAAAAGCTGTACAGCGGGACTTCGCTCTCTCATCATGGGTTACCCCCAGTGGCGCAAGGTATATACATATATCACTGAAGCCTATTAGTGAAATTTCAGAGAAGGTTTAAACAAGTAACCCAAGCAATCGGATTCATACAGTCAAACCGAAAGGAAAAATCTTTAACGAGAAAATTTGAAGACAATCTTGAGGCAACCAGAAAGGAAAAGATATAGAATATCTGAAAGGCACTTCCAAGCTCTGTTAATTCTAGTTTGATGGTGTAAAACTGAAGGAATTGAATTAGTGAGCTTGGGGACCAAACATAAATTTTATAGCCTAGCTTCCATCAAGCTTCTTATGGCTATGTGTCAAATGCTCCACTCATCATGGTAGAGAACTGCAGTGGGAGTAATGGACCACTTCAGAAGCTCCCAACAAGAAATTAATGAACTGCAATTGATTTCCATAATTTAAGGAAATTACTGCAGTTAGTTTCCAAAAATTAAGGAAATCACTTCAGTTATTTTCCAGATATTTACTCCGATTGTTTCCTGAAATAACTCCAGTTGAGAGAGAGGGAGCGTAACATTCTCCCACTTGGTCCATACTTCCAAAATTAATATCTCATCTTAAAACCCATTGATAATCTGTATTAAGCAATAGATACATGAATGATGGCGATAAGTCCTCTGAAGACGAGTATTATCTTCCATGTATTACGATGTATTTATTTCTATTAAAATTTATGTGGCAACAATTTCTTAATGAATAAACCCTATGTTTATTCTTGGTCCTACACAGATGAATTTTCTCAAATCAAATTAAAGTGCACATAAATATGAGAAAAACATCACAATAATTAAGAATTTCATTAAAAATAACATTGTTCATACAATGAGAATCTACATAATGGAACCAAGTCCCATAATCATTACATGATCCTTGAATTTAAACGGTGGCACGCCCTTAGTCAAAGGATCAACGATCATCAACTCAGTGCTAATGTGCTCAATGACCACTTTCTTTTCTTTAACATGTTCTCTTATAGCTAAATACTTAATTTCGATGTGTTTATTTTGACTCCCACTTTTGTTATTCTTAGCCATAAAAACAACAGCTGAATTGTCGCAATATATTTTCAATGTCTTAGAGATAGAATCCATAATTCTAAGCCCGAAAATGAAATTCTTAAGCCATACACCATCTAAAGTAGCCTCAAAACAGGAGACGAACTTGGCTTCCATAGTAGAAGTGGAAATCAAGGTCTGCTTGGCACTCCTCCATGATACAGCTCCATCGGCCATCATAAAAATGTATCCTGATGTTGATTTGCGTGAATCAACACATCCAGCAAAGTCAGAATCTGAGTAGCCAATCACATCCAAGTTGTCCGTCCGTCTATACATAAGCATGTAGTTTTTGGTTCCTTGAAGGTACCTCATTCCTTTCTTTGTAGCTCTCCAATGGTCTAAACCTGGATTACTCTGATATCGTCCCAACATTCCCACAACAAATGCAATGTCAGGTCTTGTGCAGACCTGAGCAT
>CM076579.1:1382079537-1382137037 GCA_034641835.2 Pinus albicaulis
CTGGCTTCCTTCGGTTTTGCAAACCCTGCAAGGAATTCAAAATGTGAATTGTTGATCCAGAATCAATCCACCATGTGTTAATATCAACATTAACCATATTAGATTCATAACAAACAAACGAGATTGAATTACCTTTGTCTGCAAACCATTTCAGAAATTTGGCGCATTCCTTCTTCATGTGTCCCTTCTTTTTACAGAAGAAACACTTGGAATCCTTCTTGATATCAGCTTGGGGAGGTATTTTACCTTTCCCTTTCCGATTGGCTTGAGATTTGCCCTTTCCTCGCGTTGCTAGCATTGCACTTTCTCCCATTTCCATCACCAGTCTCTCTTCCTCTTGAACACACATGGTCATGAGTTCATTAATTGACCATTTATCCTTATGTGTGTTGTATGAGATTTTGAAAGGTCCGTATTGGTGTGGAAGGGTGTTCAGAATGTAGTGCACTAGAAAAGACTCCGATATTTCAACCTTGAGTTTCTTCAATTGAGCCGAAGTGTCCCTCATTTGCATGATGTGCTCGCGCACACCTTTTACACTGGTGAGCCTTAGGGATGAGAAATTCATGATTAGGGTGCTTGCAAGTGCCTTTTCTGAAGTGACGAATTGATCATCAATGGCTTTCAGCAAGTCTCGGACTTTGTCATGCTGTTCAACAGAACCACGGATACCAGCTGAAATTTTAGTCTTAATGAACATCACGCTTAAACGATTAGATCGTTCTCATCGTTCATAAAGCGTGATGTCTGCTGCAGTGTTGGTATTAGTGAGTGCTGGTGGTTCATCTTTCCTAATAGCATAGTCTATGTCCATCCACCCCAAATGAATGAGAACTCTCTCCTTCCAGACTTTATAGTTATCTCCCTTAAGTTCAGGGATATCAGTATGAATTTCAGAGAAACTTGTAGGTTGTACAGCTGCATAATATTAAAAACACATGCTTATGTTAAAATTGAGGTATAAATAAAATTTCATGCTTTACCAATGTAAATCATGCTTTAAAATTGAATCTAATGACATAAAAATTATCTGTGAACTAAATTTTTAATTCAAGCAGATTCAATTAATCTTTTGAACTTTATGATAAAACTTATTAATTCATAACTCCTGTTGGTAAATTATGAATATTTTATCCTAATTAATTACTTAAATATAATAAAAATTCATGTGGGATAAAATTTATTATATTTAATATAATTAATTACAATTAATGTCTAAACTTTCTTTATGTGATCCTAATCAATCATAATATATAATTTTATTTGATTAGAGATGTTGTGGCTATTCTATAATCAATTAAAATTATATGGATCACTAGACATCATTTTCATAAAAATTAACTCATAAATTTGCATGAATGAAACTACAATATTCATGCATAACATTTAACCATAGGTCTCGTATACTCATTCATAATAACATGTTTTAATTAGAGCTTAAATAATTAAATTCATGCAAACTAAATATGAGCATATTTTCCAAAATTGCATATAATTAAACTAAATATTATAAGCATAAAAATTAAACAAAAATGAGACATATTTTTAAATATATGCTTTAATTTAGAAAATAGGACATTTATCCAATTATATTCATAAATTACCAAGGCAGAGATGTAAAAATAGGCTCTGATACCAAATGTTGGTTTTTAATAACTAAATAAAAATTCATGCATAAACAATTTTATGCTCAGTAAAAACATATCAATGTAAAAACTTTAATAAATTTTAATGATATGTAAGCTTTAATAAAAACTTAATAAAGATTCTTTAATGCCGAATAAGAAACTTAAAGAATCTAAAAAATAAAAGCTTTAAAATGCCCAGTGAAAACATAAATACCTCCAAGCCATTGGTGGCTCACAATATATGCAAAGATGAAGAAAAATCCCTTATGCTTTGCACACCACAATTGAAGCTTGAATCTACTCCTTTTTCTCACCAAAATATGAACTGCCTTTTTACCTTTGGCCCTCTTTATCTCTCTTTTACAGCCCTCTTTATGTTATCTCCACTCATTGAAGTTCTAAACTTTGCATGCACTCGTTTCTATAATATTATTACTTGTTTACTTATCCATGTGACTGAATATACATAATGCCACATGATACTACCTCCCCTCTCATTTACTAATTCAAATTTGCCAAAAGCTGTACAGCGGGACTTCGCTCTCTCATCATGGGTTACCCCCAGTGGCGCAAGGTATATACATATATCACTGAAGCCTATTAGTGAAATTTCAGAGAAGGTTTAAACAAGTAACCCAAGCAATCGGATTCATACAGTCAAACCGAAAGGAAAAATCTTTAACGAGAAAATTTGAAGACAATCTTGAGGCAACCAGAAAGGAAAAGATATAGAATATCTGAAAGGCACTTCCAAGCTTTGTTAATTCTAGTTTGATGGTGTAAAACTGAAGGAATTGAATTAGTGAGCTTGGGGACCAAACATAAATTTTATAGCCTAGCTTCCATCAAGCTTCTTATGGCTATGTGTCAAATGCTCCACTGATCATGGTAGAGAACTGCAGTGGGAGTAATGGACCACTTCAGAAGCTCCC
The DNA here is from genome assembly GCA_034641835.2 of Pinus albicaulis. Taxonomy (NCBI): domain Eukaryota; kingdom Viridiplantae; phylum Streptophyta; class Pinopsida; order Pinales; family Pinaceae; genus Pinus; species Pinus albicaulis. The sequence goes on from CM076579.1 coordinate 1,382,082,098, forward strand.
AACAAGAAATTAATGAACTGCAGTTGATTTCCATAATTTAAGGAAATTACTGCAGTGAGTTTCCAAAAATTAAGGAAATCACTTCAGTTATTTTCCAGATATTTACTCCAATTGTTTCCTGAAATAACTCCAGTTGAGAGAGAAGGAGCGTAACACTTACCCAATCAAAATATAAATGTAACTTGGTCAGCCCAACTACATGGGCTCGTCCTCAAAACAATGCTCCAAAAATGTGCAAATATAAACTGTTCGTGAGCCCAACTGTATGGACTCGACCTCAAAACAAAAGCCTGCAAAAATTAAAACAAACGCCACTCAAAGTCTCAAAAAATACCCATGACATTACATACATGACATTATTTCTTTTAGAAAATTTGATTGAGAACAACAAACAAACACCACTCAAAGTCTCAAAAAATACCCATGAGATTACATACATGACATTATTTCTTTTAGAAAATTTGATTGAGAACAACAAATTAAAAGTCTTGTGAGCCACAAGAACAAAGAAATACAGTTCAAGACCTTTAAAATAGTTGCAGTTCAACAAATATTCTTTTGAGTTGCGCGATTGTGTGCAATTTGGAAATTTCGAAGCTGATCAAGCGACAACTTCTCAATAACCCAATGACTGATTCCATATTGCGTGAGGAAGTAACTGCGCCAGAATATCCTCATTGATAGAATAGTTGTTGAGTATCTTGTTGTGCCTCAATGTCTTAGTGCAACCAGATTTCAGTGTCACGTACATTGTATATTTTTTACCCCGTCATGGATTTTGATAATTTTACATGAATGTACGCATTGCAAAAGGAACAAAGACGATTTTACAGGAATGAACGCATTGCAAAAGAACGCGACCTTTTCCAAATATTTAAAATTTCATTGTCGCACTCAAAATTTTGAAAACATAAAGCAGATGGATGATGGCGATGCATCATGCCATGCCCATGTATGACGGAGAAGCGTTGGAGGGTGGGGTCAAAAACGAATGTTGTGCCTGGCGGGAAGAGGAGATGGAGTAGACGCTAGAGAGCGAGTATTACGCCACAGGAAGGTCACATCAATTCCAATTCTTCGCAGGTATAGCCTCTTCCATAAAAAAATTACCTTCATGGAATATAAAGTTCCTTTGAAATTTGCGAGTATTACGCCACAGGAAGGTCACATTAATTCCAATTCTTCGCAGGTATAGCCTCTTCCATAAAAAAATTACCTTCATGGAATATTAAGTTTCTTTGAAATTTGCGGAAATTTTGTGCTCGTCAATTTTCTGGAGAGAATTTCGCAGCGCAGTCTAAAAAGCTGCAAATTTCGAGAAAAAGAAATTTAAGTATGATTTTGATAAAATTTGGTGAATGCTTTAAAATTTTAAGTGTTTTACAAGTTTTTAATGTTGTTTAATCTATTTCCACTCAAACATTCCTATAATCAATTTAAAAATAAAATAAAAAATCTTATTAAACATTTTAACAACAAATTTACCACACAACTCCTTTTGAGATGATACATCACATGGCAACGTTCCTATATTCCTTGCATTGAATTAACGACTCCCATGGAACATTTTATACGAATAAATGAAAGCCTCAGTTTACGTGCTTGATGTTTTGGTGGTTTATCTCTTCTTTTTTTCAAATTTGTTTGAAATGCGACTAAAATTTTGTTGGAAATTATAAATTGCAGTTGTTAATTTTTGATGATTTAATTAAACCTCCCTCTTGGCTCAGATCAAGAAGAAATTGTTGACAAGTAAATATGGTAAGATTTTTTGAGTTGATTTTTGTTTTTACAGCGACACTCGTAGCGTTGACCGCACAATGAACAACCCTCTCCACGTGGATTTTTGTCGAACCAAAGGATATTTTACCATGTCGGGATACCAAACAAAACACCTGTCTTATTTTTCATTTTTCATCGAAGTGGTTAACAATTATTAAAACAAATTATGAGCATTTATGAGATTTCTTGCTATTTAGTAAAATAAGGTACAATTATTTACAATGTAACAAATTCATTAGCTTTAAAAAAAATAATGCTTTAGGAAACAATATAGTTGCCAAAATATCTTTAAAAAGTGATAAAAGCAATTTAAAAGGTTTTCGCAAGGTATGGATATGGTTTTTAATTATAACACAAATTTGTTAAATAAAGGACTTAAAAAATGTGATTAACAAATATTGAAAATATTGATGATGTAATATGATAAAGAAAAGTTGACATTAAAATGTGATAAACAAATATTAATAATATAATGTAATGAATAATAATAGAGGTTAAAAGATGAATAATAATTTAATGAATAACAATAAGTAAAATATCATAGTGTAATAGGCACTTGCATATAAAAGGTGTTCGATTCATGGAGAGGATCAACACCAACTTGAAAAAGTAGAAACGTCATAACTGAAAAATGGAAACATTATAGTTGTTTACACTTTTAAAAAAATAACAAATGTAATCCTAAAATGCTTAACTTCACCCTAAAGAAATAACATATTTGAAACCGTGTTTGTATTTGAATCTCGTTCATTCTGAGTAAAGAAAATAGAAACAACAGAAAATCATAGGAAAGTTGCCACTGAACTAACAGCTATGTGTAGCGACCGGGTAGCACAAAGTCATATTTCTTTTATGGCTCACACTTGTTCGATGAAAGCTGTGCTGAGATAGAATCTTGGTGTAAATAAAGCTGACCTCTCAAATCTTTGACAGCTGAGAGCTCCAAAACATGAGTGAGACTCAGTAGGCAACAGTTGCGCAACACGTGCACAACGCCTGTGCAACACCTGCATATCAAACTTTGTTTTTGGTATATCTCCCAAATCGTAACATATTTTTCAAAACCGAAGGAGGTTATTTTATATGATAGTGTTGGGAAGAAATACCTCTCTCCATTTCTTCAAATCCTTCCCTATATTCTCACAAAATGCTCTGCAAAACCATGAGTCAAAACAAGAAATTTACAAACTACAAAAAATAAGCTTTAAAGATGCATTCATAACGCCTAATCTGTGACCCTCGTGTAAAAACTAGAAGATTATTTTGTACTTTGGCCCGTATTTAAGAACAACCTCTCTCAGTTTTCAATAATTGGCCTTTCTGTGGTCGGAATTTTCGTTTCAAATGGGTGTAAAAAATAGAGTATGTGCAGCACTGTGAAGCGAGAAAATCTAAGTAGCATTGTGATGCTTTGACCTGATTTTTGGGAGTGCTCCACCTGACTTGGCATGTGAATCACAACATAGGTAATTATTAAGTATAAGGGGTATGATATCCCTTTGGTATAAGAGTTTTATATATGAGAATGAGGTATTATGCATGAGGGTTATATGATATATGGAAAATGGTAATGTTAATATAGGGAATGGTTTAGAATGAAAGGGGGCAATAAAATGAATGTAATATGGTGATAGGTTAATGGTATATGGGAAGGGTGTAGGATGTAAATTTATATGAAGGGGGATGAATGGAAGGTAAATTGGTAAATGGGGAAACATGAGGTGAAATGGATAAGCATAGGGTGAATAAGAATGAGGGATAAAATTGTAGGATGTTTCAAATGACCATACCTTGTAACCATCAGAACTCTAACTGGAAATGAACTTAATTTAGACAATTCTGATAGTAAAATGACTAAACCCCCTTTGACTTGACATGAAAAAAACATGTGCGACCATGACTCCCATTAACTTAACACTCTTTCAGAATTTGAATGAACCCTTCATGTAAGAAACTCAAAGATGTCAGACAACAATCTAGAGGCTATGACAACAGCAGTAGTCATAAGATCAACTACTCAAAACTGAAAATTAAAGGATAAGGAAAAACATTTTACAATAAAACTTATGACCCTAACACACATGACCAGAATACGAGCAGTAAACTAGGGAGTTTAGCTTGAAACCAATTTCTTTTGTGGAAATTCCAGTTATGGATCAAATCCCACATGTCAGTCATTTAAAGAGAGGAAACCACAACCATGAACCCAATATGATCCCAAAATCTTCACAACATTTCCATCATTAATAAACTAGAAGCATAACCATTGATTGTATAAAATGATGAAAAGAGGAGGGTGCTTAAGAATAGGGAACCAATGTTCTTTAACCTAGGACTCCATTTGAGAGCCAACCATTCATAGATAAAACCACTTACCCACCAAATATTGTTGTTGTAATCCTAGCACTCGGTCCCAAAAAACATCAGAACCAAAAATGAGTTTCAGATAATCTAGATCAACCTTAATTAACTTCCTTCTTTTTCCACAAATGATGGAAAAACAATTTCCGTTGATTACGACATTGGGTTCAATAACTAGTGGGGATACTGAAACATTTGAATCCGCATGTATAGTTGCAAGTACAGAAGATGTCCCAAAGGGATAGACTCCCGAGTTGGGGCAGCCACGAATCTCTGCCTCAATAGTCGCAGGTACCAACACATCGAGTAATGGCACATCACCACTCAAGTTTCCTTCAATATCAAGTGAAATCCTACTGATAGATGTAAAGGCTAGTTGTACAACAGACACCACCGACACTTTGCAATCTCGCCTATATGTGCACCAAAGTAAAGAGCATTACTAAAAAATACCTTATGTAGTAGTGTCTGAAAAAAGCTTGATAAAATATGTAGACAAGGTAAATTAATGTCACTTATCAATTATTGACACCACTCGATGTAGGTTGTCACCAATTCAATCCACTAGGAAACCCCTTCAAATAAAATAGATTGGTTGATCATCATCGACCAATTTCCTTCATAAAATCTAATCAATCACACATTCGATAAAGATCTTCAATTATGGCACAAACCATTAATGGATTGTCCCTCATATAATGAATGACCAACTTGGAAAACAAATATCCCCCTAGTCCAACTAATGGCCCCAAGAGACTCCTTCGTCATCAAATTCAAAAATGAAATATGTTACCAACTCCACCAATCAACATTATGCACTTACGTAGCAGTAAAGATCCTGAGAAATCCTCTTATCGACCAATCCCAACCTAGAAAGGAGCAGGAAGATCCTTAGGAGAAAAGGTTCAAAAGAAATACCATGTGAAACAACCAACCAGTATGTCTCTTTTAGACCATAGAGAAGAAAAACAAGTAGCAGCTAAGATCCTTGAAAATCCCCTGATTGACCGTTCCCAAACCAGGGAAGGAGCAAGAAGATCCACAAGAGAAAAGGTTCAGAAGAAATACAATGTAAACAACCAGCTAGTGTGTCTCAGATATACCAACAACTAGAGTAGAAAATAAATTGTTATTAGTGTATCTTGAAACAAAATAACTATTAGAGATCCCTGATATCATTCAGAATCAGGATAAAAACTGAATCTAGCTAAGATAATTATGCATAGACGCATTGCACCAAACAACACTAGTAAATGCTACATTTAATCCATTTACCTCCACACTAACAACCAAAATTACCTTCCTTGTGAATTTTGTGACTAATTCTTCCATAATCCTATCTTTTATCCTTGACGTCTGCTTCTCGCAAAAGTTGTCGTAGAGATTTCATATTGTCTCCACCATCCTTTAAGTGAATCTAATCCATGTTGTCAATGCCCTTAAAAAAATTTAGCACAAAAATGTAACGATAGCAGCAACCAACAAATATAAGTAGCATTCAAAATAAATGAAACAATCAAAAAACAAAAATTAAAACACTATCAGTGGAGACCCAAAAAAGTACTCAACTATGTTGCTCCCTATCCTTGTTCAGCGAAAGTGCCTCTATGGCTCCTCTCACCAAGCACCTCTATTGTCGGCCTCCATTGCCCTAAATCCCATTAGTTGTTTTCGGCCTTCATCTCTTTGCTTCATGAAGAACCCATCAACAACATAAAGACAAACCCCTAATCCTTTACTTTTTTTTTTTTACTAGCGCCCTGTATCAAAAATTTTAAGGCAAAATATTTATTTTATCTTAAAATCCCCCTCCGTGTAGTAGTGTTGAATGAAACAACATACAAGTTGTCGTGTTCTTTAGATTCAGCTACCCCACCAAAAAGAACATCCCAACAAATGGTTGTCTTTATGTAAGATAACGTGAATGATAAGTGAAATAGAAACCTCGGTATAGGCGCAAGACAGTAGTAGCCTGCACGTTGGTAGATTTAGGGTGCACTATTAGAGTCAATTTTACAAGTCATGTTAGATAATATTGTCTTCAATTGATGTGGTTTTGTCTTAATTGTTGATTGTCTTAAATGAATTTCATCTTAATTTCCATTGTCTTAAGTGATCGTTGTCTTAATATAAAGTTTCATCTTAAAATATTTTTGTCTCAAGTTGTTTTTGTCTTAAAAAAAAATTTTCTCAAATGATTTTTGTCTTAAATATAAAGATTTTTCTTAAAATATTTTTGTGTGAAATTGTTTTCTCTGAAAATAAATTCTCTTAAATTGTTTTTGTCTTAAATATAAAGTTTTGTCTTAAAATATTTTGTCTTAAAGTGTTTTTGTCTTAAATATAAAGATTTGTCTTAAAATATTTTTGTCTCAAAATGTTTTTGTCTTAAATATAAAGTTTTGTCTTAAAACATTTTTTTGTCTCAAACTCTTTTTTTCTTAAATTTTATATTTAAGACAATTCAATTGATATTAAATTTTAATTTAAAATGACTAAAATGAAAAGTGACTTTTTAAGACAAGATTTCTATCATCTTAAAAAAATGTCTTAAAAGTGCCCTTCATGTAGTAGTGACGGAACTGGAAATAAATACTATACATATGATGATATTATTATGTGTGTCATATTGGGGAGTGAGTCAATGGTTAATTATATTAGCATGTAGGGTTAATTTTCTATGTTTTTTCAAACAAATTGTCTATGTTGCACGAGTTTCCGGTACGCAGGTACTTTGGGGTACAGGGGAACAAGTATCCTATGCGGCTAGAAGCTTTGCCCAATTTTAAAGGAAATTCCAATTTGGGAGTGGAAATAATATAATATATTAAAAATTAATGTATATTAAAAGTAAAAATAAAATAATTTATTTATTTCCATCCAAAACTTGCCAAAATTTTCAATGAAATATGTAAAAGATTGAACTTTGAAACACTGCTAGAAAAATTCAAAATATTAATCCATCAACAACTTGCCAATGAAATTCCTTGAGGGCAAAGAAACATGCAGAACTCCTATTACTTGATTATTATGTGATTTCATGCAACACTATATTATATTCAAGTTTGGAAATTTGTAAAATGAAACTTAGTAACATGCTACTATTTATAGTTATGACCATCATTGTAATTTGTTGAATCTTATCATTGAAGGTTCAAGACAACTTCAAGAAAGTAGACTTATTTGTAATTGTTGAACTTCAAGATTTTCAACACAAGCTACCAATGAATGACTGACAAGTGTCTATATTTTGTTGAAACCTTTGCTACATCTCCAAATCTTTATAGCTTTACAGATCCCATGCAGTGCAACCCCTGGCCTATCATGTATCACTTAGAAAATAAACAAATGGTCACTTCTCTGCTCAAAATAGGTACATGGAAGATGAAAATCTGATCAGAATAGGTACCCCAAGTGTCAAAATTTGTTGTAGTGAAGCTCCCGAAAAGCTCCCAATTACCTTTTGAAGCTCGCAACGATTTTGGAAAGTTTCCTACAGGCTCTGAAGCTCCCAGGAGTGTGGGAGCCTGGGGTATGTGCTCTCCAATGGCTAGGAGCAGTACCCCTATTACTATGCAAATTGTTAATTTCTATTTTTTCTAAAAATAATTAGCACAATTAAAAAATTATTATTTAAATATTTTTATAAAAGTGCTCCTAAGAGCTTGGAATATGTGCTCCCCAATAGCTAGGAGGAATACCGCTGTTACTATGCAAATTGTTAATTTGTATTTTTTCTAAAATTAATTGACACAATTACAAAATTATTATTTAAATATTTTTATAAAAATATCACTAAACATTTTAAAAATTACATATTATAAACTTGTATTTGTATTCATTAGTGAAAATTTCAAAACTTTAAAATATATTGATATGAATTAGGGGAAGGGCACTTTTCTTACCTTCGAAGCTAAGGTATTAAAAGTGAGATTACATTTCTTGATATGCTATATATCTCTCTGTAAAATGGAATCGTCAAAGGATGCTTTTTTCTTTGGACCAAAAGGTTCGAATGCTTAGTTGAGACGCTTTTCCAATACGTAGGGTGGATTATTCTTGTCAAGGTGGGTATACAAGGTAATATAGATTTTTTTTAAATTATTGTGAATTTGTAATTTTATCACCCAAAATTTAGTTTCAATTTTTTTAATTATTTCATTGTAATGTATGCAGTATAATTTTTTTTTTCAGAAGAAAAAAAACGCTGCACATATTAAATATATCAGTTCATGAGCTACTTACATACTCAATTGAAAACAGGTTCAATGAGAATACATCATTGCAAAGTCAGCCAAGTATCTGATAATTCAGGAAGAGAATAAGCAACAAACTACTGACCAGCACATCATATCAGGGGGATATAATCAACCCCTTGCAATAGGAAACTTACAAATCTGTGAAGAACAACGGCAAAAAACGGCAAAGGCAATTGATCATAATGCACCTCTAATGACTAACTCTTGCCTAAACCTCATCCTATGTATATAACCAGACTATTGGACAGAGAGAAACGATAACAAAGGAACCTAAAGATGAAAAAAGGCGTTGATCTAATACTAGGCAGACATATCAAATATTTGTCAAAACTCCAAAACAGGCTCGAAAAATATCCGGCTCGCTTGTATATAATCAGGCTCACTTGAAAGAAACACTTCGGGCTCGCTTGATTCCTTGGCTCGCAAAAGATCTTACAGACCAGTAACCATGTGTATAGGGACATAGAACCAAAAATGAGGCATCAAAGGATATAATTCTAGCATACTGAGTACCCTATTCCCCTTTTGCAAATTGGATTCATTGTCATGAACGCTTGCAAGATGAAGACGATCCTCTGCCTCACTTGAGAAATGTGCATAGGGATCTCTGCTCGGAAGATTGAGGCTGCTGAGGATAATATATAAACAACCGGTAGAAACCCAGTCCCCAAGTTGTAATAGAATATGTGATCCGGCTCGCTTGTTGCTGTGTATACTGGATCTCTAAGTCAGTAGTGGCATATCTTCCAAGAAGACGAACCCATACCTTTTCTACTTCAAAAACTGTATATGAATCCAGAAAAATCTATGTCTATATATATAATATCCAAAAAAGGATCTAAAAAGTATTAAAACACTAACAGAAACAGAAAGGACAGACCCATCAGATTCATGGTAAGGGAATTTTGAGATCATGAATCATCCTTCCATTCCTGAACCAAGAAACCTGGAAGACCCCAAAATCTGCCTGTAGCCCTCTCTTAGACAATCCATCCGCACGTGTGTTGTTTTCCCTATAAATGTGGGTGATCCTAGGGCACTGCATCCTTTTCCATAAACTCTAAGTACGATCCAGCCATCCTCGAAGATGTGGGGAGAGAAGTTGAAAACTGTTGGTGACCTAGCCTATTACAATCTTCCAATCCCCATATATGTTGATATCCTGCAGGGATAGATCCGAGGCTACCCATAGACCCCCCCAAAGCGCCATTATCTCTGCTTTGTTATTGGAGCCGGGTCCTCCATTCCAGTAGAGGTGAATGCGCTCATTTTCAGACAGCTTAATCCATACTCCGCACCCCGTGGTGTTATCCTCAGATGCCCCATCGAAAAAGATGGCCGGCAAAGAAATGTCATGTGGTCTAAGATGGTGGGAACAGTCTGTCTCTTTATCCGACAGCAGAGGGCGCTCATCGATCCAACTGTTAATGACTGTGAAGATCTTGTCCAGTCTGAATGGAACCCCTTCAAAAATCAACCGGTTCCGGGCCTTCCACACCTCCCATATGAGAAAGAAAGGGAGGACATAATACTTAGATTTCAATTTACCCCAATCATTTGCCGCCGAAAGGAAATCATGAGGCATCCATTGAGAATCCATATGATAATCACTGAAGATACTCCATAGTTGTCTAGTGACCGGGCAAGTGAATAATAAATGTGTAATGTTTTCCTCCTCGTTGCAGCAAAATGCGCATCTGCCCGGGCCCTGGTGGCCCCTCTTCATCAGATTCTCCCAGGTGAGAACCTTACCCATCCAAATGAGCCATCCAAAAACAGTAATTTTAGTGGGTATTTTCCACCTCCAAAAAGAAAGGAACTCCGAGGAAACAACGCCTGCGTTTCTGTAGATGATGTCTCTGTAAACATCTTTGACTATAATCGCTTTGTTCTTCATTGGGCCGTTCCAACATATGAAGTCACCTCCTGGGGCATAGCATAATCCTGCTCCTCTGAGCACGTCTCGGATAGCATCCCACTCCTCCGCCGCCGCACCCTGCAAACCTAATTGACCAACGCTTTTAAAGATTGGAGCATCGAAATACCATTCGCGGATGCACTGAGAAAGATAGTGGATTCCTTTATGAGCCAAAGAGTGTATCAACTGTAACGAAGGGCCCTGTCCGGATTGAATATTTGTCATACCCCGCCAACCTATAGGGATACGACTTCCGTTCCTGAAAAACCATACAAGACGCTGTTGAATGTCCGGCACAATTCTCTTGAAGCTAGACCATATAACTGATAATTTCCTGGGGATGAGAAAGGCGTCACAACAGATTTTGTATAGAATGTCGCCGTCTATGTACTTCACTCTTATGATCGCAGACCAAATGTTATCGCCCGAGACCGCCCTCCAGAACGTTTTCATGAGCAGAGCTTTATTAAACTCCCGAGCATTCAGAATGCCCCACCCGTTCAAGTGTTTTGGACGACAGAGGGTCTGGAGGCTGCAAAGATGGAATTTCTTCTCCAATTTAACACCAGCCCACAGAAAATTTGAAATGATACGATTGATCATCTTGATTATGGCCTCTGGAAAATATAGAAGGTGGCCCCAATAAACAACCATCTGTGACAGAACTGCTTGGATCATAACTAGTCTCCCCCCATCGTGAGCCATCTGTGCGTCCATCTTTCTATGCGGGCTCTAATTTTATCCACTAGCCAAAACCAATCTCTATTCCTGTATCCACATGGCTTGAGTGAATATCCCAAGTATTTGAAACCCGCAGCAGCCTACCTATATTCCACCCCTAGGAACTCAGCTATGAACTGAATCTCCATTTGGTCACCAAAATCATATATGAGGAAAGACTTGCCCTTATTCATGCGCAACCCAGTTGCAGATTCAAAGCGTGAGAAGATGATGTGAATATGGAACCAATAATTCCTATTAAGGAATCCAAATATAAGTAAATTAGCTACAAAAAGGGAGTGAGAAGTTGATACCGACCTTGAGAAAACAAACCCCTTTAGAGTACACCGCTATTCAGCCCTGTGGATAATCTTGCTGAAGCCGTCCATAACCAGGATGAAGATCAACGGCGATAAGGCGCATCCCTGTCGAAGACCCCGGCCTGCTTCAAAAAAATCAGTGGGAATGCCATTCACAATAATTGCAAAACGGACTGATGTTATACAGGACATGACCCATCGAATAGTCCTAATAGGAAGCCCGATTTTGAGCAGAATAATACGAATAAACGACCAATCCACCGAGTCGTAAGCCTTGTGAAGATCCACTTTCATCATAAGTGCCTCCTGCTTCCCTGAATGCATAGAATGGAGCACCTCCTGTGCAATTGCTATGGCGTCATGTATAGAACGACCTTCTAGAAATCCATATTGCTCTGGAGAGATATGCTTCGACAAACAGCCCTTCATCCGATTTGAAATAATCTTAGATGTCACCTTATAGATCAGGTTGCACAATGAAATGGGCCTGAAATCTGAGAACTTTATGGGTTCTGAGATTTTAGGAATGAGGGTAATGAACGTGGAGTTGAGACTTGGAGGAATGTGGCCTTTAACTCTGAATCCCTCCGCAAGATCAGTGAATTCCTTACCCAATAGATCAAAAAAGTGGACGAAGAATTCTGCCGGCCACCCGTCCGGACCCGGGCACTTGTCATGTGGAATGGATTTTAACACTCCGAGGACCTCTTCTCTGTCAATAACCTTTTCCATCCCAGCCACGTTCTCAGCATCAAAAAATCGGTCCACATGTTCCAATACCCACATTTGGTTTGCAACATCAATTGATGGATCCTTTTTATAAAAATCGGAAAAATAGGAGAAAGCCTCCTGCTGAATCTCCTCTGTTGAGAGGGCAACACTATTATCCTGTCTATAAATCCTCCAAATGGCGTTACTACTTCGCCTTTCGTTTGCAGACTTATGAAAAAACTGTGTATTGAGATCCCCCTCTTTGAGCCAGGCAATACGGCTTTTCAGTTTCCATGTGACCTCCTCTATTTTCAGAATTTCACTTTTGCATCTACTGAGGCAGGCCATGAGTTCCATAGACTGAGTCGCTGGGCTTGACAGAGAGAAAGATATATATAAATGCTCCATCTGTCTGTTAATATCAGCAAGTTCTTTTTTAAGTGACTCCTTTTTGTCAATCTCCCAGGCTTTGGACTTCTTCTTGATGGCCTGCATCTTATAATGAAAGCGATCCCATTGACTAGAAAAATCCTCAGACTCAGCCATAACCCACGTGGATCTAACCAAGTTTGTGTAATCCGGATCTTCAAGCCATACGCGATTAAACTTGTAGGGTCTGCCCTTCACTTTTTGCACTACGTTCCACATCAACTTGATTGGCATGTGGTCTAAAATATCAGATACAATAACACCCGACCACAGCAATCCCCACACATGAACGAGATTTTCATTTACTAATGCTCTGTCCAATCGTTTTCCGATGAAAGCCCCTTCCACCCTTTTATTTTTCCATGTGGGCAACATTGGCGACGGACGTATATCCATCAGCTTCGCATCATTGAACATGTCAGACAAACTCTGAGAGAGTGGATCCAATCGAGCCATACGACCCCAGATTACCTCAACCTTAAGAGTAATGTTCAGGTCTCCCATCACAATGAGATTAGGCAGAGTTAACATATTAGAGGCCGGCATTCTGTTCCAGAAGATCTATCGATTTACATATGGCGCATACATATTCAATATATATAGATGCTCTGCCTTACCCCTGATATAGCCTTCCAGCAGAATACCCCCAAAAAAGCTATAGGCATTAAAGGACGCCCGACCGGGGTCCCATATGGCTATCACCCCCCCAGATAGACCATCTGAATCCTTTGCAACCGCCTTCCAACCTTTCTTAATGTTTAAAAGAACCTTAATTGCATTTCCTCTACCGCACATAGTCTCTTGACCCAGAAAAATTGCTGGGTTTTCGGATAAAATTAAGTCCCTAAGGCAAAGAATTTTAGAGGCTTTGCCCATACCTCTGATGTTCAAAGAGAGGATGTAAGTCATGGCGAATCCTCTGCAGGGAAGCGTGCTCTAAGCGCCCTGGATGATGCCCAATATCCATCACTAACAGAGATTGGGATGTCTGCTAAATTGTCCTCCTGTTCATCAAGCAAAGAAATAGCCCGAAACTTACCCTTAGAAAATTTACTTCTCCCTTTGTGGCTGCCATTATTTGTGGGAACCTTTTCAGATGATTCAGGCGGCTTGTCAAAAACTGTGAGAGCGGCTAAGTCTATATTTGGATTGGCTAGGATAGACTCAAAGTCGCTACCCACAGTATTTCTTGGAGTGGACTCCTGTTCCCCAGTGGCCTCATGAGCATATTGAATATCCAAAGAGAAATGTCCTTCATTCGATACATTACTGTGAGACCCAGCATACAGCCCATCATCGACGACATCCTTGCCCTTTCCTCTATGTGTGTGGTGAGAATGGATGGGAGTTCCATCAGGACTGAGGCCACAGGGGATGTTATCCACGGGGATATCGTTTGACAAGTCAGATGCTATCTGGCGTATTCTGACGTTGTCAAGCCCTTGAGCTACCACTGTATTGAGACCATCGGATGGGAGCATATCTACCACCGTATTGAGACCATCGGATGGGAGCATATTTGACTCTGGTTCCAGGACCCTACGGTTAAGAGGGGAGCTCCTGTTGAAAAAAGGATCCAAAGGCTGAGATAAATTTGCTTCTTCGTTTGATGATGGGGATAATGGATTACCTGGAAGAGGTTCCGAAAGATGAGAGACAACAATGCGGTTGAAACGACCCACTGTCACTCCCGCATTCCCACCACCAGCACGTTCCATACAGGATCGAAAAGGACAGCTCTCCCTCAGATGTCCAGTTCTGTGGCAGATGAGGCGACGAAATGGTATGCCCCAGAAGTCAACACGCTGCCGGTGTCTTCTGATACCCCAAACCAAGTCAATGTCCCCTGGCAGCCCACCAGAATAGTCGACTTCCACTAGAATCCATGCGATTCTCTTATCTCCCGCGCCCAGAATACTGGGGTCAATATACTTTGTGCTACCAATAGTGTCTCCAATTGCCCTAAGTGCCTTCAACGTCCAGAATTCAAGGGGCAGACCCGGCAATTTATCCCACACCACCTTATTACGAGGAGCCTCTACAACAGGGTTGAACCCGAGGAACCAAGGGACCAGCTGCATGAAGCTTCTGCCCCGAACCCATGCTCTGCTGGTGATCTTGAGTACATCGTTTTCGTCCATAAAATGGACACAGAACCATCCATTGATAAGGTTACTGAACTTTGGACTATATCCAATGATCGGCTTCCACATTTTGCCAATCCATGAAGCAGAATCAAAGTCATTACTATCCGGAAAAATCCATCGACCTATGACCGCTCTCCTCTGCAAGCTCACCACCCGGGAGCTGAGATCCTCTTCATCCAGTAAGACTTCCTTGATATTCATATCGTGTTTAAAAACCGCATTCAACCTTTTACGACGACCACCCCTGTTTCTCCTGCGTGGTCCAGCAAGTCCTTTAGTTTCAGATTCGGGCAAGGTTGAAAAGGCCTGTCGAATAATGAATTCGTCAATCTCCTGGTCCTGTCTTATGTTCAGAACTTCCTGTCTTGAATCAATGCGATTCCCTGAATCCATCGTAGATATTTGGACCCCCAAACCCTATAATCTCACACTGGTAGGTGGCGGTAAGCTGAAGTATATGGGCTTCTGACTACATGAAGTACAGCAATAAAAATGGCTTTTATGAGATAATAGATGTGACCTTACAGGTATTCTCAGCTTACCCAAAAAGGAGCCTCCTATGCTTCGCGAAATAACTGCTATTTATGTGGATAATTACCCCTCACCCGACACCTTCCTCTAATAAATGTGAGAGAAATACGAGGGAAGATCTGGGAGATCGCCGGATGGATGACTACTACCGGCTAGTAGCAGAAGATCATCAATGGGACCATCCAATCCACTTCATAAAAACTTCGAAAGCACTCTTTCTAGAGCCCGATGCTAGTACCAAAATATAAATAGGAAATCGCCCTGCAATCTTTATCTACCAACTCGTCTGATGACTCTTTTATGGGACCTCAACATTCGAAATCTGATAAGATTAAAAACTCACCAATTTCTGCTAGCGTACTAAGGGACAGCTTGAGAGTTGTCAAACATAAATGCGATCACCTTATCACGACTGGAGCGGATGTCTTTACCCTGGAAAATGACCGGGGACGTTGATTGGTCATCCCCTGAGAACTCTTTCCGATGACAACTTTTGAAAATGAGCCGGGTTTTATGGAAACGGCTAATCGGAAAGCTCAGACCACTTTCAGGTATGGCAACAACAGCAACAGTGATAGCCAGGGATAGCCCACCACTCCTTGCATAGACGAATCCCACAACTCTTACACGGTTGTGTAATATAGAATGGTTCAGCCCAGCATTTCCTTATGTAATGCCACCAATTTTGTAGGGATCTAGACTCCTGTAAGCGTTCCAGAGACTGTTTTGGTCCCGATGATTCCCCCCTATGGAAAATGCTTTGAAAAAATTTAATTATTTTCTCCATTCCATGTTCCAAAACACCACAGAAGTAGCATTCTAATGAGGAAATTCTGCGAATTTTTCACCTTACACAGCAACGTGCTCAGACTGATATGAAATGGAAAGAGTCCTAACTACTCCTAGCATCCGTATAAACATCAGTCCATAAGTTCAACCGCAGCCACCAAAGGCAGCAACTCATTGTCCATCTTGGGTTCCAGTTATTGGCTTTCATCATAGCCACCAAAGACCACATAAAACTGTCGACAATGGGTTCCAGCTTAAACAACTCAACAATAACCACCAACAGCAACAAACAGTTGTTCACTTTGGGTACCAGCTCTGTAAATCATAGACCAACTTCTACAGATACTCATTAATCCCTACCTCGTTAACCTTTCCTGATTCGACAAACACCACCAAAAGCAACCTCACATTGTCCAAACATGGGTACCAGTTAGAAGCACACATCATTAGCCATCAAGAGCGACGACAAATTGTCGACATTGAGTTCCAGCTAAATGTACAGCCATAACCACCATAAGCAACAACATGAAGTTCACTATGGGTTCCAGCTCTGTACATCAGTCCAAGTTATGACATAGAGATAAAGGAGATATCCATACATTCCATACTAGTCGCTCTGCATACATTCTTACTCCCTACCGCATTTGGTACCATATCAAATTCATCTTGCCAGAAAGAGGCGAATAGCGATCAACGTTTAGAGAGTCAACAAACTATAAGTTTCTCAAAGAACTGACATTAAAGGAATTTTTGGTGAAAATTGTTCGGCTCTGGTTGCAGTCGGTCTCAAGTTTGAAACCCAACAACGTGTGTGGACCCGTGCAACAAAAAAAAGGATCCATGGTAAGAGGACGCAAGGTATATTATCGTTTCCATTTTCAATTTTTCTGGTGGTGACAATCTCCAGAAAGACTATGCAGTATATTTTATTATGATATACCAAACATGTTTCTTCCCATTCAAGCTAATTTGATAAAAAAACAAACTCTAATCCCAACTATTCAACATACTAACCAAAGACCTACATTACAAACAAACAAACAAACAAAAAGAAAAAGAAAGTAAAAATTTCAAAACTTTAAAATATATTGATATTAAATAGGGGAAGGGCACTTTTCTTACCTTCGAAGCTAAGGTATTAAAAGTTAGTTTACATTTCCTGATATATATACTGTAGTGGTTCCGAGTGCCGACGCAACACGCAAAATAAAACGCTGATGGATTCGCACGTCATCATACGAATTTGCTCTTACATCAAACAATGACATCAATCTTCCACAATATCGTGGACTTCAAACATATGATACCGTTATCACCGTCATAACCTTTACTTTGATCGCTCAAAAGTAGACCTATCGAAAAAATACCTTCATGGAATGTTAAGTTTCTTCGAAATTTGCGTTTCTAGAAAGAATTTCGGAGCGCGTAGTCCAACGAGGCTGTAAAAATTTCGGTATAATTTTGGTAAAATTGGGTGAAAAGTTTTGGAAATTTTAGTTATAATTATTATAGTTGAATTTAAATATATTTTTGATGGTGTAAAACTTTTTCTATCATAAAAGCAAGATTCAAACGGCGGTACTATCAAATTTTTAAAAAAAATAATCAAATTCGAATAGATTTTCGCTGTATCCCAAATTTATCACCTAACATTTGAGATGATACATCACATGGCAAAGTTGGTATATTCCTTACATTGCTGAACATTTTGTACGAATAAATGAAACCCACTTGCTTGACGTTTTGGTGGTTTTTTGATTTTTTTTAAGAGTTGTTTAATGTGATGGAGGAATTGTCGCGAATGTCAAAATTAGCTGAAATTCCGGCTCAAAAAAATTAAGAAATCTTATAGTAACAGTGTTTGAATCATGATTTTGTGTTTGAGATAATGCTCACATTAACGCTGTGTGCTAAAGTTTGGGGATTGACTTTGAGGTTTTGTAGGAGACTATTGAGATATTCTCTCAACCTCTCTCTATAAGATTGGAATTAGTTGGATCTCACTCTAACTATATGTATCTCGGTTTACTGTGTGTTAATATTGTGCAATGGATGATCTTCCAATTTCTCATATGGTATCGGAGCCTAGCTGGGCTTAATCCCTCACAGGAGTGCCCAGGAAGATGAAATAGTTAGGGAGAGGTTCTCTGTACATACGTATATTAGGAGTGGTAAATTCTTTTGTTTGTGAGAGTGCCTTTGTTAGACTCGTGCGATCTGTTTGATGTGCAAGAAGCACCACCCAGCTATTTTCTATATCTGAAGAGGAGCTGTCTGGAAATCGCCAGATATGAAGGAATCGTTGTGCGTGGAAAATATCCCTGTGTAGAATACTTGTATCGTGTTTGTAGATCCGTTTGCTATGGGAAGGCTAAGAATTTTATCACTAAATGAGATTTGGATATGGGTTCTGGCAACATACTCCTGGAATGGAAATTTGCTTGACGAATTGATTGAATTCATTCGCTTCCTTGCTACCACAAATGTTCTTCCCTGCACTCCGTGTGACTTCTTATTCCACATATTGCCCCACTTGTGAACCCAGCAAATGTCTCAGCTAACTTGGCCACGATTGACCCATTCTCCTATTGTATGGAGAATTTGGGATTCTACAGTGACATGGCTGATAGGCCCTCCCACGAGTTGCTAACTCTTGTTGTGGCCCACTCGTGGATCTCTACCCCTTAACCACTGAGTTAATTTCTTGGTCCGAAGCTTTGATGCATCTGCCCTTTAATGCCCAATGACTCGTTCTTGCTGATGATGCCAAATTTTGCCTTGGTTACACCGCAATTTAGCCACCGAGATTTCTACCTGATACTTGTTGCCATCAAGTGGAGTTAGTTCTTGCACAAAGATAATAGCTGCATGTCTGCGTGAACCAGTAAACATTTACATCTGAAGCAACGATCGCTGGAGGAGTTGCTGGGATAGCCGCATATGGTGTTCGGGGTTCTAATCAAATGCCGCCATTGTTCGTTATCGCAGCTGCTGAAGACTGTGCTGGGCTGAAAGTCATTGAAGTTCTGAAGGCATTGCGTTCATGAAAGCTCGCAGTAGTAAGTAGAGCGGCTAATGTGTGGATCCATAGAATAGAATTTGTGCAATAAGTAGCCAGCGTCGAGGGAAGGATTCGATCCCTGGGTCGAGTTGAAGCCATCACCATTGACTTCAAACGCTGCAGCTGTATGGTGTATGGAACAATGTGAGATTGAAACACTTAAAAAGTGTGGTAGACACATGAGCAAATGCGAGTTGATTTAGATGCCATTTTCAGTTGTTTTAATGATGGGTTGGTCGCTTTCTTGGTTGCATCCGTCAGAGTTTTTTAATGTCAAAATTGTTATTTTTTATATTGTTTTAAGTTGTAAAGAAGAACCAAATTTTGAACATAGTGATGTAGTTCAAGCTTGTAGTTCTTGCGTGTTCTTCGGTGTCACAAGAGAGTGTTACTAGTTTGATTATGTCTAGTATGTTATAAGTTGTAGACTCTTGTTGTACTTCGGTGCTCCAAGATCGACAATTACAAGTTACCTTTGCCTTGTGAGTTTGTAAGTATGTAGAAAGGTCAGTTGTTTAATTGATTGCTGAAAACATTTTGTACTTAGATTGTTGTCCTATATAACTGTCGAAATTTTCTCTTTGGGGGAATTTCACAGTGGAAGTGTATCAATAAAATGGTTCAGTGTCGAGACTATCCTTCGAGAAGTTGAGAAGCGTCAGTTCTACAAAGTGCGTAATTGATGGTCAGAATATTTTGTACTTTAAATGTGTCAAATGGGAAACTCGAATATGTGGAGAAGAAAAGAGCGGAAGCCAGAAGATTCAGAGTGGGTGTAAGCGCTGATGAAGACTAGTGAGACAAAGAAAAATTAAAAAATTTGTAATTGTGATTTCAGTGTTGTAAGTTTTGAAATGTAAGCATTAATTTTTGTCTCACACTATTTTTGTCTTAAATTTTATATTTAAGACAATTCAATTGATATTAAATTTTAATATAAAATAACTAAAATAAAAAGTGACTTTTTAAGACAAAAGATTTCTTTTGTCTTAAACAAATGTCTTAAAATGCCCTTGGTGTAGTAGTGTATATGTATCCCTGTTTATTGTGTGTCAATATTGTCCAATGGATGCTCTTCCAATTTCTCATATTTTGATGGTGGAAATGGATTCAACACCATCAAAAACCTCTAGGGCACCCAAAATATTAAAGTTTGATAGTTATAACGTGGATTTACGAAAATCCCTGCCAGATTTTCTTAAAATCTTACCAAAATTTCCATTATTTTCAGGGCAAAAAGGCAGTTTAGTAAGACTACGGTATTTTTTTATTTTCAAATAGTTTGAAATTCTATTAAAATTTTGTTGGAAATTATGAATTCAACCCAAAAAATTTGAAAATTCGTTCATTTGATTTAAACCGCAAATAATTAGTTGAACCGCGAATAATTCGATGAAATTCGATCTGGTTCGTTCACAATTTTCTTCATTTGAGGCCATCCGCAATGAACACAATACTTTAACATATGAGAATATTGCCAGAAGTTAGAAGGATGGGTGATAGCTCAACTTTCTAGTCCTAAATGAATTGAAGGTAAGTTAGGTGATCCTTGAACTCTCTAGTTCAGATATGTGTTTTGGATTTAGGAAAGGGTCATTTTTTATGAGAATCACTGGGCAAGAAAATAAACAGAAACAATTGTAATATTGGTAAATTTTCTTTTTTCAATTTCAGTCTTGTTTTGGAGGTTGATTAGAATTATTTTGTAAGAAAATAAATAGAAACAATTGTAAAATTTCTAATTTTTCTTTTTTAATTTCAATCTTGTTTTGGAGGATTGGAAAGCCAAGAAAACAGGAACAAACATAATGAGTGAAACTAAATTATTACTTATTTTCTAAATAAAATTTTATTTTAACTAAATAAATAAATAAGTTTAGAATGGTGATTTTCTAAATATATATTTATTTATTGAATAATGATTTTTAACAAATAAGTTTTATGTTAAAAAATTGTGTAAGACTTTTTAAATTCTTGGAGGGAAGAGTAAGTCTCGATTTTTTATATTTCTTGGGAATAAATTGTATTTGTAAAGTTGTTATATGATCTAGAGTTATCAGAAATTATTCATATTTTAAGATGAATTAGAAAAAAATTTGAGTAGACTATATAATTGTTAGAAAAAAAAATTATATATATATATATATATATATATATATATATATTAAGATGTATACTATCAATTTTTTTCCAAATTAATTTTTTGTTATTCGAATTTTGATCGTAGCATATAGAATTTGAATTCTTTGAATTTGGATTCAAATTCCAACTTAATAACTATGAATTGCAGTGGTTAATTTTTCATAACTTAATTCAATCTCCCGCTTGGCTCATATCAAGGAAGAAATTGTGTGCAAATAAATATGAGAATAATTTTTTGAGTTGACTTGTGTTTTTGCAGTGAGACTGGTAGCGTTGACCGCACAATGAACAACCCTCTCAGCGTGGATTTTTTTTTGAACCAAAGAGTTTTTCACCTTCTCTAGATACCAAACAAAAAAAATCTAGGTTTTATTTTTCATCCAGGTGTAAAACAAATATTAAAACAAATGAGCATTTATGAGATTTTTTACTATTTAGTAAAATATGGTAAATTTATAAGATTTCTTACTATTTAGTAAAATTAGATAAATGTTTTTTCATTGTAACAATTTCATGAACTTTTAAATTAGTAATTGCATCATATGTTGCAAAGGAAACACATCATTGAGAGAAAAGAGTAGCATTAAACTATTACTCTTCCATGATGATATTGAAAGTGTCACCAAATGATGTAAGTGGACTTTGTATCCAAGCTAAAGAGGGGGATCTGATAGGAAATAGTAGCATTAAACTATTACTCTTCCATGATGATAGTGGAAGTGTCACCAAATGGTGTAAGTAGACTTTGTATCTTAGTTAAAGAGGGGGGTCTTAGGAATTGGATTATCATGACAATCCACAATATCAGGTTCTCTATCTTTGGTTATTTAGTGTAGTTATTAAAGAATGCACTATAGAGATAGAAAATATATCTATCCGTAGCAAATATTGAGGCGAAGACCCTTATTTGATATTTCGGTTAAACATCCATATGTATTTGCACTAGCAACACTTGTGTTTGAAGTATTTTCCTACTTGAATGGTTGGAATTTATCCACACCCTGTTTGCATATTCCAACTTGATTTGGGATTCAATATTTCTTGCAATTGATATAACTCTCTTTGGTTTCATCCAGATCCCCATTTACATTGTTCCCCAGTTTCTTGCTCTAGCAAACATTTGTATCATTCTCTTTGTGGACCCAATCATAGTGACCCGTATCAAATGATTTTGGATAAATTATAAGAATATCAAGTTGAAGCCAAAATATGAATATTTTGAACTCAAGGATGTTGAAAATCTCAAATTACCATACTTTACCACACATATGGTAAAAAGAAATGACTAGACTTGAAATAAATGAAAATAAATCTTCTTAATATGTCGAGTCATATAAATAAAATTTTTTAGAATGTGAATATATGTTATAGAGGTAGAAATAGAATTTTGAGTGTGTGATTACATGAATTATAGGAGTAGTAAATATTATGTGAATGTGTATTCCAAAGAGTTTTTATTCTCCTGAAAACTATTACTATAAAATGTGGTTTTTGAGAGAATGAGCCTTAGAAAGTTTCTAGTTAATATTTGACAAAATTCGGTAACCATTAACTCGTTGGAGAGTTAGTCCCCTTGGGAAAAGAACTCAAATGGATAGTCCTATAGATGAAAAGACTATAAACAAACAAAGGATAAACCCTCTCGAGGTGGTCTAGTCACCTATGTAGAGTATTTTATTGCAAGAATAGATAACAAAGTTTTCCAAGAAAATATATGCCATGGAAAGAAAGTACTATCATACCTATGTAAAGTATTTTATTACAAGAACAAATATCAAATTTTTCCAAGAAAATATATGCCATGGAAAGAAAGTACTATCATGGAAAGAAAGCACTGAGAAATTAAAATACCAACATTTAAATATCAGTATTTACAAGATCTATTTTTATTCTTTTAAAATAGGAATTTGTATAAATACACAATACATTTTCTCAGGATATGGACAACCAAAAAGAGAGAACTATAATTTCTGAAAAAAATAAACTCTGGTTATAACCTTCTTCCGATTGAAAAGTAAAACCCAGATTAAAAGACATATCTAGAATTGAAAATACATGAACTATAGCGTGAATAAAGGAAATGAGACATGAAACCCAAAAGATAGAGCTAAGCAATAAATAAATGATAGAATCTTTAATAGTTGTAATGGGTCTCCTTGAATAGCCATGATCACGTCTATTAACCAGAGAACGAAATGTTGGTCGAGCTGGATTTGCAAAAAGATATATGTATACATTTCAAACATTTAACCTTGAATTAATACGGTACCAGACACATTCAAAAACCTTAAAACCCTTACATCCTAAATCTAGCTGTGGTGATAGTGTCGACACACAGAAAGGCCACTGATGTGATGGAAAAGTAGAAACGCTCGACAATTAACTTAAATACAAAAGTATTAAACTGTGAAAAAACCCTTATGGGTATTTGAACAGTATTGAAATACCAATAAACCCATGTTGTGCGTGAATCATAACTGAAACCATTAAGATATATGACAGTCTCGAAAATACCCAAACCCTTGAGAATGGATTGGATTCAAAATTAATAGTACATAGCCTTAAAGACCCTGATATTAAACCCTTAAGAGAAACATCTGAGACGAAAAATGGAGGCTACACTGGAATGCTTTGTGTACATGTAAGGAAGCAAGAGTCATCAGTTGGGTATGTCGCAGAGAACCCGAAAACATTGTGGATACTGAGAGTCATGATTTTACATGCATGAAAAGAAAAAGGACCACTAACATGGGGATAAAGAAATGTAAATGTTACATGATAATGTAAATGATCTACAAGAACATTGAAATAGTTTACCTCAAGACGAATAGGTAGTGAGTTCATCACACCTTCTCCAATAGTTAAAAGCATTATATTAAGAATAGAAACTGAAGAAAAATGAAGGAACAACCGTAATGCTCGAGAACGGAAAGATTATATAACTCACCATTGAATAAACCTATAGAGCGAACCCTTCTGGCCATACCCCAGTTCGGAGGACATAGTGTGAGAATATATCTCATGGTTATACCATCGACGAACAGGTTGACTAGACAAGGGTCCGACAAATCATCCATTAAACCCTCAGTACCCAGTGCAGTAGTGGTACACGAAGTATAATCCTTTAAATGCAGAGAATGACATGAAGGATCATAGCAATATGCGAAGTGGAGAAGAAACATGGTCTTACCATAGCCAAAACACCAGGAAATTGACAGAGGGTTTGCCGAAGTTGCAGAGCGCGGCGGCCAAAGTGACACAACCAACTGAGGAATGCAATTAGGGTTCGAGGGGGAGAGTAGGGTAATACCATAACCACCCCGATAACCTTATCAACCATTGATCTGGATCTCAATCGATGGTGGATGGTTTCACACTTGTCTCCATAATTCAATGCAATGTCAAATCAAAGCTACGACACATCCGAGTGGAGATAAAACTTCTATTCAATCATTTAATAAATTATGCCAACAATCGAATAAATCAAACCTGACATTATTATTTGTACAATGAAAATCAAATGTTATATATGAATGATGATCAACCTCGGTGCGGGAGGAAAGATTAATAAAGGGACTCAAAAAAATACTAATGTTTAATGTCTATATTATAAGGAACAATGGTTAATTGATTGTCCAGATATGAAATAAACATGTATAGTATGAATGTGTCTAATATAAAATGTGTATAGCATAGGTCTTAGTTATTGTCACAACATTGCTAATGTTTGGTGGCATATGGCGAATCTAACCCCTAGCATTGTAATTATTTGTTTCTTGAAGTTGATTTTTAGAAGTAATGTAGACTTCAATGCTACGAGTAATTTTTTTTTATTGTGAAAGGTAAATGTTACGAAGGGACATTACAGGTAGTATCAGAGTAGTGTGCAAATGCTGGGACCTAAAGGGGGTCACCTAAATAACAATTGGTGTGTGAAACTATGCACAGAATTGGAATGAAGATTTGACCATATATAATGAGGAGGGGGTCTGTACATCAAACACCTAGGAATATAGGAGAAATTCACCCCCATCCTAACCAAAAAATGAATCCAGAAATGTGGGTACAACTGAGTGTAGACCAACATTAGCAAACCAACAGATTTTTGGAGGAACAGAAACGACAAAACAGCAGGCTTCTGGATATTGTACAACAATTACAAGAAGAAATGGTGTGAGTAAGAAGTGATCCTGAGAGATTCATGCAGGAGCAGGAGAATATCCTTAAAAGCCTCTCAGATAAACAAGATGAAGGGATAATTCAACCAAGTTCGGAATGAGACACCCAAGAAAAAGGGGAACAAGGAAATATTAAACCCTGATATGAAACCCTTAAGAGAAATGTCTGAGATGAAAAAGGGAGGCTACCGTGGAATGACTTTGTGCACCTGTAAGGAAGCAAGAGTCATCAGTTGGGTATGCCGCAGAGAACTCGAAAACATTGTGGGTACAAAGGGTTGATATTTTACCTACATGACAAGTGAAAGGACCATTAACATGGGGATAAATAAATGTAAATGTTGGAGGATAATCTAAATGTTACCTTGAGACGAATAGGTAGTGAGTACTTTCACTTGTTCCAACAGTTAAAACCATTATATTAATAATAGAAACTGGATAAAAACGAAGGAACAACTGTAATGCTCGAGAAGGGAAAGATTATATAACACACCATTGACGAAACCTGTAGATAAAACCCTTTTAGCCATACTCCAGTTCGGAGGACACTGTGTGATCACAACTCTCATGGTTATACCTTCAACGAACAAGTTGACTGGAAAAGGTCGAAAAATCATCCATTAAACCCTTAATAACCAGTGCAGTAGCGGCACACACAGTAGAATATGTCAAGTCCAAAGAATAATGTGAAGGAGCAAAGCAAGATGTGAAGTGGAGAAGAGCCATGGTCTTACCATATCGAGAACACCGGGAAATTGAAAGAGGGTTTACTGAAGTTGCAGAGCGCGGCGGCCGAAGCGACACAACCAACTGAGGAATGAAGTTATGTTTTGAGGGCCGGGGGGGCTAGGGTAATACCCTAACCACCCTAGGAACCTTATCAACTATTGATCCAGATCTTAACCGATGGTGGACGGTTGCACACTTGTCTCCACAAATAAATGTGATGTCAAATAAAAGCTACGGCGGATCAGGGTGGAGATAAAACTTATATTCAATCATTTAATAAATTATGCCATCAATTGAATAAATCAAACTTGACATTATTATTTGTACACAGAAAATCCAATGTTATATATGAATGCTGATCAACCTCGGTGCAGGAGGAAAGATTAATAAAGGGACTCAAAACCATACTAATTTTTAATGTTTATATTATAAGTAACGATGGTTAATTGATTGCCCAGATATGAAATAAACATGTATAGTATGAATGTGTCTAGTATAAAATTTGTATAGCATAGGTCTTAGTTATTGTCACAACATTTCTAATATTTGGTGGCATATGGTGAATCTAACACTTAACATTGTAATTATTCATTTCTGGAAGTGGATTTTTAGAAGTAATGTAGACTTGAATGCTACGAGTAAATTTTTTTATTGTGAAAGGTAAATGTTATGAATGGACATTACATGAGCCTAGACTAGGGTACCAAAGCCCTTCTAATTGGTGATATCAACAACCCACCAACAAGTGATTAAAGTTTCCTTGGAAATTCAAACACCTCTCCAAATAAAAATCTTCATGAGTTCACTTTTAACTAATAAAGTTTTAACACATAACATCTTTAGAAAAATATGCTAATTAGTTAGCTCATGCCCCTTGGTTCTAATTTTCTTTTCAAATCACTCCATGTAAAAATAAAGGTTCCTTCAACATTGTTTGATGATATTTGTAAAGGTGGATTTTAATACTTTCTCAACCTCTACCTTTTTTGAAAACTATTTATATTACTTTAAAATTTTAAATATTTGATGTAATTAAATTTAAATTTTATAATAAAAGTAAAGTTATAATTATATTTGGAATTGTAAATTTATATAAACATAAATCCATCATATATATTGTATTTAGCTAAAACTTTATTTGGAAAATAATAATAATCCCAAATTGAACCAAACAACTTTGAAATGATAAAATTGAAAGTATTCAAATTCAAATTTCTCTTAATGAATATATATGAGACTTAAAACACAAATTCTAAGAGAAAGATAAATCAATATTCATATAAAAATTACAAAATCTCTTGTGTGGTGTGAATCCATGTCTCTTATTGTTATTTACATTTACTATTCTATCTAGAATTACTATTTATCATTGGAAGATTAAATTGTTTTAAAAGATTGCTAATGAAAGATAAGAATTGAGGTGAAAGTGATTGTA
This sequence comes from Pinus albicaulis, assembly GCA_034641835.2. NCBI lineage: Eukaryota > Viridiplantae > Streptophyta > Pinopsida > Pinales > Pinaceae > Pinus > Pinus albicaulis. The sequence goes on from CM076579.1 coordinate 1,382,109,610, forward strand.
ACAACATATAACAATGGTAATTTAAAAACATCAATGTACCATTAATTTATTAGCACAACCATAATCAATCACATAACAAATCAAACACAACCTTTATAATGAAAAGTAAGTAGTATATTAGGAGGGAAACCCACTATTAAAAATGCATAATACTCATATTTAAATCAAGATCTATATGTATAATTTTGACTACTCTACTTTAAGTTCTTAGATCATCAATCAATGGGTAATTACAACTTCACATGACTATGTCTATAGACAATGTTAACATTGATCAAACACCACTTATATCATTTTTCTTATTAAAATCAAAATTCATTATACAATAGATATGACCATATGATTGACATATCCATTTCCATATTGGATGCAATTAGTAAAATTTGACTAAGGCTAAAGTCAAATTAAGCCTTTATTGCTACATTATTTAACACTCCCTCTTAGCAAGAAATGGATTTTGCACCACCCCTATAAAACACATATGAAATGAACTATAGCACTACCTCTCAATGTTGTTGCTACTACTACAAAAACTGTAACTGAGAAACATCCAAAATAATGAATCAATTATGTCTCTACAACTATCTACTATGAAGACTGCAGTGTTCCTCTTGCACTCCTATCAACACTTCTCTATGTTCTTCAACATCTGACTACACCAACGACATTGATCCTTCTCCTACTAAAAATTATGGGCCCCTGTAGAAAGGTAATGTTTAGTCAATTTAATGTCTTAAATTGCTTGCATTGATTATCAATCGACGTTTGTAAACTTACAAAGTGTGGTGCATTATATGTGCTTAGTTAACCTTTTTCTAAATTCGTTGTTTTGTATTTTATGTTGTTTTGGGGGGGCTTTTTTTCTTTGATTTCTAAGAATCTTTAATCTAAAACTCTGAAAATATTTAAGTGAATCTAATGAATTTTAAGAAGGAATAAAAGGAAGTGTTCCTAAGTTAATATAATTTTCATAAAAATAAACCAAAAAATGTCGCCTATTTAAGACCTAATTTGGAAAACAAAGCATCTATCTTATCTTATCATTAGTCCTATTCCATGGATTTAATTCTAAAAACTAAGATTGAAATTGAAATGCTTATCTTAAGTAAAGCAGAAAATTAAAACAACTAATGTACTTCTGATTACTCCAACATTCAATTATGAGGTATGACCTTCTTGAGATGATGTTAAGTAATTGTCTGTACTTAAACTTCTAATGTCCTAGAACAACAAGAAAATGATGCAAAGGAAAACATGTATTGTATATTTAGATACTCCAAAATTCAATTATGAAGTGTGATCTTCTTGAGATGGTGTTAAGTAACCAATTATACCTAATGATCTATAAAAATAAGTAAAATATGCAGAAGGTAACTCAGTAATTGCATTCATAAAACATTCAATCATTCAGTCTTAAAATATGATTAAATCAATCTCCTTACAATGACCTTTAGGAATATCAGTGATGCAACTAAGTGAGGATCTGAAAGCAAAAAGTGGAAGCATATAAAATAACTAATGTATATTTTACTTTCTGCAACATTCAATGTGAAGTATTACCCTCTTGAGATGCTATGTCTGAAGTCAATTATGCCTTAGTTTCTAAATTCCTAGAAAGAAAATAACGATGTGTAGAGTAAATTCAATCACTGTATCAATTAGAAATTCAACCAGTTAGTTTAGGATCATCATCTTTGAATTGATTTTGAAAACATCCATTAACACGATTAATTGACAATTCTGTTCTAAGAAAATGAATGAAAAAACATTAAGGAAACTAGGCAACTATGTATTCTTATTACTTCAATCTTAATTCGATTTGAAAACAGAATTATCTATCTTCACGAAATATATTAGAAGAACAAGGTTGCACAATTGTGATTTAATGTTATGTTATTGATCAAAAACTGGAATGAAACATTAACCTAATTAGAAAACAAATTTGCTAAAAACAGAGTAATGGAAATTGAACTAAAAACAACAAATGAAAAACCTCCTCCAATGCAGGGGCCCTTTGCAATTGATTTGGCTGAACTACTAACTGGTTAAGGATGCACTTAAACAATCATTGGCAACACAAACTTTGTATTATGATAAAATGAAGACTTGATACAGAGTATCAGCAAAAATTTTAAACTTAACACTTTATTTCTGAACTGTCTTGTCGGTTCTGCACAACCGATATTTAAAGGAAAATAACATAACTTTTTGTGACATAAACTTGCTACAAGTGGCTAATTTGAATTAGACTTGCAATAGGACTGTTAGACTCTTGATTTGCTACAATAGAGAAAATCAAGAGTCCTGCTGCCTTCGAATAAAGTACTTTGACCACACCTTTGACCATGATCTTAGGCCTGCTTTTCTGTTGATCTGGACCGAGTGGATAGGATAGAATCCATGTAGAGATGATTTTAGAAATGCCCATATGGATGAATTCTTCAATTGACACCTAGAACCTGCCAAACCATGAGAGTATCTATGGAATCCCTAGTTAGCTGCAGAATAGGTTGTGTTCTGTAGCTAAATTGAAAAAATATATTCAAATAGAAAAAAGATGAAAATATAATATGGAAATCATTTTAATGCATTCCTTAAGATAAAACCTATAATTTATCATTGATTGGGGTCTGTGATCTTATGAGAAAGTGAGGGAAAAAGGTAAGAAAAACTGTCAAAGAGAGGGTAATTCTGAGGTTCAACATACCTCCACTGCAAAATCATTGCATGTCCTCATGCAACTTGCCAAAAATGTGAGCTTTCCTTTCTTACTGCATTTTCTCACCGCCAGCACATCCAATTACCTTCTTTTGTTCTTATTTGAAGTGGCCTTCATCCTCGGCCTTCTCATAAGAAGCTTATACTTGAGGTTAGTGACTTCTCTGTGTAGTAACTTATTATTTCTTTTCAATTTATTGTTTTTCTTATACCACAGTCCTAGATGCAGAATCGTATTGTCATGAATTACCTTGTCCAACTTGTTCTGCAGATTCAAAGTTTCATTCTCCTGTTTGATATACCTGTTCAATATCTCTAGTTCATAAATATCTTGTTTGAGAGCATCAACTAGAGGTTCTTGTGGATTGATAGAAGGTTCTGGGTTCATTGATTCATTTTTCTTATCCAACGATTCTACATAATCATATATTTGTGGTTGAACTGGGTCTATGCCCAGAGATCTTCTGTTGGGGCTACCTTCGAAATGATGAATATGAGAATCTTAAGGGCTGTGTGCAGAAGAAATGTTAACAGGAGATGGGTTTTGGGTTTCCTCATCTAAATTTATAAGCTTTGTCCCTTTTGATAATGTTTTCTTCATAAAACCTCGGAGTCTAGAGCTCCTTCTCAGTTTTGGAGGAATTACATTATCCTCATTTGTAACCTTACTCCTCTTTCTTATCTTACCTCTTGTGTTGATTTTCTTTTTTATTTCTGTCAGTTCTTCCAAGATTAGCTTTTCATAATTCTTCTGTAATGAAGATTCATGTCTATTTTCAACATTTATCTCAGTCTTCTTTCTTCTACTTCTTCTAACATTATTTTCTTTAGGTGACTCTGCTGCTTCTTGAAAATTGTTTCTAATAAGGAAATCCTCCCAGGTATCTCCTATGATTCTTAAATTAAACTCAATTAGTATCTATACCAACCCATGATGATGCATGGTGCTATCTATGAACTGTATTCTCTTTTGCACATTTGAGGCCATCCTTTTTAAACTATATAGCAGAAATAAAGGAAGATTGATTTCACCATTTTCTAGGAAATTCATCAGTAAATAGATATGGTATACATACATGCAACCAAACCTTCCTTCACAAGTTATAAATTTCTATAAAACCAAGAGCATATTCCTTCATTTACTTTTAAGAGCTGAGCTGGGGATACCTTTTCTAAAAATAGAGATATACATACCTGGGTTTTTGAGTATTACTTTCTATGATTCACTACGGAACTCCTTGTTTTTGAACCATCTTTCACCATGCCTTTGAAGTTCTATAGGCTCGGTCATGAATGACTCACTCACTGTAAACTTGATATCTCTAATTTCTACTTCTGTGCATTCAAAAGACCAAGCAAAGGATTTTGTAATCTCCTTATGAAAACCATCAAATTTCTCGATGAATTTAAGCCATCTGGCTTTCTGCAACAATTCTTTAATCTGTGGATATCCTTCCATGTACTTTTCTCCTACCGGTTCTGATCTAACAATTAGCGCCATGGCTTCTACTCTGCAGAATTATCAATCTTCAAAATTACCCTTATGTTTTATGAAATGAAATGACTGCTGATATGATGAAAGGTATTGAGGGTTTGTAGGGATAATTAGGTGGTAGGGGTTTTGAAGAAACGTATATGGATATGTCACTTCATAGGTCATAACCATTTTAATCATCAACGAGGGAGTTAATTAAGGACTGTTAGGTGAAATAATGCTGAGGATATGGCTAATATATGGTATGATGGAGATTGCAATCAAATCAAATGATGATTTATCAAAGAAACATATGAGATCCATATTATACATACTCTATGTTTTAACCTTTCTATTAAAATAAATTTTTTCACTTTACCTTTTAGAACTTAACCTTTTGGTTTGTTGTTTTCTTTGGTGTTGACCATCTAGCATGTTAGTTTTCATAACATAATCCTTAAATTCCTTTCAATCATCATTTGTTTGTAGGTTGTTCAATTGTGTTAGGACTGTTGAATAAGATGTGGCTGCAGAATCGAATTAGCTACAGAATGGAATCAACTGTAGAATGTGATCAACTGCAGAATGGAATCAGCTGTAGAATGTAGCCAGCTGCAAAATGTTCTCATCTACAGAATGAAATGTGTGAAAATAAATGAATTATGGCTACAAAACATGAATATGAAATGAAATATGACAGTGGAATGGAATGAATGTAAAAACAGTGGAATATGACTTTTGTGAAATGGAATGGAAGTGGAGTGAGATGGAATGAAATTGTAATATGAAAGTGGAGTGTGATGGAATGAAACTGTGAAATGAAATGAATTTGCAGATTATGAACTGAAAATATGGAATATGAATGTAGTTTTGTGTCACTACTTATTACAGAAAAGAAATGGAAAATATAGGATGCAAGAAATCTCTAATTCTCACCCTGTATTTTCTGTATAAGTATGCTAATCATTGATTGGTTTTCGTATTTGTACATTTTATTATATATATATAGGAAAAATAAAATCTAAGTTAGTGAAGAAGAAAAATTCTCCATCTTCACCAACTTCATATCAGTATTATCTTGAAAAATCTTGATAAACTCTTCTTTTGAAAGTGGTTTATGATATACTTTCAACCGATGACCATTCACAAGAATATGTACCTTTTATTCATCTATTACCCTTATCTTAACTACTCCATTATCAAATACTTTTTCAGTCTCATATGGCCCAAGCCAACGAGTCTGAAATTTTCCTTGAAAATCTTTGAATTTTGAATCGAAAAAGCATTAGGGGAATTTTGAAGTCTAAAATGGGCCTCTTAAGGAAATAATAAAATAATAACTAAACCAATAAAATAAATTTATGAATTTGTAATTCACTTTTTGTACCACAATCCATGTAACCATAGTTAAATTCAATTCAAAATTTGTACCAAAATAAAAATTATAAAAAAATTGTATTGATGTGACTATAAGTAAGAATGATCTTTTCAAGAAAAAGTCATTATCATTGAACAAATAATGCATTTATCCTTGTACTTAAATAACTCAAAATAAAATATAAATATAAATTTAAAAATTCTTAATTATATTATATGTTATTAATTAAAATTTATATTATTTAAATTGTATAATAACATGTAATTAATATACTATATAAAAATAATATAATATAATATAATATAACATAATAAATGTATAGGGATATGCATTGTTTATTTCAAGAAATATGAAATGACAATAATATATTTTTATTGAAAAAGTGTGAAATGACATTTATTTTGAGTACTTTAATTTGACTTTAAATGTACTTAGAGCACTACCATGGTTAAGCATGAGTTTTTATCCACCATTGAGAATGTGACAAGTAAGTACCTTTAACTCAAGTAATGCCACCTCAACCATTAGCGATGATTTCATCCCCTAAAATGTGATTGGTTCTCATAAAGTGAATTTTGATTGTACATTTTCCTTAGGAGGCCCATTTTAAACCTTAAAACTCCCTTAATGAGTGCCCACTACCCTGCTTGAAAATTCTTCTCATTGATATACTTATCATGCCATTTAGCCCTTTGCTGCTGGACTATACTGGTCCTTTGAACTTCAGCTTGCCTGATTTCATCTAGCTCATTGAGTTGCTCCAATCTATGTTTTTGTGCTTCTCATAAATCAAGTCCTAATTGGACTGCCATCTTGAAGGTTCAGATCTGAAACTCTATAGGGAATAGGACTTACTTCCCATAAACAAGTTCATAAGGAGTATGTACTGTTGTGTTCCTCTATGTTGTTCTGTAGGCCCATAAGGCTTCAGGAAGCTTTTCTTCCCAATCTCTTCTGTGTAGATGTACAACCTTAGTGAGAGTTCTTTCAATCACTTTATTGGTAGATTCTACTTGACCATTTTCCTGTGGATAATAAGGATTAGATTTTCTGTGCTTGATCTTGTGATGTTCCATAGGTCATTTCACCACTTTAGATGTAAAATGAGATCCCTAATCTGTCACAATTTCTCTTGGAACACCAAAACAAGTAAAGATATCCTCAAAAATAAAATTAACTACAGATATTTCATTAGCAAAAGGTAATTCTTTAGCCTCTACCCATTTAGTGACATAATCATTGCATACCAATATATACTTCTTTTGTTTACATGGAGGATTAATAGGTCCAACAAAATCCAAGGCCCATTTTTCAAAAGGTTCTATGAGTACCTGAGGTTGTAATGGCATTTCATTTGATGGAGGAGATTTCCCTACCCTTTGGCAGTTGTCACACGTTTTTACATATTCTTTGGCATCTTTGAATATGGATGGCCAATAATATACTAAATGAAGGATTTTATAGGTTGTCCTCTTGTCAGCAAAGTTTCCACCACAAGGTTCATCATGACATGCTTTAAGAATTTAATGCATTTCAACTTCTCGAACACATCTTCTGATAATGAGATCTAGACCTGTCTTATACAATTCATTAGTAATCCATGAGTATCTTGCAATTACTTGAATGATTTTTCTTTTCTCTCTAGAAAGCAAATGTGAAGGTAATTTTCCTATAACTAAGTAATTGGAAATATCTGCAAAGCAAGGAATCTGAGTAGTTATTGCCAAAATATATTCATCAGGAAATTTATCCTCAACTAGAGTGTTATCTTTGATATTTTGAATTCTAGACAAGAAATCAACAACTCTGTTTTGTTTTCTAGATCGGTCTAGAACAATATTGTTGAATTCTTGCAGGAGTAATAACCATCTTGTAACTCTGCCATTAATAATAGATTTATTCATTAAGTGTCTAATTGCAGAGTGATCTGTATGAACAAAGATTTCATAGTCTGTTATACAATGTCGAAATTTTTTGATAGCACGAACAACAACTAAGAACTCCTTTTCAGTTACAGTGTAATTTAACTCTATGGGAGTCAAATTCTTTCTTGTGTAATAGATGACATAGGGGATCAAATTTTTTGTCCAAATACAACTCCTAGAGTTGTATCTGAAGCATCTGTTGAAATGTGAAAAGGTAGTTTCCAGTTTGGACCTCTTAAGATGGGTTCTTCAGAAATTTTTTATTTTAAAGTCTAAAATGCTAATTGGCGATCAAGATTCCAACTAAATTCACAATCTTTGGTGAGTAGTTTGAAGAGTGGGGATGTTATTTTGGTGAAATTTTTTATAAATATTCTATAATACCCTGTGAATCCTAGAAAAATTCTAACATCCTTTTGACAACTTGGAATTGATAGTTTGGAGATGACTTCAAGTTTAGATTTATCAACTTTAATTCCATCTCCTAAAATGTGATGTCCTAAAACAACCCCTTCTGTAAAAATCATGAAACAATTTTCATGGCTTAATGAAAGGTTTGTTTCCTTACGTCTTTTAAGAACCTTTTCCAAATTTTCTAAAGTTTCTTCAAATTTATTACCATAGATTGTAAAGTCATCCATATACACCTCTACACAATCATGTATTAGAACAGAAAAAAATTCCTAGTACTGCCCTTTGGAATGTTGCAGGTGCATTGCACAATCCAAAAGGAAGTACTCGATAGGCATAAGTCCCTCGTGGACAGGTGAATGTGGTTTTATCTTGATCTTAAGGTGCTACCTGAATTTGATTGTAACCACTAAAACCATCTAGGAATGATAAATACCTTTTACCTGCTAATGTATCCAACACTTGATCTATAAAGGGTAAAGGAAAATGATATTTTAGGGTAGCTTTATTCAATTCTTGATAATCAATGCATACCCTCCATTTACCATTATTTTTAGGCACAATCACTAGAAGGGAAACCCACTAACTATCTGAAATTGGGTAAACGAAGTTTACATTCAGCAATTTTTGCAACTCCTCTTTCACAATTTCCCTAAGATTTGGATTCATTATTCTTTGAGGTTGTCTGATAGGTTTACAATTTTTCTCAATGTAAATGTGATGTATACAAATCTTAGGACTAATTCTTTTCATGTCAGTGTATTCCCATGCATATGGAAAAGAATGTTTTTGTAATGTTTTGATTAACATTTCTTGTTCTAATTTTTCCAAGTTATTGTTTATGTTCAAGGTTTTGCCTAGAAATATTTCAACTGTAGAGCTCTCAAATTCTTCCATAAAATAAAGAGACATCTGGCTAGATGATAAATATTCAATATTGGATTTTTCTTGAAATTGATCATGTTCATATCTTGGAGATGATTCAAAATTTTCTATTGAATTTAAGATTTGACTATCTTCACTAATGGTTGAAACAGTAAAGAGAGGTTGTATATTATTTTCATCATCAATCCATTATTTTTCATCTATCTCTGTGATTGTTCTTGCTGGAGGATATAGAGTGAATTTCTTAGTTGAGTTACCATCAGAAATATACATGTCACTAGATCTACAATTAATGAAATCATCAGTTGTAGCCAACCAAGGTCTTCCTAATATAAGTGGATGTCCTCCTAGATTTTTCTTAGGGGTTAAGATCATAAAATCCACCGCGTACTCCCAAGAATATAAGGACACTGCAATATCTTCTAGCACACCATCTAGCTTGATTATAGATCTATCTATTAATTGCAGTAATGTAGGTGTATAAAGAAGATTAGGAAGTTTGAGATTTTCCATGGTTTATTTGATTATGATGTTTATTGCTGCTCCTAAATCAATCAATGTATTTGGAATTTCAACTCCATTGATATGTGTTTTTAAAACTAGACTTCCTCGATCTAAATATTTTTGTATGGAAATTTTTCCCATGATTATATCTGTTATTTTTCCTACAAGATGAATTCGTTTTATTTCCTTTGTTTTTCTTCCCAGTTTCTTAGTCAACTACTTTATTCTTTTAGCTAAAATTTGAATTTCCTTGATGGCATGTAACAAAGGGATTTTGATACAAACATTTTTTTAATTCATTTAGAAAATCATAATTAGGCAACATAATATGCTTTTATACCCCTCTGTCAACTTGTAATATTTCAGGAAAAGGAGGTGTAGAAGTAGATACTGATGGTTTCTCTACGATAGGAGTTGAGTTTATTGGTTCCTTTTGTTTTTATTTTTCAGAATTTTGGTTTTGAAGAGATGTTCCTTCTTCAAAACCTTTATTGGGATGTAGAGAATCTTCCTCAGAATTGTCTTGTTCTTGAATGACTACAGAAGGCTTTTTAATTTCTAATATCCTACCAGATCTAAGTTGGACATCATTAAGATCTAGAGGAGTAATCATGTAGGTTGGAAATTGTTGTACTTCTATCATATAGGTATTTTGAAGATTTTTATTGTTGGGGTTTGGTAATGGTTGGGTAGGTAGTTGATTTTGTCTTTCAGGCAATGGTAGAGAGAGTTGTTGATTTTGGTTATAGTTTTGGAGTTGGGGTTGTTGATTTTGTTGAGGAATTTGTTGGGGAGGATAGTTTGGATATGATGGAGGATATTGATAGTACTGAGAGAATCTTCCATAGGTATTTTGCATTACTTGAGCCCAAGGTTGAGATTGAGATTGAGGCCAAGGTTGCTACCAAGAATTCCAGTTTGGTGGGAGCTGAGTATACATTTGGTTATGTGGCCCTTGCCATGGTCTTCTAGAGACAAATCAAAGAGATTTTGTTGGATTTGAAGTTGTTTCTTCTTGAAAAAAAGCCTTAAGACTAGGAATTGAAGGACAACTCTTAGTCTCATGAATTTTTGAACAAATCATATAGGTTTATATGAATTTTTCATCAAGAGGACATTCTCTTAAAGCATGCTTCTTTCTGCATTTGGGAAAGAAAATAGCTAAAGCATCAGTCTCGATTTTCTGCTTGTTTTGTAACTTTTAAAGAGTGTTTATCTGGTCACTAAGGCTCCCTAAAATGATTGTTTTAAATTCATCAAGCATGTTTCCAATTTCTGCCCTACTCACTATTCCAGTTACAGATCTATTTACCCTAGCAAGAGCAGGACCTCTTGGACCTTTCCCAGATTTTGATTTTCCTCTTGAGGGATGAATACATAATTCCCAAATGTCAGGTAATGGTATTTGAGAGATGTCCCCCTTTCCCATCATGTTAAGGATGTCTATCCGCTCATCTCTCATGGCTTTCAACAAAAGAGCTTTTAAAGTGTCCTGATCTAAATTATCCATTTTTCTCTTTTTATGTTGTAGTTGAATCTTCCAATTAAATCCTCCAAATTTTCATCCTCTCTTTGCATCATTTTAAACACTTTATCCTTGTGATTGATAGGTATGCAATAATCCAAATATTTCTAAGAATGCTCTCTTCATATAATTTCATGTTCTACTAGACTGAGTGATTAGACCAATAAACCATTTTAGAGCTACTCCTTTCAATGTTGAAGGAAAAAATTTGATTTTTCAAGAGTCTTGTAAATAATCATAAGTTCTGCACATAACTTCAAATTCAAATAAAAAGGTTTCAGGGTCTTCACTTTTCAATACATGAAATTTTGGGAGGACAGAAGGTGAGATATCTTTCATTGTGGAATTTGTATCTTCATCAACTATAGGGAATACAAAAGAACTCTCAATTACCCTATTTCTTCTGCCTCCTTATACTTTTCCTCTACCTCTTCCTCTATCTCCTCCTTTACCTATACCTTTATCTCCTCCTCCAAATATTACATTTTCTCCATTTAGAATTTCTCCTTCTCCTTCTCCTTATTTTCCTCTTCCCGCCATTATATATTCTTAAGAGCTGAGATAAGGGTCAACTTTTAAGGTTAACTACTCTTCCTCTGGTTCTTTTATTAATGGTATGTTGAAGAAAGGTTCTTCTTCTTCCTCTCCACTCGTAGTTTCTAACTCTTCAGCTAAAATGTGTTCTCCTGTAGAGGTGAAAAAGGTTACTCCTTCTGTTGGAGACCTAGGATATTCTTCTTCTAAGAAAACCTCAGTAGATGAAGTAGGGTATCCTCCTAATTGGATTTTTGACCCTAGAACTTCATGAAGTCTATGGCTAGTGAAATATGGAATATGAGTTTGAGATAGAGGTGTATCACTTCTTAGTCTTGGTGGAGTGAGTGGTGTTGTAGGGATTAAACTCCTACCTCTAGCTATGAATCTGCCCCTAGAGTCTCTTTCTCTACGTATATCATTTTTTTTAGATGTAATAAATGATGTTACCTAATTACACTTCCCCGGAAACAATGCCAAAATGTTTAGTCAATTTAATGTCTTAAATTGCTTGCATTAATTATCAACTGAGGTTTGTAAACTGATGAAGTATGGTGCACTGTATCTTCTTAGTTAACCTTTCTCTTACTTCGTTGTTTTGTATTTTATGTTGTTTTGGGGGGTTTTTTGTTCTTTGATGTCTAATAGTGTTTAATCTAAAACTATGAAAATATTTAACGGAATCTAATGAATTTTAAGAAGGAAGAAAAGAAAGTGCTCCTAAGTTAATATATCTTTCATAAAAATAAACCAAAAATTGTTGGCTAGTTAGGACCTAATTTGGAAAACAAGAGCATCTATCTTATCTTATCATTAGTACTATTCCATGGATTTAATTCTAAAAACTAAGATTGAAATTGAAGTTCTAATCTTAAGTAAAGCATAAAATGAAAACGACTAATGTACTTCTGATTAATCAAACATTCAATTATGATGTATGACCCTCTTGCGATGATGTTAAGTAGTTGTTTGTACTTAAGCTTCTAATGTCATAAAACAATAGGAAAAGGATGCAAAGGAAAACACCTAATGTATATTTAGCTACTTCGGCATTCAATTATGAAGTGTGATATTCTTGAGATGGTGTTAAGTAACCAATTATACTTAATGATCTAGAAAACTAAGTAAAATATGAAAAATGTAACTTATTAATTGCATTCATAAAACATTCAACCATTCAGTATTAAAATATGATTAAATCAATCTCCTTGGAATGACCTTTAGGAATATCAGTGATGCAACTAAGTGAGGATCTGAAAGAAAAATGGGAAAGAACGTAAAACAACTAATGTATATTTGACTTTCTGCAACATTCAATGTGAAGTATTACCCTCTTGAGATGCTATGTGCAAAGTCAATTATGCCTTAGTTTCTAAATTCCTAGAAAGAAAATAACAATGTGCAGAGTAAATTCAATCATTGTATGAATTAGATATTCAACCATTTCGTTTAAGATCATCATCTTGGAATGGCTTTTGAAAACATCCTTTGACACAGTTAATTGAGAAATTTTTTCTAAGAAAATGAATGACAAAACAGTAAGGAAACTAGGCAACTGTGTATTCTTATTACTTCAATCTTAATTCGATTTGAAAACATAATTATCTATCTTCACGAAATATATTAGAAGAAAAAGGCTACACAATTGTGATTTAATGTTATGTTATTGATCAAAAACTGGAATGAAACGTTAACCTAATTAGAAAAAATATTTGCTAAAAACAGAGTAATGGAAATTAAACTAAAAACAACAAATGTAAAACCTCCGCTAGTGCATGGGCCCTCTGCAACTGATTTGGCTGAACTGCTAGCTAGTTAAGGATGCACTTAAACAATCATTTGCAACACGAACCTTGTATTATGATAAATGAAGTCTTGATACAGAGTATCAGAAAAAATATTAAACTTAACACTTAATTACTGAATTGTCTTCTTGGTTCTGTACAACTGATATTTAAAGGAAAATAGCATAATTGTTTGTGAGATAAAATTTCTATAGGTGGCTAATTCAAATTAGAATTGCAATAGGACTGTTAGACTCTTGATTTGCTAGGATAGAGCAAATCAAGAGTCTGACTGCTTTCGGATAACTTACTTTGGCCACACCTTTGACCATGATCTTAGGCCTACTTTTCTGTCAATCTAGACCAAGTGAATATGATAGAATCCATGTAGATGTGATTCTAGAAATGCCCATGTGGCCCAATTCTTCATTTGACACCTGGAACCAATGAGCCCATGAGAGTAGCTATGGAATCCACAGTTAGCTGCAGAATAGGTTGCGTTCTCTAGCTAAATTGAAAAAATATATTCAAATAGCAAGAACATGAAAATATAATATGGAAATCATTTTAATTAATTCCTTAAGACAAAACCTAGCATTTATCATTGATTGGGGTCTATGATATTATGAGAAAGTGAGGGAAAAGGGTGAGAAAAACTATCAAAGAGAGGGTAATTCTGAGGGTCAACAAGTAATGATCCAGAAGGAATACACCTTAATGCACCCTCCCCAAGTATACGTAATTCCACGACTAAGGCTCTACATCGCCCCACCTCACTCCTCGATGTGTAGCTGCAATTGGCCCCTCTATCCACTTGGATTGAAATCTCCTTACACTATAAGTCTCTATTTGGTCCTCATCAACATCATCCTATCGATTATCCCAACTACTAATTAGCTGAGACTTCATCTTGAAAGGTTTATCTTGCTCCCTCTCAACCACCACATCTCCAATATTTACCTTTCTCCTCAAGGATGCACATGAATCTTCCTATAATGTGTAGAGGTTCTTGATTCTGACACCAATATTATTTACTTCACCTAAATCAAAATGTTTGAGGTATGCCTTCCTATTGTTGAAGACTACTTCAAACCCTTTATCTTTAATAATCAATTTTTTCATCATACCAAGCTTTCGAGCATCACTGTTATTTTCAAATAACTTATTTAGGGTCTTCCACATAGAAAAGGGAGTCTCCTTTCCATGTAATTTCGAGACTATGTGGCCTCTCGCAGCCTCCAGGATGATCCTCCTGGCTCTAGCAACATACTTCTTCCATTGGGCTAATTGTTTTGCATCATACTCCTAGGGTTTCACAATGTAATTTTTAACATATTCTAACACACCATTATCATCAAGAACTTCTTCCATTCGATCCTTCTAGGCTATGAAATTTTAGCTACCCTCCAAGGCATACTCGAATCTTAGTCCATTGAAATACATTCTCCTGAATCTGAAGAAAAAATCGTTGCACTAAAGCTACAAATTTGAAATTCCTTAGGGAAAAATTAAAAATACTTATTCTAATGTGATTTCATGGCTATGATGCCACATAGAAATTTCAATTGCCCAATATTTTGACCTAGAAACAAGAGACACACATTATACTATATTGATCCATAGAATGGAACTCACAATTTAGCAAAACATGCATAGAAATGAAACAAACAAAATGACAAGCACATAGTAATTTCTAGGGGAACCCAACTTGGAAAAACCCCTCAAGTCTCCTTGCATTAAGTTGAATGGATAAATTATTACAATTGCATGCTCTGACTATAAGCACCACCTGCAAAGGTAAAATTGTTCTGCCTACTAAATGAGAGTTTCTCGCCAACGCTTAGCCAATTTTATGCTCCACCAAACTCCTATTTCCTTGCACAAATTTGGGCTAATTAGAGCTCCTCAAAAATAGGGAAGTCCCAATTTCCTTGCACAATTCCCAATAAATTTATCTTCTAACTGCATGCAACCACTGTATACTCTACTAGTATACAACTCATGTTACAATAGGCCTATCTCCTCCACCTTAGCTGAAAAATTAAAATTTTGTGCATACATGAGCTATTTTGGGTTTATTTATTAGTTAACTAACAGATCTCTGAGTTAGACTTTTGTCCCACTACAAAACAGACCTCCAACTGACTCTATCAATAGTCATAGGTCAGATAACTGAATAAAACTTAAAATAATTGAACTAAATTGCTAAAATTTAGTAATCAACTCATGCAATACTGAACTCCAAGCCTGTAACTCGAATTTACCAAACGAACAAAGTGAAAAGAGCAATGTCACATTAGTTAACTGCCCTCAAGTTTTCCTGCTAATGTGGAGATTTGATTTACTCATTTTCACTAAGGCTACAGTCAAATTTATCCTTTCTTTCTACACTTTGTAACATTTATTGAGGATGAAAATGCATTAATTAAAAGCACATAGTTAAAAAAACACGTTGATTTATCTTTATGTGTGTATGGTTATGACATAAGTATAATCATCCAAATCTCATATGCATAAATTAAAGTACATAACATTATTGAGGCATGCCTATCTACCCATTCTCACAAGAAGAAGATAATATTTTAAACAATCAACGTGGTTATCACTATATCTTCGCATAGGAAGAGGGGCATCTTTCCATGAGGTAAAAAATACAACTTCTATTATTTTATTTGATTAAGAACACCTTCTTTTTCAAAATAATAAAGTACTACAACTACTGATTTATATTTTTAGGAAAACTAGCACATTAGTTGTTATCTTTGTGCATGCAAATACATAATATATATCTAAAAGAAACTAACCCAACAGTCGTTATCTTTTTTCATATAAACACATATTTCTCTAATACAATAATTATTCTTTTGTGCATGCAACTACATGTTTATTTTCTAATAAATCTAACATGATAACCATTACTTCTGTGTATACAAACACATAATATTTTTCAAGAAAACTAGCATGGATTCTTATCTTTATATGCACAAGATCCATATGAAACCTTTCAAGGAAAATAACCCTCATTCTTATCACTTTCATGCATAAAATTCATATGCGAGTTTTCAATATATGATATTGACGGTTCTCATTCCATGCTCAAGAATGCATTTGCAATCTTTCAATAAATAACATGGTTACCTATATTTTATGCAAGAGATTCATATGCAATTTTTTCCAAAAGATTAGGACAATTAATTTATCTTTTACCACATATTATTTTCAAGAAAATAACATGGCTAATATTTTATGCAAACAATATTCATATGCATTCTTTTTATGCAAATGATTCATGGATACTTTCAAAAAATTCATATGCAATATTTTATTTCAAGAAGAACAACATGGATACTTATCTCTCTTCAATCTGCGACACTATGTCTATTCATCTACATGGGTAGCCACAACAAATCTGTGCAAGTCTCAAAGGTGCAACCACCAGCATTGGATTTAAAACATATATCATTTTATTTCAGTCTGACTTCAACATTTGGCTTTGACACAACTTCATATTGTACACTATATTCACAAATGTCACCACAATAAGCTCCACGCTCCCACAATGATATGATATATCATGGCAGGCTCCATGGCATAGTCACACTCCAATAATTATATGCTCTAGCAATGAATCTATTTAGTCAATGGCATGTGGTCACACTCGTGGTAGGATCAAATTGATACACATTTCTTCAACCTACATACGTTGCCATATCTTGTGTAGCAAATATTACCCATTTATCTCAACTCGTCACACTCGTGGTAGGATCAAATTGATACACATTTCTTCAACCTACATACGTTGCCATATCTTGTGTAGCAAATATTACCCATTTATCTCAACTCTATATTTCATAATGGACATAATAGGTGTAGCTCCAAAAATCCCTTCAATCCTAAGTGAATCTCCGCGTGGTCAAATAAATTGACATATTAATCAATAATAAATTTTATATTATTAAATCCATGGAATCCAATTCTAAGAATAGAGATATTACATATTATAAGGGAAATGTACAAGTTTGTATGATAGAGTGGTGTAAATTTTTTTTTTCACAAGTAAAGTTGAGATATGTTCTTTTTAAAATATAAATATTCAATATATATAGGTATATAAAACAAACTCCTATGAAAAAAACGTGTAATTTCTTAAGTGGATTTACAACTTGTTTGAGAATTATATATATATATATATATCTGTGTGTGTGTGTGTGTGAGATTGAAAATTAAAAGAAGAAGAAAATTATATTTTTATGAAGAAAATGAGAAATTCTTTACTTTTTAATAATATTTTATAATGATTTTTAAACAAAATATTTGAATATCCATGTTAATTAATATATTTCAATATAAGAAATAAATAAAATAATTCAATGTCCAAAATTTAATTGCCAAAAATATGGCATTCATTAAATTTTTAATATAAAATAGAAAACACATGTTTAAAAATTATTTCAATCTAAATTATATATATATATATATATATATATATATATATATATATATATATATATATATATATATATATATATATATATATATATATATATATCCATGTAAGAGAAATATAAATTTAGTAATATATTCATGTCTAAAAAAAATCATTTCAATATAAACACTATACACCATAAATAAAATATTTCAATTGCCATTTGGATTAAAATATTTCAACATCAACTACGTATGCATTATATAAAGAAAGTGAAAATAAAAATTTCTAATTATTAAAACATTTTAGGACTTCTTTGTTCAAAATGAAGATGTCTCATTCCTTCCATCATAAGTCTATTTAACCTAAGATCTATTAAGTCCAAAAAAAATCAAATTTCTTAAATGGAAAGTTTTGCATTTTAATAGAAATTTGCACTTTAAAAAAAAAATTGATCCCTCTTAATAAATTACTAGATAATATAATCATTTAATGGTAAATCATCTTCATCTTCACTTTAATAGAAATCAATAATTTTAACTAAAATAAAAACCATTTTTAAAAAAACACTCCTATCTTTTGTAATTATTATAAAACAAGTCTAGAAAATTTTATATAAAATAATTTTTTCTTCTTTTATATTTAAAAATAAAATTATACTCACATATTTATATTTCAACAACTTTTCTTACCTATTAAAACACAAAATTATATTTACATATTTATATTTCAACAATAACATTTTTTACATATTAAAACACAAAATAAATGAAATTTCAGTTTTTTATTTTAAACACAAAATTATATTTACATGTTTATATTTCAACAATAACATTTTTTACATATTAAAACACAAAATAAGTATAATTTCAGTTTTTCATTTTAAACACATATTTATATTTCAACAATAACATTTTTTACATATTAAAACACAAAATAAGTGTAATTTCAGTTTTTCATTTTAAACACAAAATTATATTCACATATTTATATTTCAACAATAACATGTTTTACATATTAAAACACAAAATAAATCTAATTTCAGTTTTTCATTTTAATAAAAATGAAATTATTAAACTAATTTTTAAAAGTACTGAAAACATCTATAAAGATAAACATGGTGTTACATTAATGCGCTCTTTAATGTAAAGTTACTTGTTAAATTCCCCACCATCCATAAGAGTAATATATTGGGCTCTCCTCGCAAGCTTTAAAAAAAAATTAAAATTAGAAACAAATCTAACATAAAATTGAATTAATGAGCCTTGTGCATTGAAAAGAAACTACGATATTCAATTTTACATTTGTAAAAGTAAACTGAATAAACCAACATGTAACAAAACACGATATCCAAGGAAGAACGCAAGAAACGCCTACCATAATTTTAAGGTAATGAGATGTAGGCGTGTATTCTAAACGTGGTCACCCAAGCCATGCAACGCTGCGTCGACGATAAAGATCGCAGACCCCACTACAAGTGAGAGGTATATGATCTCCTTATACCCCATGGGCAGGAGCACCGGGGTTGTCAGCAAACCCAACCAGGTTAGCCCTTCCGAGTTCAAGATCTCGGGCAGATCTCTCTGTTTATAGCACACTACGCACCAGAGGATGAGCGCCGCCGGGAGCAAGGCCAACGAGATGAGCTCCCGGGACAGGCTGCAGATCCCGAGGAAAAGCAAACCAATGGCCAACACTTGCCTCCGCCCTAGGCTCACATTGAGGACCATGACGAGGTGGGTCTATTAGAGTGAGTATCGATTCTTAATGCGGAATAAATACTTTAAAATAATCGTAAAACGAAAATAAATCCCCAATAAATCATACCTCCAGCCATTGATGCTGCTCACAATGAATTTTGTATGCAAAATGCTGCTTCACTATATAGAAAGTGTAACCCAACACTAATGGTTGCCCAATACTCACCCTCGTAAGAGAATCGAAACCTCAATACTCTATCGAGCTTTACAGAATGCCCAAAAATAGAGCAGGCAGACAAATACCTCAAGACAAGCTTTTGTGTGACTAATAAGTAACGACAGGCACAACATTGAGTATATTCAATCCCATGAGACTAACAATTGAATTGCTTCAAAACGCCTTACTCAATCGCAGAATTTGGAATCATATAAATGAAAGTTAGGCTACACACTGATTGGATTGGCTCACTCACAGAATTCAGAATGTTCGAAAGGGCTATTCGGAGAAAATCTGAAGGCACTTCCAAGCTCTTCTCACTCTAGCTTGATGGTGTAAAACTGAAGGGGATTGAGTTAGTGAGCTTGGGGACCAAACATAAATATTTATAGCCAAGCTTCCATCAAGCTTCTGTTGGCTATGTGTCAAGTGTTCCACAAATAATGGTAGAGAACTGCAGTGGGAGTAATGGAGCACTTCAGAAGCTCTCAACAAGAAATTAATTAACTGCAGTTGATTTCTGTAATTTAAGGAAATTACTGCAGTTGGTTTCCATAAATTAAGGAAATCACTGCAGTTGGTTTCCAGAAATAATTACTGCAGTTATTTCCATAAATAACTGGGAGAGGGAGCGTAACATTCTCCCACTTGGTCCATACTTCCAAACTTAAAGTCTCATATTAAAACCCATTGATAATCTGTATTAAGTAATAGATACATGAATCATGGCGATAAGTCCTCTAATGATGAGTATTATCTTCCATGTATTACTATGTATTTATTTCTATTAAAATTTATGTGGCAACAATTTCTTAATGAATAAACCCTATGTTTATTCTTGGTCCTACACAGATGAATTCTCTCAAATCAAATTAAGGTGCACATAAATATGAGAAAAACATCACAATAATTAATAATTTCATTAAAAATAACATTGTTCATACAATGAGAAACTACATAATGGAACCAAGTCCCATATTCATTACATGATCCTTGAATTTAAACAGTGGCATGCCCTTAGTCAAAGGATTAGAAATCACCAATTCAGTGCTAACGTGCTCAATGACCACTTTCTTTTCTTTAACACGTTCCCTTATAGCTAAATACTTAATGTCGATGTGTTTATTTCGACTCCCACTTTTGTTGTTCTTAGCCATAAAAACAGCAGTTGAATTGTCACAATATATTCTCAATGGCTTAGAGATAGAATCCATAATTCTAAGCCTAGAAATGAAACTTTTGTTGGAATGTAATTTCCAATTGTGCAGATGAATTAACAGGCGGCTGCATGGACGAACAGCGCAGGGTAAAAGGCGCACAAGTTGGCAGAGATCGACGGAGTACGGGAGGTCAAACCTCTCGATAGTTAACGGATGAGCACCCCCCATAGTTGACTTGCCAACCACGCGTTGACCTCAAATCAACGGTTGTGGTGAACTACGGGGCCTCACCCATTTGGTATGTACGGGTAGACTTATACCCCCCGTAACCACCAGGAGAGGTGGCTCCGCCCACGCTCCACCATCGCGCCACCAAACCACCACCGCTGCGAAATTCACCAATTCTGCCACAAAGTCAAATTCACCATCAATTCGATTTTGAAGCGGTTCATCCAGAATTTATGGCACCATAAATTTTTTTTAAGCGGTGAATTTTGTTGTGTTTTGTCAACAAATGACATTAAATGAAGCTTAGATATTTTTGTTTTAATATATAAAACAGAGTTGTAATTGTAGTTGTTGTTGTTAATATAATAGAACGTAATCGTTCTATTTTTTTTAATAGTGATGCACCACAGTGCTTTGAAAAAAATAGACAGAGAGAGTGCAGATTTAAAATTATACACAGCAGTGTATATTTTTTTTAATAGACAGAGATAGTGAAGTTTTTACACAGCAGAGTGTAAAAGTATGAATTACACAGCAGTGTGTTTAGTTTAAATTTTCTGTGTGAGACAGAGAAGAATTTTTTGTTTTGGAACTGAGCTTAGAAGCAGTCCAGCAACAGTTGTAATCTCTCTGAGAGAGGAAGAAGTTGTAACAGTTTTTTTTTGAAGAAATTGAATTTTTTTTGTGGAAACTCTGTCACTGTGAGTGAAAATTTTAAATATTTTCTCTGTGTTAGAGAGGGAGTTTATTCTCCATTGTTAATTATGGAATTTTTCAATATTCCAACATGGTATCAGAGCCAATTCAGGCTATTTGAAGGTCAAATAAGCTGAAGAAAAGGAATTCGTTATTGCAGAAGCCTCTCTAGCAGTGTGAAGGTTCAGACAAGAAGAATTCAAAGGTAATTCTCTATATAGTTCTTGTGTTACTGTTGCAGTACAGTTAGTTAATTTAAACACAGAGTCAAGTGTTTTGAACATAGTTAAGAGTGCAGAATGGCTGGAGCCAGCACTGGTATGGGTATGGGAAATATCCATCTCCCACAATTTAATGGGAAAAATTATGACTACTGGTCAATAACTATGAAAGCCTTATTTGTCTCCCAAGACTTATGGGAATTTGTTGAGGATGGCTTTGAAGAGCCATCAGATGAACTTGAGTTTAATATGTTAACTCGGGCAGAAAAAGAGATTCTGAAGAGCAATAAGAAGAGAGATGCCAACGCTCTTTTCTTCTTGTATCAAGCAGTGCATGAGAGTGTGTTTCCGAGGATAGCAGCAGCTAAGAGATCCAAAGAAGCATGGGAAACTCTCAAGACAGCTTACCAGGGCATGGAGAAGGTGAAAACAACAAAAATTCAGTTGCTGAGGAGAGATTTTGAGACTCTTTGTATGAAAGAGTCAGACACTATTGACTCATTCTTCACTCATGTGATTGGAATGGTCACACAAATAAGGTCACATGGAGAAACTCTTGAAGACAAGAGGATTGTTGAGAAACTCTTGAGGAGTCTACCCTCAAGATTTGATGTGATTGTCACGACCATAGGAGACTAAGGATCTCACAAAGTTTTCAGTAGATGAGCTACATGCCTCACTGATGACCCATGAACAAAGATTGAGTAGGAATGAAAACTCATCTCTTGAACATGCTTTTAAGACCCAGATGTCTTTCGGAAGAGGAAGAGGGCAAGGCAAAGGAAGAGGAAGAGGCAGAAGCCATAACAGAGGTGGAAGGAACAGTCCAGCAAATGCTCAAGGAAGGGGCAGCAATCCAAATCAGCATCAAGGCCAAGGCAATAGCCAGTAGAGTGGTCAGCAGAATGATCAAGGACAAAGGTATGATAAATCCAATGTCCAATGTTAAAATTGTAAGAAATATGGTCATTATGCTAATGAATGTAGAACGAAGAAGCAAGATATGAGAAGTAGAACTAGCGCAAATTTCACTAGAGAAAATAGCAGCCAAAACAATTTGTTTTTAGCTTGTAATATGGCTGAAGAAAAGAATGAGGATTTATGGTTTCTAGACTCCGGTTGTAGTAACCATATGACAGGAAACTTAGCAATGTTTTCTATGTTAGATGAAAGTGTACAGTCACAAGTCACACTAGGAACTGATAGCAAAGTTTCTGTTATGGGAAAAGGAGATGTGAATGTTTTAACAAGATTAGGTGCAAAAAAATCCATAGCAGATGTTTTTTATGTTCTAAGAATGAAGTGTAATCTCTTAAGTATTGGACAGCTTGTTCATAAGGGATATAATGTTTTCTTTGAGGATGATGTTTGTACCATCATGGACAAACCACCCAGCAATCAGTGTATTGCTGAAGTGAAGATGACAAGGAACAGGATGTTCCCTCTCAGAATGAGAGCAGATTTGAAGAATGGTGAAGAGAAAGCAGCAGTTGCACAGGAGACTTTCCAAAGCGAACCAAAAGATGATAATTGGTTATGGCACTTGAGATTTGGACATCTCAACTTTGGAGGTCTTAATTTATTGAACAGAAAAGGAATGGTAAGTGGTTTACCATTGATAGAGAAACTGGACAGCCTTTGTGAAGGTTGTATTCTTGGGAAACAACACAGAGAAATTTTTCCTTCCGGGAAAAGCATAAGGGCAAAAGCACCCTTAGAGATTGTCCACTCAGATGTATGTGGACTGATGCAAACTCCATCACTTGCTAGCAGCCACTATGTGCTAACATTTATAGATGATTTTACAAGAAAAACTTGGGTTTACTTTTTGAAAAATAAAAGTGAAGTTTTTGAAAATTTTTGCAATTTCAAAGCACTTGTTGAGAACCAGAGTGGGCTGCATATCAAAGTCTTAAGGACTGATAGAGGAGGTGAGTATATATCTAAATATTTTCTACGTTTTTGTAGAGAAAATGGTATTCAAAAGCAGTTTACAACTAGATATACTCCGCAGCAAAATGGAGTAGCCGAAAGGAAGAATCGAACCATAATGGACATGGCGAGTAGTATGTTAAAGGCAAAGCATTTGCCTAATGATTATTGGGCTGAAGCTATACATTGTGCAGCGTACATCTTGAATAGATGTCCTACAAAAGCAGTTATGAACAAAGTTCCAGAAGAGGCATGGAGTGGCACAAAGAAAAGTGTCACACACATGAAGGTTTTTGGATGTGTGGCTTATGCACACATTCCGGATCAACTAAGGAGGAAGTTGGACAGCAAGGGGGAGAAATGTATTTTCATTGGATACAGTGAGGAATCCAAGGCATATAGGTTATATAACCCATCCAACAAGAAGTTCATTGTGAGCAGGGATGTTCAGTTCATTGAAGAGGAAGCTTGGGATGGAAGCATAGAGAAAACAATGAATGTTAAACACTGTTTATCTCATGATGAAAATAAAGATGAGTTGGCCAAAATACATCCCCAAACAGCAGCACCAACACAAGATCAGCAGAGCACACCCTTGAGGAGAAATGAAAGTGATTCTCCAAGCACACCACAAGGAGGAAATTCAAGTGCTTCTTCAAGCATTTGTACACCTACTGAAAGAGGTAAGAAATTCAAAAGTTTGAAAGAAATTTATGAACAAGATATAGCTAATGAAGGTATCAATTCTTTGTTTTCTTTATATTGTCATGTTGATGATCCTGTTCATTTCGAAGAAGCTATCAATGATAGGAAATGGATAGAAGCTATGGATGTGGAAATAAATGCCATAGAGAGGAACAAGACTTGGGATTTGGTTGAACTCCCAAAAGGTAAAGATGTCATTGGTGTTAAATGGGTCTACAAGACCAAGAGTAATGCTGAAGGCAAAATAGAGAGACACAAGGAAAGACTTGTTGTCAAAGGCTATAAGCAGAAGCATGGGATAGATTATGAGGAAACTTTCGCACCGGTTGCCAGAATGGAAACCGTGAGAGCAGTGCTGTCCATAGCAGCACAAAACAAATGGAAAGTTTACCAAATGGACGTGAAGTCAGCATTTCTGAATGGAGTGTTAATGGAAGAGGTTTACATTGATCAACCTCTAGGTTATGAGAAGAAAGGCCAAGAGCACAAAGTGTGTAAGTTGAAGAAAGCTCTTTATGGGCTGAAGCAAATGCCAAGAGCGTGGTACAGTAGGATAGATTCATATCTACTGGAAAATGGTTTTGAAAAGTGTGAGGGAGAACCCACCCTCTACATCAAAGAAAAAGATGAAAAAATCTTGATTGTAGTCTTATATGTTGATGATGTTATTTTCACAGGTAATGGTGATTGCCTTATTGAACATTTTAAAACAGTCATGAAGGAAGAATTTGAAATGACTGACATGGGTTTGTTGAGATACTTCTTGGGAATAGAAGTAGAACAAGATGAAAGTGGGATTTTCATCTCATAGGCAAAGTATGTTAATGAGGTACTTGAAAGATTTAACATGCAGGAATGAAAAGCAGCAATCACTCCCACAGTGATGGGATTAAAACTCAGCAGAGAGGACAGCAGCAGGGATTTTGATCGTAGTTTATACAAGAGCATAGTTGGCAGCCTCATGTACTTGACTGCAACTAGGCCGGACATAATTCATGCTGATAGTTTGATTTCTAGATTCATGGAAAAATCAAAGGATGCACATTGGCAAGCAACAAAAGGAATTTTGAGGTATGTTAAAGGTGCAAAAAGGTTTGGTATCTTTTATACTACTTCAAAATGTTCAGATTTAGTTGGATACACTAACAGTGATTGGGCTGGATGTGTTGATGATTAGAAGAGCACTTCCGGTTATGTTTTTCATATGGGTTCAGGAGCCATTTCATGGGCTTCTAAGAAACAACCCATTGTAGCATTGTCTACAGCAGAGGCGAAATATGTGGCAGTTACAGCAGCAGCGTGTCAAGCAGTTTGGATGCGGAAAATGTTGAGAAGTTTATGTCAAGAATAGGTAAAAGGGACAGTGATCTTTTGTGACAATAGCTCAGCTATTGCATTGTCTAAAAATTCTGTTTTTCATAAGAGGACAAAACACATTGACACCAAGTTTCACTTCATACGTGAATTGGTTACAGTTGGAGAAATCGTTTTGCAGCATTGTAGAACGGAGGATCAATTTGTAGATATCCTCACAAAGCCACTTGCGCAGAAAAGCTTTGAACATTTTAGAAAATGTTTGGGTATGCAGGAAAACCCAGCAGTGGAAATTAAGAGGGAGTGTTGGAATGTAATTTCCAACTGTGCAGATGAATTAACAGGCAGCTGCATGGACGAACAACGCAGGGTAAAAGGCGCACAAGTTGGCAGAGATCGACGGAGTATGGGAGGTCAAACCGCTCGACGGTTAACGGATGAGCACCCCCCGTAGTTGACTTGCCAATCACGCGTTGACCTCAAATCAATGGTTGTGGTGAACTATGGGGCCTCACCCATTTGGTCTGTACGGGCAGACTTATACCCCCCGTAACCACCAGGAGAGGTGGCTCTGCCCACGCTCCACCATCGCGCCACCAAACCACCACCGCCGCAAAATTCACCAATTCTGCCACAAAGTCAAATTCACCATCAATTCGATTTTGAAGCGGTTCATCCAGAATTTATGGCACCATAATTTTTTTTTAAGCGGTGAATTTTGTTGTGTTTTGTCAACAAATGGCATTAAATGAAGCTTAGATATTTTTGTTTTAATATATAAAACAGAGTTGTAATTGTAGTTGTTGTTGTTAATATAATAGAACATAATTGTTCTATTTTTTTAATAGAGATGCACCACAGTGCTTTGAAAAAAATAGACAGAGAGAGTGCAGATTTAAAATTATACACAACAGTGTATATTTTTTTTAATAGACAGAGACAGTGAAGTTTTTACACAGCAGAGTGTAAAAGTCTGAATTACACAGCAGTGTGTTTAGTTTAAATTTTATGTGTGAGACAGAGAAGAGTTTTTTTTTTTTGGAACTGTGCTTAGAAGAAGTCCAGCAACAGTTGTAATCCCTCTGAGAGAGGAAGAAGTTGTAACAATTTTTTTTTGAAGAAATTGAATTTTTTTTGTGGAAACTCTGTCACTGTGAGTGCAAATTTTAAATATTTTCTCTGTGTTACAGAGGGAGTTTATTCTCCATTGTTAATTCTGGAATTTTTCAATATTCCAACAACTTTTAAGCCATACACCATGTAAAGTAGCCTCAAAACAGGATACGGACTCGGATTCCATAGTGGAAGTGGCAATCAAGGTCTACTTGGCACTCCTCCATGATACAGCTCCACCGGCCATCATAAAAATGTATCCTGATGTTGATTTGCGTGAATCAACACATCCAACAAAGTCAGAATCTGAGTAGCCAATTACTTCCAAATTGTTCGTCCGTCTATACATAAGCATGTAGTTTTTGGTTCCTTGAAGGTACCTCATTACTTTCTTTACAGCTCTCCAGTGGTCTAAACCTAGATCACTTTGATATCGTCCCAACATTCCCACAACAAATGCGATGTCAGGTCTTGTGCAGACTTGAGCATACATTAGGCTTTCGACAGCAGAAGCATATGGAATGTTCTTCATTTGTTCCATTTCAAAGTCGTTCTTTGGGCATTGGTTCAAACTGAAC
>CM076579.1:1382139537-1382259904 GCA_034641835.2 Pinus albicaulis
AACCGTATTAGATTCATAACAAACAAACGAGATTGGATTACCTTTGTCCGCAAGCCATTTATGAAATTTGGCGCATTCCTTCTTCATGTGTCCCTTCTTTTTACAGAAGAAACACTTGGAATCCTTCTTGATATCGGCTTGAGGAGGTATTTTACCTTTCCCTTTCTGATTGGCTTGAGATTTTCCCTTTCCTTGCGTTGCCAGCATTGCACTTTCTCCCATTTCCATCACCAGTCTCTCTTCCTCTTGAACACACATAGTCATGAGTTCATTAATTGACCATTTATCCTTATGTGTGTTGTATGAGATTTTAAAGGGTCCGTATTGGTGTGGAAGGGTGTTCAGGATGTAGTGCATCAGGAAAGACTCTGATATTTCAACTTCGAGTTTCTTCAATTGAGCCACAGTATCCCTCATTTGCATGATGTGCTCGTGCACACCTTTCACATTGGTGAGCGTTAGGGATGAGAACTTCATGATTAGGGTGCTTACTAGTGCCTTGTCTGAAGTGACGAATTGATCATCAATGGCTTTCAGCAAGTCTCATACTTTTTCATGCTGTTCAACGGAACCATGAATACCAGCTGAAATTTTAGTCTTAATGAACATCACGCTTAGACGATTAGATCATTCTCATCGTTCATAAAGTGTGATGTCCGCTACAGTGCTGGTATTATTGAGTGTTGGTGGTTCGTCTTTCCTAATAGCATAGTCTATGTCCATCCACCCCAAATGAAGGAGAACTCTCTGCTTCCAAACCTTATAGTTATCTCCCTTAAGTTCAGGGATATCAGTACGAATTTTAGAGAAATTTGCAGGTTGTACAACTACATAAAATTAAAGATCACATGCTTATGTTAAAATTGAGACCTAAATAAAATTTCATGCTTTACCAATGTAAATCATGCTTAAAATTGAATCTAATGACATAAAAATTGTCTGTGGACTAAATTTTCAATTCAAGCAGATTCAGTTATTCTTTATGATAGAATTTATCAAATTATTCACTTAATTCATAATTCTAAGGGTATATTATGATTATAATTTGATATAAATTCTATCTTAGTTTTGAACTTTATGATAAAACTATTAATTCATAACTCTTGTGGGTAAGTTATGAATATTTTATCTTAATTAATTATATAAATATAACAAAAATTCCCGTGGGATAAAATTTATTATATTTAGTATAATTAATTACAATTAATGCCTAAATATTCTTTATGTGATCATAATCAATCATAATATATAATTTTATTTAATTAGAGATGTTGTGGCTATTCTCTAATCAATCAAAATTATATGGGTCACGAGACATTATTTACATAAAAATTAACTTGATATGAGAATAATGATAATTTGCATAAATAAAACTATAAAATTTATGCATAATATTTAATGATTGGTCTTGTATACTCATCAAAATAACATGTTTTAATTAGAACAGAAATAATTAATTCATGCAAATTAAATACGAGCATATTTTCCAAATTGCATATAATCAAACTAAATAAATATTATAAGCATAAAAATTGAGCAGAAATTAGACATATTTCCAAATAAATGCTTTAATTTAGAAAATTCTCAAAATATGACATTTTAGTCAAAATATGTCTATAATCACCAAGGCAGAGATAAAAAATGCTCTGATACCAAATATTAGAGTGAATATTGATTCTTAATGCGGAATAAATACTTTAAAAGAATCGTAAAATAAAAATATATGCCCAATAAATCATACCTCCAGCCATTGATGCTGCTCACAATGAATTTTGTATGCAAAATGCTGCTTCACTATATAGAAAATGTAACCCAACGCTAATGGTTGCCCAGTACCCACCCTCGTAAAAGAATCGAAACCTCAATACTCTACCGAGCTTTACAGAATGCCCAAAAATAGAGCAGGCAGACAAATACCTCGAGACAAGCTTCTGTGTGACTAATAAGTAACGACAGGCACAGCATCGAGTATATTCAATCCCATGAGACTAACAATTGGATTACTTCAAAACGCCTTACTCAATCATAGAATTGGAATCTTATAAATGAAAGTTAGGCTACAAACTAATTGGATTGGCTCACTCACAGAATTTGGAATGTTCGAAAGGGCTATTCGGAGAAAATCTGAAGGCACTTCCAAGCTCTTCTCACTCTAGCTTGATGGTGTAACACTGAAGGGGATTGAGTTAGTGAGTTTGGGGACAAACAGAAATATTTATAGCCAAGCTTCCATCAAGCTTCTATTGGCTATGTGTCAAGTGTTCCACAAATCATGGTAGAGAACTGCAGTGGGAGTAATGGAGCACTTCAGAAGCTCTCAACAAGAAATTAATTAACTGTAGTCGATTTCCGTAATTTAAGGAAATTACTGCAGTTGGTTTCCATAAATTAAGGAAATTACTGCAGTTGGTTTCCAGAAATAATTACTACAGTTATTTCCGGAAATAATTGGGAGAGGGAGCGTAACAGGGTCTACTCGGAATACAACACCCACAGGGCGACGATCACCGCCACGAGCAACGAAAACGTTAAGATCTCCCAGAGGAGGGTGCAGAGCACGAGGGACAGCAGAACGATGGCGTAGTCCATGACAAGGAGCTTGTAGACACGGGCCATTACCACGGCTACGGATCGCGGCCACGAAATTGAAGCTCTCGCCAAGAGCTTTGATTATGGGCCATTTATGGGCCATACTTATTATTAGAGTCTGGTGTGGAGCTGTTTTCCACAAGTTGCGCCATGAGAGCTGTTTGCCTTGTCCACAAAACTGGAAATAAATACTATACATGTGTTGTGTGAGAGCAAGTTAATGAAAATTTTAAAGGTTAATTATATTCCCATATGGTTTAATTTTCTGTGTTTTTTTTAAATGTTAATTTTTATTTTTTCAAAAATAATTGGCACAATTATAAAATTTGTATTTAAATATTTTATAAAAATATCTTAAACATTTTAAAAATTACATATTATAAAGTTGTATTTAAAAATTAACTAAATATTGATATTAATTAGGGGAAGGGCACTTTTCTTACCTTCGAAACTAAGGTATTAAAAGTGAGATTACATTTCCTGCTATGCTATATATCTCTCTGTAAAATGGAATCGTCAAAAGATGCTCTTTTCTTTGGACCAAGAGGTTCGAATGCTTAGTTGAGACGCTTTTCCAATACATAGGGTGGATTATTCTTGTCAAGGTGGGTACAGAAGGAAATATAGATTTTTCTTTTTAATTATTGGGAATTTGTAATTTTATCAGCCAAAATTTAGTATCAATTTTTTTTAATTATTTCATTGAAATGTATGCAATATATTTTATTATGATAAACCAAACATGTTTCTTCCCATTAAACCTAATTTGATAAAAAAAAAGCAAACTCTAACCCCAACTATTCATCCCACTAACCAAAGACCTACATTACCCAACCAAAAAAACAAAAACATATTTCAAGTTCTAAGTTCCAGCTATATATGCTGTACTGGTTCCGAGTTCCGAGTCCCGACGCAACACGGAAGATAAAGGGATGATGGATTCGCACGTCATCATACGAATTTGCAAGGGGCATGGATTCGCACGTCACATCAAACAATGACAAAAAGTTTCCATCTTCCACATCCTCGACTTCAAACAAATGATACCGTTATCACCGTCATGACATTTACTTTGAACGGTCAAAAGTATCAAAAGTATCCGCCACCTATACCTATAATTATTATAAAAATGCAATTATTACTTTGGTCAAAAGTATCCGCCATCTACTCTGTGATCGTATGCAATTATTATTTTGAACGGTCAAAAGTAACAAAAGTATCCGCCATCTATAGAAAAAAAAGAGAGGTTATACCTGCTAAGAAATGGAGTTGATGTGACCCTTCTCAGGCGTAATACTCCGTCTATGGTGAACATTATTTTCTATGCTATCAGCCCATTAATTGTGGTGGCAGAAACATTGCCCACTGTTAGATTTAAATTTGTTTAAATCTAACGGTGGGCAGTGTATCTGCCATCTGCCATCACAATTAATGAGTCTAGAAAAATAAGCGTCGCCTCCGTCTCTGGCCTCTACTCAGCGTTTTCTCCCAGTTAAGTAGGGCAAGCCTTATTTCTTGGGTTAAGTATAGCTAGAATTAAATGTGATTGGGTATTATAGTGGGTAGTATATGTCCAGCCGCATCTAATGGCACCACTTCATTTCCGACCCCACACTCCAACGTTCTTTTTTCATATATGAGCATGACAATGACATGATGCATCACCATTGTTTTCAAATTTTTGAACTGAATAATTAAAAATTTGGAAAAGCTGACTTCTTTCTGTTCATTCCTGTGAAATCATCAAAATCCATGACTATGTAAAAAGTATACAGCCTACAAAACCTGGTTGCATTTAGACACTAAAGCCCAGCAAGATATACAACAGTTATTCCACCAATGAAGATACTAGTGCAATTACTTCTTCTGGCAATAGGGAATCAGTCATTGGTAAGTTTTGGCCGAATCAGCTTCTAAAGTCCCAAAATGCACACAATCACACAACTCATTAGAGTATTTCTTGGACTGCAACTATTTCAAAGTTCTAGAATTGTATTTCTCTGTTCCTATGGCTCACAAACCTTTTAATTTGTTGTTCTGAATTAATTTTTCTAAGAGAATATAATGTCAGGTCATGGGTATTTTTGAGACTTTTAAGTGGTGTTTGTTTTAAACTTTGCAAGCTTTTGTTTGGAGGTCAAGTCCATACAGGTGGGTTCACATACATTTTACATTTACCCATTTTGCCAGCATTGTTTTGATGACGAATTGATACAGTTGGGCTTACCATGTCATATTTATATTTTGATTTGGGCCGGATGCATGTTATGGGATAGATCTAATTATATCTACATTTTGATATGTTAAGATATAAGCAGACCATTTTAAGAATGAAATCCTTGACTAATTTAAATATATATTTATATTTTGAAAAGTGAAATTTTGAAGTTGTGTGAATATTTTAAGAAATTTTTAAACATTTGAATATATATTTATATTTTTTTTAAGCTGGAATTATTGTGAATAGATTAAACATATGACAATCTAATTATTGACCAAATGTGTATCTAATATTAATATTAAATATTTAAAATATTTCAATAAATAATTATTTTATATTTATGATTATTAAAATATTTATTTTTTAAAATAAATAAATAAATATTTATTTGTTAATATAATTAAATAGAATATTATAATTCATAGTTATTATAATAGACTATTTTTATTGAAACTTACTATATACAGTATCAAGTAAGAATGTGATTTTTTGTTATTTAAAATATATTTTTGAATGCATAAATAGATTCCACACCCCTAAAAACCTATCTCTAGCCCACTCAAATTCTAGAGATTAAACAACTTAAACTACATATTTTAAAAATCTCTACAAAATTTTAATTAAAATTAATATTGTAAAAAATACTATTTTTCTATAAGCTAAACTACATCATTATTATATAGTTAATACTTGCAATTTAATCTTGTAATGGTTTTTAAGTTAAAAAAATTATTTGACAATTTTATACATAAATTTATGAAAAATATAAAATTAGAATAATTTTTGATAAAATTATTTGTAATAGTTTTATTAAGCATGTTTTAAAATAATTTATTGATTTTAATCATTTTTTCTAATTTTATATTTTAAAATGGTATCAATGTCTTTAAAATTAAAAATAATTAATTTATATATAGAAAATGATTATATATATAAGATATTAAAAAAATATTAAATATATTATTTTACATTAAAAATGACTCAAATGTTTCACAAATATTCCTAATTAGGTTACATGTAAATAGTTTTATAGCAAATATCTCATTATATTGATGAATAGATGGTTGTGCCTTGGGTACTTATTCAAATTAAATTTCAGATTATTATATATTTCTTTCCACCTTTTACTTTTCAATATTTTTTCCTTATTTGAGAGCTCATTATCCTTCCCCAAATATTCATATTCGTGTTCATGAGAATGATATGGTGTGATAAATAAATTTCTATTTAAGCAAAATACATTGTGTTTGATGATAGAGTTCATTTGGTTAAATTTAAATATACAAGACATTTTTAATTAATGTATGTATAAATTGTTTTATAGAAAATTTCAGAGTTCATATAATGATAACGGATGATTTTACTTTTGAGCGTTCTAGATTCTCTTGTATCTTCTTTTTCAAGAATCCATAATCTTTATCCCTCATAGGCACATTCTAATTAATGAAATGTATTGTATTTTACCTCTCCTTATTCTTTGTCAAGAATATTTAAATATTACCTAGTATACCCACCAATGAAAATAGCATGATTCAACTAAAGAAACACTTGACTTAATGAAATTTGATGCATTCGGTAACACTATGAGTTTCTCAACATCTCTAGATCTCAATGACACTTTCTAATCAACTTACACGTAAGGATTTTTATAGCAAATCTTTGTATTTGAAAAGAGTGTGTTTTTCAACATCTCTAGATCTTTGTAGCACTTTCTAATTAGTTTACATGCAAGTAGTTTTATTCTATATAATGAAATGTAATGCATTTCACATCTCTTTATCCTTTCCCAAGAATCTATGAATAATAACCATATTATCCCCACTAATGAGAATAACTTGTCTAGATACTTGTGACACTTTTATTAGCTTATATGAAAGTAAATTTTGTAGAAAATTTCACCATGGGGAAAATAATGAAACTAGTGATTTTGTCTCACTACTTTTGTATTATCATAAATTTCATATTATAATAATCTTTCTAATTTTTATTTTTATTTTATTTATTTTATTTTTCTAACATGCATTTTTATTCTTTCTGGGGAGCTCATAAACATTCCCCATTGTGGCCCCCTTTGATATGAGAACCAAGTTTGTTTTACAAAGTGGCAAATATTTTTATAAGAATGTTTGAACTCTATACATTATTCACTTCTTTTTAAATTTTGGTATCTTTAATCCATAAGAACTCTAGAAAAGTTATTTTCTTCTTATAACTCAATTTCGTGCACTTTCATTTGAGATTTTATTGTGTTTGATTTACACAATTCAATAGTCATTTTGGTATTGATTGGATAAAAACTCTAAAAAAATTATTTTATTCTTATAGCTCAATATCATGCACTTGTGATTTACATATTTCAATAGTCATTTTGGTATTGATTGAATAAGAACTCTAAAAAAGTTATTTTCTTCTTATAGCTCAATTTCATGCACTTGTGATTTACATAATTCAATAGTCTTTTTGGTATTGATTGAATAAGAACTATAAAAAAGTTATTTTCTTCTTATAGCCCAATTTCATGCACTTTCATTAACTAGTTTATTATGTTTTATTTACATAATTCAATAGTCATTGTGGGAAATATTAATTGAATACAAATTATAGAAAATTTATTTCTTTTAATGAATTTAATCAAGTAAGTGCACAACTTTTAGTTTATTTGATTATATTTTTTTCATACAACTCATACTCTAGAATATTGGCCTATTTTATTGTCTTCTTATGCCAAGCCTAAAATTTCTATTTCCCTCTATCTTGTTCATAGCTTGATCTTAATGTGTTAAAATTTTCCTTTGGGTTCATATAGCCATTATAAGGCTTAACCTTACCCTTGAATTTAAATGAGTTCTTGTAGTTTTGGTGATCATCCTCCCTCTGAAATATATTTTCTAAGGAAATCAAAACACTAAATCATTTTTTTCTTTAGCTATTAGAAAATTTTACTACTTCATCAATATTTTTGTTAATGATTTCTTCAACTAAATCTTATAACAAATATATATTTTTTCTACCTAAAATTCTAGTTTTCTTAATATTGCATCACCTCACCTACTTCATGTTTATCCATGATTTCAAGACATATTAGAAATGTACTATTATGGGTTAAATATTGCAATAATAGCTACCCATTAAGAAAATAGCGAATTTTGGTTTTCACCACACATGATTGCCTTAAATGAATGAATTTTTTTTATGCTACCTAATTGATCTTCGTTCACTTAGATGAGCCAATATTTTTTTTTTTTTTTTTTTGTCTGAATGTATCTAAACTATAAATTCTATTAACACAAATTAAATAGTTTATTTGTGCCTATGATCTATATGGTTTATATTTCTTTCTCTTGAGATATTTTCAACAAAAAAAAAGAGCAAATGGATACACACATAAATATTTTTACATAAAAATACAAATTGTAATTTGGAAGCTTGCAACTTCATCCTTGCTAAAGTGTTATGATTATAATGGTGGTATATATAACGATACCATAGTTGGTTTTAGTTGTGGGCCTATTTACAACTTCGTCCTTGTATTTTAAAAGTTTAGAGTGTTATGACTATAATGGTGGTATATATAATGATGTCATATATGTGGGAAAATGTCTATGTAATAGAATTATGGCTTTAGTTGTGGGCCTACAATGAACAAGAATATTTATATATTAATATCAATAAGATGTACATATGGATTTATGATTGGATAAATATATATTGTAGTTAGTTATTTCAAAATTCATTTCTTAAAAGATATATATATATATATTATTGTGTATATGTATATCTATCTTTAATAAATCAAGTTCATAACAATTGGTGTTATGGCCTGTGATTTTTTAATTTAACACATTAAAACAATACCATACCTAATTTGCATCATATTTTTGGGTTGGTATATTCAAAGGTAGTGAAATTTAAATAGTTGGAAATAATATACGAGGGGATATATTTCATAAGTGGAGACGTTAGAAGTTGCCAGTTATATCCTTAAAACAATATCATATTTTTTCTGTTGGCATATTCAAATATATTGAAACTTAAAAGAGTTGGAAAATATTTCATTATGAGTTATACCCATAAAAGATGGGGACATTAATTATTATTATTATTATTATTAATAAGATGGGGATTTTGTTATGAGTTGTATAACAAAATTTGAAATAAAATAAGATTTGGTTATGTATAGAATTTTGAAATAATTTCTAGCTTAAAAACCATTACAATATCAAATTGTGGGTATTAACTGTATAATAATGATGTAGTTTAACTTATAAAAAAAATAGTATTTTTCACAACATTTCTCTGATTAATTTTAATTAATCTCTAGAATCTGAATGTATATGGTTTTTTCACCGAGTGGGATCCATTTATGAATTCAAAAAAATATTTTAAATAATAAAAAACCACATTCTTACTTGAATGTGTATAAGTTACACTATCCCTATAATAATTATGGAATTGTAATATTCTATTTAATTATATTAGTAAATAAATAAATATTTACTTATTTGAAAAAATAAATATTATAACTATCATAAACTTAAAATAAATATTTACTTAAATAGTTAAAATATTTTAATATTAATATTCAGTGAAAATATACATTTGACTTGTAATTAGATTTTGATATATTTAATCATTTATATTTGAAATATTTAAATATAAAAGTATATTCAAATTATATAAACAAATTCTCATTCTCAAAATATAAATCTAATTTATTCACAATAATTCAAGTTGTTATTTTTTCAAAATATAAATATATATTCAAATGTTCAAAAATTTCTTAAATATTCACACTATTTCAAGATTTCAAATATGAATATATATTCAAATTAGTCAAGGATTTCATTCTTAAAATAGTTTAAACATTAATATAACCCGATCTACCCAACTGCATGGATCTGGCCTCTTACCAAATCAAAATATAAATGTAACTTGGTCAGCCCAACTACATGGGCTCGTAACAACGCTCGAAAAATGTGCAAATATAAACTGTTCGTGAGCCCAACTGTATGGACTCGACCTCAAAACAAAAGCCTGCAAAAATTAAAACAAACACCACTCAAAGTCTCAAAAAATACCCATGACATTACATACATGACATTATTTCTTTTAGAAAATTTGATTGAGAACAACAAATTAAAAGTCTTGTGAGCCACAAGAACAAAGAAATACAGTTCAAGACCTTTAAAATAGTTGCAGTTCAACAAATACTCTTTTGAGTTGCGCGATTGTGTGCAATTTGGAACTTTCGAAGCTGATCAAGCGACAACTTCTCAATAACCCAATGACTGATTCCATATTGCGTGAGGAAGTAACTGCGCCAGAATATCTTCATTGATAGAATAGTTGTTGTGTATCTTGTTGTGCCTCAATGTCTTAATGCAACCAGATTTCAGTGTCACGTCATGGATTTTGATGATTTTACATGAATGTCTTATTGTTTACCCCGTCATGGATTTTGATGATTTTACATGAATGTACGCATTGCAAAAGGAACAAAGACGATGAATGATTTTACATCAATGAACGCATTGCAAAAGAACGCCACCTTTTCCAAATATTTAAAATTTTGAAAACGATGGATGATGACGATGCATCATGCCATGCCCATGTATGACCTAGAAGCGTTGGAAGGTGGGGTCAAAAACGAAGGTTGTGCCTGGCGGGAAGAGGAGACGGAGTAGACGCTGGACACGAGGAACATTATTTTCTATGCTATAGGCCTATTAATGCGGTGGCGAATACACTACTCACCGTTAAATTTAAACAATTAATGTGGTGGCGGATACACTATTTAAACAATTAATGTGGTGGCGGATACACTACTCACCGTTAGATTTAAGATTGCTTAATCTAACGGTGAGCAGTGTATTTGCCACCGCATTAATGGGCCTATAGCATACGAAATAAGCATCCCCACTCGAGACCGAGTATTATGCCACAGGAAGGTCACATCAATTCCAATTCTTAGCAGGTAAAGCCTTTTCCATGGAAAAATTACCTTCATGGAATATTAAGTTTCTTTGAAATTTGCGAAAATTTGGTGCTCGTCAATTTTCTAGAGAATTTAGCAGCGCAGTTTAAAACGCTGCAAACTTCGAGAAAAAGAAATTTAGGTATGATTTTGATAAAATTTGGTGAATGCTTTAAAATTTGAAGTGTTTTACAAGTTTTTAATGTTGTTTAATTTATTTCTACTATAAAAACAAAATTCAAACATTCCTATAATCAATTTAATAACAAATTTACCACACAACTCCTTTTGAGATGATACATCACATGGCAACGTTCCTCTATTCCTTGCATTGAATTAACGACTCCCATGGAACATTTTATACGAATAAATGAAAGCCTCAGTTTACGTGCTTGATGTTTTGGTGGTTAATCTCTTCTTTTTTTCAAATTGGTTTGAAATGCTACTAAAATTTTGTTGGAAATTTAAAATTGCAGTTGTTAATATTTGATGATTTAATTAAACCTCCCTCTCGGCTCAGATCTAGAAGAAATTGTTGACAAGTAAATATGGTAAGATTTTTTGAGTTGATTTTTGTTTTTACAGCGACACTCGTAGCGTTGACCGCACAATGAACAACCCTCTCCACGTGGATTTTTGTCGAACCAAAGGATATTTTACCATGTCGAGATACCAAACAAAACACCTGTCTTATTTTTCATTTTTATGAGATTTCTTGCTATTTAGTAAAATAAGGTACAATTATTTACAATGTAACAATTTCATTAGCTTTAAAAAAAATAATGCTTTAGGAAACAATATAGTGGCCAAAATATCTTTAAAAAGTGATAAAAGAAATTTAAAAGGTTTTCACAAGGTATGGATATGATTTTTAACTATAACACAAATTTGTTAAATAAAGGACTTAAAAAATGTGATTAACAAATATTCATGATGTAATATGATAAAGAAAAGTTGACATTAAAATGTGATAAACAAATATTAATGATATAATGTAATGAATAATAATAGACGTTAAAAGATGAATAATAATTTAATGAATAACAATAAGAAAAATATCACAGTGTAATAGGCACTTGCATATAAAAGATGTTCGATCCATGGAGAGGATCAACACCAACTTGAAAAAGTAGAAACATCATAACTGAAAAATAGAAACATTATAGTTGTTTATACTTAAAAAAAAAAAAAATAACAAATGTAATCCTAAAATGCTTAACTTCACCCTAAAGAAATAACATATTCGAAACTGTGTTTATATTCGAATCTCGTTCATTCTGAGTAAAGAAAATAGAAACAACATAAAATCATAGGAAAGTTGCCACTGAACTAACAACTATGTGTAGCGACTGGGTAGCACAAAGTCATATTTCCTTTATGGCTAACACTTGTTCAATGAAAGCTGGGCTGAGATAGAATCTTAGTGTAAATAAAGCTGACCTCTCAAATCTCTGACAGCTGGGAGCTCCAAAACATGAGTGAGACTTAGTAGGCAACGATTGCGCAACACCTGCACAATGCCTGTGCAACACCTGCGTATCAAACTTTGTTTTTGGTATATCTCCCAAATCGTAACATATTTTTCAAAACCGAAGGAGGTTATTTTATATGATAGTGTTGGGAAGAAATACCTCTCTCCATTTCTTCAAATCCTTCCTTGTATTCTCACAAAATGCTTTGAAAAACCATGGCTCAAAACAAGAAATTTACAAACTACAAAAAATAAGCTTTAAAGATGCATTCATAACGCCTAATCTGTGACACTTGTGTGAAAACTGGAAGATTATTTTGTACTATGGCCCATATTTAAGAACAACCTCTCTTAGTTTTCCATAATTGGCCTTTCTTCGGTCGGAATTGTCGTTTCAAAAGGGTGTAAAAAATAGAGTGTGTGCAACACTGTGAAGCGAGAAAATCTAAGTAGCATTGTGATGCTTTGACTTGATTTTTTGGAGTACTCCACCTGACTTGGCATGTGAATCACAACATAGGTAATTATTAAGTATAAGGGGTATGATATTCCTTTGGAATAGGAGTTTTATATATGAGAATGAGGTGTTATGCATGAGGGTTATATGATATATGGGAAATGGTAATGTGAATATAGGGAATGGTTTAGAATGAAAGGGGGAAATAAAATTAATGTAATATGATGATAGGTTAATGGTATATGGGAAGGGTGTAGGA
This sequence comes from Pinus albicaulis, assembly GCA_034641835.2. Taxonomy (NCBI): domain Eukaryota; kingdom Viridiplantae; phylum Streptophyta; class Pinopsida; order Pinales; family Pinaceae; genus Pinus; species Pinus albicaulis. Next base: position 1,382,152,509 of record CM076579.1, read on the forward strand.
TGTAAATTTATATGAAGGGGGATGAATGGAAGGTAAATGGGTAAATGTGGAAACAAGAGGTGAAATGGATAAGCATCGGGTGAATAAGAATGAGGGATAAAATTGTAGGATGTTCCAAATGTCCATACCTTGTAACCATCAGAACTCTGACTGCAAATGAACTCAATTTAGACAATTCTGATAGTAAAATGACTAAACCCCCTTTGACTTGACATGAAAAAAACATGTGCGACCATGACTCCCATTAAATTAACACTCTTTCATAATTTGAATGAACCCTTCATGTAAGAAACTCAAAGATGTCAGACAACGATCTAGAGGCTATGACAACAGTCGTAGTCATAAGCTCAACTACTCAAAACTGAAAATTAAAGGATAAGGAAAAAATTTTTACAATAAAACTTATGACCCTAACACACATGACCAGAATACAAGCAGTAAACCGGGGAATTTAGCTTGAAACAAATTTATTTCGTGGAAATTCTAGTTATGGATCAAATCCCACATGTTAGTGATTTAAAGAGAGGAAACCACAACCATGAACCCAATATGATCCCAAAATATTCACAACATTTCCATCATTAATAAAGTAGAAGCATAACCATTTATTGTATAAAATGTTGAAAAGAGGAGGGTGCTTAAGAATAGGGTACCAATGTTCTTTAACCTAGGACTCCATTTGAGAGCCAACCATTCATAGATAAAACCACTTACCCACCAAATATCGTTGTTGTAATCCTACCACTCGGTCCCAAAAAACATCAGAACCAAAAATGAGTTTCAGATAATCCAGATCAACATTAATTAACTTCCTTTTTTTCCACAAATGATGGAAAAACAATTTCCGTTGATTACGACATTGGGTTCAATAACTAGTGGGGATACCGAAACATTTGAATCCACGTGTATAGTTGCAAGTACAGAAGATGTCCCAAAGGGATAGACTCCCGAGTTGGGGCAGCCACGAATCTCTGCCTCAATAGTCGCAGGTACCAACACATCGAGTAATGGCACATCACCACTCAAGTTTCCTTCAATATCAAGTGAAATCCTACCGATAGATGTAAAGGCTAGTTGTACAACGGACACCACCGACACTCTGCAATCCCACCTATATGTGCACCAAAGTAGAGAGCATTACTAAAAAATACCTTATGTAGTAGTGTCTGAAAAAACCTCGATAAAATATGTAGACAAGGTAAATTAATGTCACTTATCAATTATTGACCCCACTCGATGTAGGTTGTCACCAATTCAATCCACTAGGAATCCCCTTCAAATAAAATAGATTGGTTGATCATCATCGACCAATTTCCTTCATAAAATCTAATCAATCACACATTCGATAAAGATCTTCAATGATGGCACAAACCATTAATGGATTGTCCCTCATATAATGAATGACTAACTTGGAAAATAAATACCCCCCTAGACCAACTAATGACCCCAAGAGACTCCTTCGTCATCAAATTCAAAAATGAAATATGTTACCAACTCCACCCATCAACATTATGCACTTATGTAGTAGTAAAGATCCTGAGAAATCCTCCTATCGACCAATCCCAACCTAGAGAGGAGCAGGAAGATCCTTAGGAGCAAAGTTTCAAAAGAAATACCATGTGAAACAACCAACCAATATGTCTCTTTTAGACCATAGAGAAGAAAAACAAGTAGCAGCTAAGATCCTTGAAAATCCCTTGATTGACCTTTCCCAAATCAGGGAAGGAGCAAGAATATCCACAAGAGAAAAGGTTTAGAAGAAATACAATGTAAACAACCAGCTAGTGTGTCTTAGATATACCATAGAGTATACCAACAACTAAAGTGGAAAATAAATTGTTATTAGTGTATCTTGAAACAAAAGAACTGGTAGAGATCCCTGATATCATTCAGAATCAGGATAAAAACTGAATCTAGCTCAGATAATTATGCATAGCCGCATTGCACCAAACAACACTAGTAAATGCTACATTTAATCCATTTACCTCCACACTTACAACCAAAATTACCTCCCTTATGAATTTTGTGACTAATTCTTCCATAATCCTATCTTTTATCCTTGACATCTGCTTCTTGCAAAAGTTGTCGTAGAGATTTCATATTGTCTCCACCATTCTTTAAGTGAATCTAATCCATGTTGTTAATGCCTGTAAAAATTTTCAACACAAAAATGTACTGATAGCAGCAACCAACAAATATATGTAGCATTCAAAATAAATGAAACAGTAAAAAAACACAAATAAAAACACTATCAATGGAGACCCCAAAAAGTACTCAACTATGCTGCTCCCTATCCTTGTTCAGTGAAAGTGCCTCTGTGGCTCCTCTCACCAAGCACCTCTGTTGTCGGCCTCCATTGCCCTAAATCCCATTAGTTGTTTTTGGCCTCCATCTCTCTGCTTCTTGTTTTCGGCCTCCATCTCTCTGCTTCATGAAGAACCCATCAACAACATAAAGACCAACCCCTAATCCTTTACTTTTTTTTTTTTTACTAGCGCCCTGTATCAAAATTTTTAAGGCAAAATATTTATTTTATCTTAAAAGCCCCCTCCGTGTAGTAGTGTTGAATGAAACAACATACACGTTGTCGTGTTCTTTAGAGTCAGCTACCCCACCAAAATGAATATCCCAACAAATGGTTGTCTTTATATAAGATAACGTGAATGATAAGTGAAATAGAAACCTCGGTATAGGCGCAAGACAGTAGTAGCCTGCATGTTGGTAGATTTAGGGTGCACTATTAGAGTCAATTTTTCAAGTCATGTTAGATAATATTGTCTTCAATTGATGTGGTTTGTCTTAATTGTTGATTGTCTTAAATTAATTTCATCTTAATTGCCATTGTCTTAAGTGGTCGTTGTCTTAATATAAAGTTTCGTCTTAAAATATTTTTGTCTCAAGTTGTTTTTATCTTAAATTTTTTTTTTCTCAAACGATTTTTGTCTTAAATATAAAGATTTGTCTTAAAATATTTTTGTGTTAAATTGTTTTCTCTGAAAATAAATTCTCTTAAATTGTATTTGTCTTAAATATAAAGTTGTCTTAAAATATTTTGTCTTAAAGTGGTTTTGTCTTAAATATAAATATTTGTCTTAAAATATTTTTGTCTCAAATTGTTTTTGTCTTAAATATAAAGTTTTGTCTTAAAACATTTTTTTGTCTCAAAATATTTTTGTCTTAAATTTTATATTTAAGACAATTTAATTGATATTAAATTTTAATTTAAAATGACTAAAATAAAATGTGACTTTTTAAGACAAGATTTCTATCGTCTTAAAAAAATGTCTTAAAAGTGCCCTTCATGTAGTAGTGACGGAACTGGAAATAAATACTATAAATATGATGATATTATTATGTGTGTCGTATTGGGGAGTGAGTCAATGGTTAATTATATTAGCATGTAGGGTTAATTTTCTATGTTTTTTCAAACAAATTGTCTATGTTGCACGAGTTTCCGGTACACAGGTACTTTGGGGTACAGGGGAACAAGTGTCCTATGCGGCTAGAAGCTTTGCCCAATTTTAAAGGAAATGGCAATTTAGGAGCGGAAATAATATAATATATAAAAAATTAATATATATTAAAAGTAAAAATAAAATAATTTATTTATTTCCATCCAAAACTTGCCAAAATTTGCAATGAAATATGTAAAAGATTGAACTTTGAAACACTACTAGAAAAATTCAAAATATTAATCCATCAACAACTTGCCAATGAAATTCCTTGAGGGCAAAGAAAGATGCGGAACTCCTAAACAAACAAAAAAAAAACTATTATTACTTCATTATTATGTGATTTCATGCAACACTATATTATATTCAAGTTTGGAAATTTGTAAAATGAAACTTACTAACATGCTACTATTTATAGTTATGACCATCATTTTAATTTGTTGAATCTTATCATTAAAGCTTCAAGACAGACTTCAAGAAAGTAGACTTATTTGTAATTGTTGAACTTCAAGATTTTCAACACAAGCTGCCAATGAATGACTGACAAGTGTCTATATTTTTTTGAAACCTTTGCTACATCTCCACATCTTTATAGCTTTACAGATCCGATGCAGTGCAACCCCTGGCTTATCATGTATCACTTAGAAAATAAACAAATGGTCACTTCTCTGCTCAAAATAGGTACATGGAAGATGAAAATTTGATCAAAATAGGTACCCCAAGCGTCAAAATTTGTTGTAGTGAAGCTCTCGAAAAGCTCCCAAGTACCCTTTGAAACTCCCAACAATTTTGGAAAGTTTCCTACAAGCTCTGAAGCTCCCAGGAGCGTGGGAGCCTGGGGTATGTGCTGTCCAATGGCTGGGAGCAGTACCCTTGTTACTATGCAAATTTTTAATTTCTATTTTTTCTAAAAATAATTAGCACAATTACAAAATTATTATTTAAATGTTTTTACGCCGTAAGGCGTATTTATTTGAAAACAACTTTCCTAGCTGTCTTTCTGTCATAATCTGTACCATTTGATCCTTTGCTAGACGATTGAATCATGATCAACCATAGATTCAAATTGTGACAGTTAACAGTTAGAGGCAGTTGCGAGAGTTGGGAGGCAGTTCATAGTTTCCTTATAATCATCATCCCCGCTCCTCGTAGCTTTTTCTTCCCATAGAAGAGTGTACTATGTCTATAGAATTATGAGTTTTATTGTAAAGCTCTGGAATTATGAGTTTTATTGTAAAACTAGGTTCCCTGCATTTGTTTTAGAGAATGAAGGGATGGGGCGGTACATCAAATTAGCATGTTGTTTTGTTTTGGTGTATGCAAGAATTATGAATTTTATTGTAAAGCTAGGTTCCTGTATTTGTTTTAGGGAATGAAGAGATGGGACAAAGAGCTTCATATTACAATCTTTTAGAACTGTGTAAATGGAATTTTTTTAGCATTCATTGTCCAAAACCTTGTGCATTTCAATGTTCTGTTATAAGGTTTTAGAGGCACAATCTCACTTTGAATTTCCAAACAGTGTTTACAAGGAACGGATAAATTTACCTTACACTCCGTTCCAGTTTTGCAGACAGTCAATTTGGCCATCGTTGAGAGATGCGTTAACGTGCCGTTGAAAGATGCTTTAATGTCCCGTTGAGAAACGCTACGCCGGCCTTCCACTGCACACACGTTCATTTGGAATTTTAGCTGCAGAGACCGTAAAAAAAATGAAAAGGCTCCGGCCATTTAAATATTGGAATCTCTGTTATCGTAAAGTTAGCAAATTCCAGCACTAACTTGCTTGTATAAGAAATAAAAATAATGTATAAAATTGAAGCTATCTTGTTGCATTCATTCTATGAAATTTCCAAGAAAGTTAGAAATTTACTTCTTGATAGAAGAGCAGTGCTTTGATGTGAGAGGCGCGGTAAATTTTTGAACGATGGGTTAAAGAAGAATAGCCGAAAGTTCCAGTTTGGTGAATTTGTCAAAAAAGAGGGCGGATTCGTAAGGAAAAAAGTCCAACAAAATAATGGAGTGGGGCCAAATTGGTTTCGATGCAGCGAAAATGAACTAATTTTCTAAACATTGCATCAGTGATCTGACTCTTTCAAATAATGTTGATGCTGGTCAAAATGAACACGCACAAAACCCCTATGGAATTAACCAGGAAAACTGTAATGAAAATGTGAAAATTCCTTTGGGAAATATAGGGGAAAGGAAAGAAATAGAACCGTCAAGATTGTTTACTCTGGCATCAGACTTTGAACCTTCAAAGTCAATGAATTGGGGTTTCAATTGATCACTAACCTAAATTAGGAGATTTGAGTTATTTGTATTTAAATTGCAAATTTAAAGAATATTTCAGAATTAGATTGTTGCGTTATTTGTTTAATTTTGGCGAGGTTTAAATTTGGTCAAGGTTGTGTAGATATTTAGCTAAGCATTCGATTGTCCCCTAATATAAAAAATAAATTACTGTAAGTGGCTGCTACAAGTAACATGGTCGCATTTAAAAATTTAAATGTGGACTTCTGTTCCCACTCCGGTCATGATATTCCACTGATATCTTTGTCAACCGTCTTCTTAGTTTTCCTTGTTCGACCTCTTGAATCTATATTGACAATTTGACATCACTGTTAACTTTTGGATTGCTTTGCTTTTCTTGTAATATTTGCATGGAAAATTTACTTATTTTTCCCAAATATTTTACGAAGTTGTATTTTCTCTCATGGTGCTTGAAGGTTCACAATTCATTTTAACATTCACCAGTTTGCATTTTAGTATTTTTTTTATAGTGCTTTTATTAATTTATTAATCTAACTATTTCTCAGTGTTATGGCTTTTTTCTTTCAAAAATAATGATGCGTCACGTCTATAGCTTTTGGATTTTAAAAAATAATCAGATAATTATTAAGATAAACAATGATTAGGTCAAATATTTAGATATATTTCAATCATAATCTTTAATAATCACTCTTACCCACTTATATATATATATATATATATATATATATATATATATAATTTAATGATATTAAAAAAATCTTCTTCTTCTTTTTTTCCGAATTTTCTCAAGCAAACAATTAAAATTATTGTTGACATAAATCCCTTTCCTCTATATTATTTAGAGGAGATACAATCAATTATAATAATTTTTTAATTACAAGTGCTTTTTTTAATTAGTTATTTAAATATTTCATTAACATAAATAATGTTAAATAATGTTTATAGTTGTTGTAAATATTGGTCAATGCTTCAGGGATTCAAAGAGGATGATGTGTTAGTAGTTGCATAAGTTATATCACATTTAATGATGAAAACTATGATGCCTCCATGACATGTTCTACAAGATCTTGGATAGACAATTCCTTGTTAAGAGAGTCTTTGATGTCAAGTCACATGTTCAATTCCCCACCTCAATCAGGGTGATTATTGGACATGATGATGATGTAGTCCCACCCAAAATAAAAATAAAAATAAAAACTACACAAATCCATTAAGGCATTCCTTGATGTGAAGTCATGGGTTCAACGAATCGGTTAAGGCAATCTTTGATGTGAAGTCACGGGTTCAATGCACTGCCTCTACCGAGGTGATTATTGGACATGATGATATGTAGTCCACCGAAACCAAAAAAAAAAAAAAAAAACCAAAAAAAACCATCACTTAAGTAACAAATTTGATCTTTTAACATTTTTTTATAATAATTTTATTTGTAGGTATGAATTTTTTATAGTAATTTTATTTGTAAGTTTGATGCTATGATAAGAGGATTAAATTTTTGATGATTCTTCCATATTCATCATCCCAACAGTGTATGCTTTGTTCAACATATCAGGATTGATATACGGTCTGGTTAAGTCAATACTTCACGGAGAAATAATGACTGGTGAACTCTTGTGTGTGAGTTGGGTCCTATTCAATCTATTCCCATTTGTCCGGGGATTATTTAGAAAAGAGGGAGAAGGTGGTCTCAGCCTCACAATGACTTTCTCGGCATATAGAATTGTTGAAACATGTTTAATTCTTTACAATTTTTATAATGTTTTCTCAAGTGCTTTCTACAGCCGATAGAAATGGTGGTCTCGGCTGCACAGAGAATATATCTATGCATATTTTATTGTTTATGCATGTCACATTTTTTTACCTTCATGAAGTGGCAATGATGGGGGCCTAAAGTAATTGAGGGTGGAGCTCATGGCATTGCCCTTCAACAAACCTTTTTGAGAAAGTATTTTTATTAATTCTCCTGTAACAACCTTTTTGAGCAAGTACTTTTATTTATTCTCATGTAACAGGATCGAGTAGCGGACACAATATAAACATTGTGGCATATTTTCAAACGATGGTTAGAGCCATTCATACTTGAGTTTTTCATGGCTGATTTGTTAACTGACATGTTTTATTGACTAAATGTTGTTAGGGAATGAGATTTGTAATGGTTGGTTTGTTAATTCAAATATTTTATTGACTAAATATTGTAAAGGATTGAGATTTTTCACAGCCACTGGTCTATTAATTGACATGTTTTATTGACTGAATGGGGTATTGACAACGTCTGTGGCTAATATGCATTAAAAATCAATTCTGCATGAGACTTGGATTGATCAGCTCCTCATGTAAAGGAGTCTCCTCTTGTTTTATTTCTATATGTTGTGAACTTTATGTTTTCTATCATGATTATCGAGTGCCATGAGATGATGTCATACCTCTATGCATTGTAGTCCCTTCCCACGGCGTCGGATCATTATGCATTAAAAGATGATTCTGTAACATTCTGCATGAGTCTTGGATTACCAATACCATTTTAATCTCAATCTCAATTTGAACATATATCATTCTTACTTCTTCCCTCTGGGCAAGGGGCATCACTCTGCGCTTTCTATCAACATCTATAGTGTCAACATCCAATATATTTTAAACCTCGAGTGTCACTCACACTTCCTTTCTAATATGTTGATTGTGCATCTCAAGCTGGGTGGTATCTCAGTGCCAGTTTTTTGTATGCAAAAGAGCTTAGTGATCCTATTTTCTCCTGAAAGCAATATCGATCTTCTCTTCTGTTGCAACGTCTTGTCTCAGGGTATGAATATCATCTCTTGTCGAGTAGACATCAAATTGTGAATCTGACAAAGTTGATAGGGATTGATATGGTGTAAAGTTGTATGGAAATTTACGCACAAAATAAGATAAACATCGATTTCACTACACATATCTTGCTTAGAAAATATTCGATCTCTTTAAGAATCTTACGGCGTTTCCTTCGCAACATTTGGTGATGGTGCAATTGCTAGTTATAAAAGTGCTCCTAAGAGCCTAGAATATGTGCTCCCCAATAGCTAAGAGGAATACCGCTGTTACTATGCAAATTGTTAATTTATATTTTTTCTAAAATTAATTGACACAATCACAAAATTATTATTTAAATATTTTTATAAAAATATCACTAAACATTTTAAAAATTACATATTATAAACTTGTATTTGTATTCATTAATGAAAATTTCAAAACTTTAAAATACACTGATATGAATTAGGAGAAGGGCACTTTTCTTACCTTCGAAGCTAGGGTATTAAAAGTGAGATTACATTTCCTGATATGCTATATATCTCTCTATAAAATGGAATCGTCAAAGGATACTGTAGTGGTTTCGAGTGCCGACGCGACAAGAAAAATAAAAGGATGATGGATTCACACGTCATCATACGAATTTGCTCTTACATCAAACAATGACATCAATCTTCCACAATATCGTGGACTTCAAACATATGATACCGTTATCACCTTCATAACCTTTACTTTGATCGCTCAAAAGTAGACCTATCGGAAAAATACCTTCATGGCATGTGAAGTTTCTTCGAAATTTGCGTTTCTAGAAAGAATTTCGGAGCGCGTAGTCCAACGAGGCTGTAAAAATTTCGGTATAATTTTGGTAAAATTGAGTGAAAATTTTTGGAAATTTTAGTTATAATTATTATAGTTGAATTTAAATATATTTTTTTTGGTGTAAAACTTTTTCTACCATAAAACAAGATTCAAATGGCAGTACTATCAAATTTAAAAAAAAATAATCAAATTCGAACAAATTTTGGCTGTATCCCAAATTTATCACCTAACATTTGAGATGATACATCACATGGAAAAGTTGGTGTATTCCTTACATTGCTGAATATTTTGTACGAATAAATGAAACTTTCAATTTTTTGGTGGTTTTTTGAATTTTTTTAGGAGTTGTCTAACGAGATGGAGGAATTGTCACGACTGTCAAAATTCGCTGAAATTCCGGCCCAAAAAAAATTAAGAAATCTTATAGTAACAGTGTTTGAATCATGATTTTGTGTTTGAGATAATGCTCACATTAACGTTGTGTGTTAAAGTTTGGGGATTGGCTTTGAGGTTTTGTAGGAGACTATTGAGATATTCTCTCAACCTCTCTCTATAAGATTGGAATTAGTTGGATCTCACTCCAACTATATGTATCTCGGTTTATTGTGTGTTAATATTGTGCAATGGATGATCTTCCAATTTCTCATATGGTATTGGAGCTTAGCTGGGCTTAATCCCTCACGAGAGTGCCCGGGAAGATGAAATAGTTAGGGAGAGGTTCTCTGTACATACATAAATTAGGAGTGGTGAATTCTTTTGTTTGTGAGAGTGCCTGTGTTAGACTCGTACGATCTGTTTGATGTGCAAGAAGCACCTCCCAACTATTTTCTGTATTTGAAGGGGAGCTATCTGGAAATCGGCAGATCTGAAGGAACCATTGTGCGTGGAAAATATCGCTGTGCAGAATACCTGTATCGTGGCTGTAGATCCGTTTGCTACATGAAGGCTGAGAATTTTATCACCGAGTGAGATTTGGATATGGGTTCTAGCAACATACTCCTGGAATGGAAATTTGCTTTACGAATTGATTGAATTCATTCACTTCCTTGCTACCACAAATGTTCTTCCCTGCACTCCGTGTGAATTCTTATTCCACAGATTGCTCCACTTCTGAACCCAGCAAATATCTCAGCTAAGTTGACCACGATTGACCCATTCTCCCGTCGTATGGAGAATTTGGGATTCTACAATGACATGGCTGATAGGCCCTCCTTGGAGTTGCTAACTCTTGTTGTGGCCCACTCGTGGATCTCTGCCTCTTAACCACTGAGTTGATTTCTTGGCCCGAAGCTTTGATGCGTCTACCCTTTAACGCCCAACGACTCATTCTTGCTGATGATGCCGAATTTTGCCCTGGTTACACCGCAATCTGGCCACCGAGATTTCTACCTGATACTTGTTGCAGTCAAGTGGAGTCAGTTCCTGCGTAGAGATAATAGCTGTATGTCTGCATGAACCAGTAAACATTTGCATCTAAAGCAATAGTTGCTGGAGGAGTTTCTAGGATAGCCACATATGGTGTTCAGGGTTCTAATCAAACACTGCCATTGTTTGTTATCGCAGCTGCTGAAGACTGTGCTGTGTTGAAAGTCATTGAAGTTCTGAAGGCATTAAATTCACGAAAGCTCAGAGTAGTAAGTAGAGCGGCTAATGTGTGGATCCATAGAATAGAAGTTGTGCAATAAGTAGCCAGCGTCGAGGGAAGGATTTGATCCCTGGGTCAAGTTGAAGCCATCACCACTGACTTCAAACGATGCAGCTGTATCGGTGTATGGAACAATGCAAGATTGAAACACTTAAAAAGTGTGGTAGACACATGAGCAAATGCGAGTTGCTTCAGATGCCATTTTCAGTTGTTTTAATGATGGGTTGGTCGCTTTCTTGGTTGCATCCGTCAGAGTTTTTTATGTCAAAATTGTTATTTTTTATATTGTTTTAAGTTGTAAAGAAGAACCAAATTTTAAACATAGTGATGTAGTTCAAGCTTGTAGTTCTTGCGCGTTCTTCGGTGCCACAAGAGCATGTTACTAGTTTGATTATGTCGATTATGTTATAAGTTGTAGGCTCTTGTTGTACTTCGGTGCTCCAAGATTGACAATTACAGGTTACCTTTACCTTATGAGTTTGTAAGTATGTAGAAAGGTCAGTTGTTTAACTGATTGCTGAAAACATTTCGTAGTTATATTGTTGTCCTATATAAATGTCGAAATTTTCTCTTCGGGGGAATTTCATAGTGGAAGTGTATCAATAAAATGGTTCAGTGTCAAGACTATCTTTCGGGAGGTTGAGAAGTGTCAGTTCTACAAAGTGCGTAATTTATGTTCAGAATGTTTTATACTTTAAATGTGTCAAATGGGAACCTAGAATATGAGGAGAAGAAAAGAGCGGAAGCCGGAATATTCAGAGTGGGTGTAAGCGCTGATGAAGACCAGTCAGACAAAGACTAATTAAAATTTTTGTAATTGTGATTTTAGTGTTGTAAGTTTTGAAATGTAAGCATTAAAGGGGGGTGTTTGAGATAATGCTCACATTAACGCTGTGTGCTAAAGTTTGGGGATTGGCTTTGAGGTTTTGTAGGACACTATTGAGATATTCTCTCAACCTCTCTCTATAAGGTTGGAATTAGTTGGATCTCATTCCAACTATATGTATCCCTGTTTATTTTGTGTTAATATTGTGCAATGGATGCTCTTCCAATTTCTCATATTTTGATGGTGGAAATGGATTCAACATCATCAAAAACCTCTAGGGCACCCAAAATATTAAATTTTGATAGTTATAACGTAGATTTACAAAAATCCCTGCCAGATTTTCTTAAAATCTTACCAGAATTTCCATGCTTTCCGGGGCGAAAAAGAAATCTAGTTAGACTATGGTATTTTTTTATTTTCAAATTGTTTGAAATTCTATTAAAAATTTGTTGAAAATTACGAATTCAACCCAAAAAAATCGAAAATTCGTTCATTTGATTTAAACCGCGAATAATTAGTTGAACCTCGAATAATTCGTTGAAATTCGATCTGTTTGGTTCACAATTTTCTTCATTTGAGGCCATCTGCAATGAACACAATACTTTAACATATGAGAATATTTGCGAGAATTTAGAAGGATGGGTGATCGCTCAAATTTCTAGTCCGAAATGAATTGAAGGTAAGTTAGGTGATCCCTGAACTCTCTAGTTCAGATATGTGTTTTGGATTTAGGAAAGGGTATTTTTTATGAGAATTATTGAGCAAAAAAATAAATAGAAACAATTGTAATATTGGTAATTTTTCTTTTTTCAATTTCAGTTTTGTTTTGGAGGTTGATTAGAATTATTTTGTCAGAAAATAAATAGAAACAATTGTAAAATTTCTAATTTTTCTTTTTTAATTTCAATCTTGTTTTGGAGGATTGAAAAGCCAAGAAAACAGGAACAAAAATAATGAGTAAAATTAAATTATTACTTATATTCTAAATATAATTTTATTTTAAATAAATAAATAAATAAGTTTAGAATGGTGATTTTCTAAATATATATTTATTTATTGAATAATGATTTTTAACAAATAAGTTTTATGTTAAAAAGTTGTGTAAGACTTTTCAAATTATTGGAGGGAAGAGTAAGCCTCGATTTTTTATAATTTTTGGGAATAAATTGTATTTGTAAAGTTGTTATATGATCTAGAGTTATCAGAAATTATTCATATTTTAAGATGAATTAGAAAAAAAATTAAGTAAACTATATAATTGTTAGGCAAAAAAAATTATATATATATCTATAAGTTAAAATGTATATTATCCAATTTTTTCCAAATTAATTTTTTTTTATTGGAATTTTGATCGTAGCATGTCGAATTTGAATTCTTCGAATTTGGATTCAAATTCGAACTTAATAACCATGAATTGCAGTGGTTAATTTTTCATAATCTAATTCAATCTCCCGCTTGGCTCATATCAAGGAAGAAATTGTGTGCAAATAAATATGAGAATATTTTTTTGAGTTGATTTGTGTTTTTGCAACGACACTGGTAGCGTTGACCGCACAATGAACAACCCTCTCCGCGTGGATTTGTTTTTTGAACCAAAGAGTTTTTCACCTTTTCTAGATACCAAACAAAAAAAACCTAGGTTTTATTTTTCATCCCATGTGTTCAACAAATATTAAAACAAATGAGCATTTATGAGATTTCTTACTATTTAGTAAAATTAGGTAAATTTATAAGATTTTTTACTATTTAGTAAAATCAGATAAATGTTTTTTACATTGTAACAATTTCATAAATTTTTAAACTAGTAATTGCATCATATGTTGCAAATGAAACACATTATTGAGAAAAAAGAGTAGCATTAAACTATTACTCTTCCATGATGATATTGAAAGTGTCACCAAATGATGTAAGTGGACTTTGTATCCTAGCTAAAGAGGGGGGTTTGATAGAAACTAGTAGCATTAAACTATTACTCTTCCATGCTGATAGTGGAAGTGTCACCAAATGGTGTAAGTAGACTTTGTATCTTAGTTAAAGAGGGGGATCTTAGGAATTGGATTATCATGGCATGAGTATTCACAGTATTAGGTTCTCTATTTTTGGTTATTTAGTGTAGTTGTCAAAGAATGCACTATAGAGATAGAAAATATATCTATCCGTAGCAAATATTGAGGCGAAGACCCTAATTTGATATTTCGGTTAAACATCCATATGTATTTGCACTAGCAACACTTGTGTTTGAAGTATTTCCTACTTGAATGGTTGGAATTTATCCGCACCCTCTTTTCATATGCCAACTTGATTTGGGATTCAATATTTCTTGCAATTGATATAACTCTCTTTGGTTTCATCCAAATCCCCATTTACATTGTCCCCCAGTTTCTTACTCTAGCAAACATTTGTATCATTCTCTTTGTGGACCCAATCATAGTGACCCATATCAAATGATTTTGGATAAATTATAAGAATATCAGGTTGAAGCCAAAATATGAATATTTTGAACTCAAGGATGTTGAAAATCTCAAATTACCATACTTTACCACACATATGATAAAAAGAAATGACTAGACTTGAAATAAATGAAAATAAATCTTCTTAATATGTCGAGTCATATAAATAATTTTTTTTTGAATGTGAATATATGTTATAGAGATAGAAATAGAATTTTGAGTGTGTGATTACCTGAATTATAGTAGTAAATATTATGTGAATGTGTATTCCAAAGAGTTTTTATTCTCGCCCCATAAAAACTCCCCCATCCTAACCAAGAAATGAATCTAGAAATGTGGGTATAACTGAGTGTAGACCAACATTAGCAAACCAACAGATTTTTGGAGGAACAGAAACGAAAAAATAACAGGCTTCTGGATATTGTACAACAATTACAAGAATAAATGGTGTGAGTAAGAAGTGATCCTGAGAGATTCATGTAGGAGCAGGAGAATATCCTTAAAAGCCTCTCAGATAAACATGATCAAGGGATAATTCAACCAAGTCCGGAACGAGACACCCAAGGAGAAGGTGAACAATGACAAACAACAAATGACAAGCTTGAAGGCATCCAAGCCCAACGAAGTAATAAACATAAGTCTTATAATGAAGCAGAGTAGGGAAATGTATCTAACCAGCAAGAGATAAAGAAACAGAAGGTAGAACTTCAAGGTGAATTCCGAAAGATTAAACCTCCCACATTTGATGGAGAAGCTAAAGAAGTAGCAGAATCATGGATAATAAACATGAATAAATATTTTCAAGTCTACGAGTGTAGCAACAAACTAAAGGATCGTTTAGCCATCTATCAATTGCAGGAAAAATCTAGCTTATGGTGGGAAGAAGTTAAAAATGTGCGAAGTATCAAGGATCAGAATGTGACCTCGGATGAATTCCAGTAGTACTTTAAAGATAAATATCTAACAATGTTTTTATGTTGAAAAAACTCGGTAGTTTCATGACTTGAGGTTGGGACAACTATCCATGGATGAATTTATAACTAAATTTACTTCCTTGTTGCGATATGTGCCATATCTGAGGGATGAAAAGGCGAAATTACAACGATTCCTGAGTATCCTACCTGCTCATATGAAGGATAAAATTGAATTTGTAAACCCAAAGACCATGGATGAGGTGATTCAAAAAGCATGTATGTGCTATCAAAAATCCAAGGTAAAAGGAGAAGTTGGGTGGAGTTGGCCACCTAAGAAAGGGCAGAGAAGTAATTCAAATTTAAAAAACAAAGAATTTGGTAATTATAAGGGTGCAGCCATAAATTCAACAAATAGACAGGTAGTAAGAAACCAATAGAGAACCAAGTGGCCAGCAAAAGAATGACCCACTGAAGCATTCAGTAGACCAGATCATGGATAGACCCAAAAAACTCCATTACAGTGTTGGAGATGTGGTGACGCGCATTATTATAAGAATTTCCCTCACCGTGGAAGAAACAATATTGTAGCTAACATGCAAGAAGCATCCACTGTGGGGGACGTGGCGTGAAACATACATAGAACCAACACTGCACTTGAAGATCAACAAGCAGATTACCAACCAACGATGATAGAACTGGAATGTAAGATGTATTCCCACCCGTATTTATTTTGGTTGATCCTGGTGCTATTTTAAGCTATGCAAATCCCAAGATTGTGGAAAAATGTGACTTACTGAGCCAAAAATTTAAAAATCCTTTTCTACTATAGCTGGCCACTGGAGCAAAGCGAAGAGTTAATGCAAAAGTTTCCAACTGTCCCCTAGAAGTTGGAAACCAACATATAAAGGTTGAATTAAATATTCCACCTTTAGGCTCCTACGATATACTACTCGGGATGGAATAGTTGGAAGTGCATTGGTCACTTTTGGAATGCAAGGATAAAATCATTTATTATAAGGCTGAAGACGGAACACGTAAATAGTTTCAAGGAATTAAAAATTCACTTCAGTTGCATCCTATTACAACATCTCAATTGGGAAAATGCATTAGAAAGGGGTGTCTAATCTATGTGATTCAGGTAGGATTTTCTAACTCTAAAGATAAGGCTCCTAAGATGGAAAATATACCTATGGTGCAAGATTTTATGGATGTATTTCCATAAAATATACCAGGACTACCACCAAAGCGGGACATAGATTTTACCATCGAACTAACACCAGGGGTAGCACCAGTATGACGAGCACCATACCAAATTAGTGTGCCTGAATTGAGAGAACTGAAAATTAAATTACAAGAATTGTTGGACAAGGGATATATTCATCCTAGTGTGTCACCAGTTTTGTTTGTGAAGAAGAACGATGGTACAATGTGAATGTGTATGGACTACATATAGCTTAATAAATTAACTGTTAAGAACAAATACCCACTGCCTCGGAGCAATGATATATTCGACCAAGTAAATGGGGCAACTGTATTTTCAAAAATAGATATAATATCTGGGTGTCATCAAATACGGATAAAGCATGAAGATATTTATAAAACAACTTTCCGAACCAGATATGGGAATTATGAATTTGTGGCTTTAACGTTTGGATTGACCAATGTACCAACAACATTCATGAGATTGATGCATGACATATTTCATCCAAATCTGGATAAATTTGTCCTGATTTTTATAGATGATAGATTAATATATTCAAAGAATATGGAGGAACATAAAGAACATTTGCGTATAATGCTGAAAATGTTGAGAGACCATCAGCTATATGCCAAATTCAACAAGTGTGACTTCTATAAAGAGGAAATCCAATATCTAGTCCATGTCATTTTGGTTGAATGAATAGCAGTAGACCCTGAAAAGATAAAGACAATTATGGAATGGAGGGTGCTTAAAAACATAGTATACATACGATAATTTATGGGACTGGCTGGTTACTATCGGCGTTTTATAGAAGTCTTTTCAAAAATTTCATTTCCCATAACCTCCTTGAGAATGTGAATATTTTTTATAGAGGTAGAAATAGAATTTTGAGTGTGTGATTACCTGAATTACAGGAGTAGTAAATATTATGTGAATGTGTATTCCAAACAATTTTTATTCTCCTAAAAAATATTACTGTAAAATGAGGTTTATGATAAAATGAGCCTTAGAAAGTTTCTAGTTAATATTTGACAAAATTTGGTAACCATTAACTGGTTGGACAGTTAGTCCCCTTGGGAAAAGAACCCAAAATGGATAGTTTGTCATGTAGATGAAAAAACTATGCACAAACAGAGGGTAAGCCCTCTCGAGGTGGTTTGGTCACCTATGTAGAGTATTTTATTACAAGAACAGATAAAACGTTTTCCAAGAAAATATATACAATGGAAAGAAAGTACTATCATGGAAAGAAAACGCTAAGAAAGTAAAATACAAACATTTAAATAGCACTATTTACAAGATCTATTTCTATTATTTTAAAATAGGAATTTGTATAAATACATAGTACATTTTCTCACGATATGGACAGCCAAAAATAGAGAACTGTAATTTCTGGATTAAAAAAAAAAACTTTGGTGATAAACCTCTTCTGATTGAAAAGGAAAACCTAGATTAAAAGACATATCTAGAATTGAAAATACATGAACTATAGCATGAATAAAGAAACCGAGACATGTAACCTGAAATATAGAGCTAAGTAGTAAAGAAATGCTAGAATCTTTAATAGTTGTAATGGGTCTTCTTGAATAGCCATGAACACGTCTATTAACTAGAGAACGAAATGTTGGTCAAGCCAGATTTGCAAATATAGTGATATATATATATATATATATATATATATATATATATATATATATATATATATATATATATATATATATATATATATATGTATACAAACATTTGAATTAATACGGTACCTCACACGAGTAAAAAACCTTTAGACCTTTAAACCCTTACATCCAAAATCTGGCTGGCGTGAGAGTTTCGACACACAGAAAGGTCACCACTGTGAGGGAAAAGTAGAAACACTCGGCAATTAACTTAAATACAGAAGTATTAAACTCTGAAAAAACCCTTACGGGTATTTAAATAGTAATTAAATACCAATAAACCCATGTTGTGTGCGAAACATAATTGAAACCATTAAGATATATGATAGTCTCGAAAATACCCAAACCCTCGAAAGGGGATTGGATTCAAAATTAATAGTACATAGCCTTAAAGACCCTAATATTAAACCCTTAAGAGAAATGTCCGAGACAAAAAAGGGAGCCTACCATGGAATGACTTTTTGCACCTGTAAGGAAGCGAGAGTCATCAGTTGGGTATGCCACAGAGAACTCGAAAACATTGTGGGTACAAAGGGTCGATATTTTACCTACATGTCAAGTGAAAGGACCATTAACATGGGGATAAATAAATGTAAATGTTGGAGGATAATCTAAATGTTACCTTGAGACGAATAGGTAGTGAGTACTTTCACCTATTCCAACAGTTAAAACCATTATATTAAGAATAGAAACTGGAGAAAAACGAAGGAACAACTGTAATGCTCAAGAAGGGAAATATTTTATAACTCACCATTGATGAAACCTATAGAGAAAACCCTTTTAGCCATACCCCAGTTCGGAGGACACTGTGTGAGCACAACTATCATGGTTATACCTTCAACGAACAGGTTGACTGGAAAAGGCCGACAAATCATCCATTAAACCCTTAGTACCCAGTGTAGTAGCGGCACACACAGTAGAATATGTTAAGTCCAGAGAATAATGTGAAGGAGGAAAGCAAGATGTGAAGTAGAGAAGAGCCATGGTCTTACCATATTGAGAACATCGAGAAATTGAAAGAGGGTTTGCTAAAATTGCAGGGCGCGACGGCCGAAGCGACACAACCAATTGAGGAATGCAGTTATGTTTTGAGGGCGAGGGGGGTAAGGTAATACCCTAACCACCCCAGGAACCTTATCAACTATTGATCCGGATCTCAATCGACGGTGGACGGTTGCACACTTGTCTCCACAAATAAATGTGATGTCAAATAAAAGCTACAACGGATCCTGGTGGAGATAAAACTTATATTCAATCATTTAATAAATTATGCCATCAATCGAATAAATTAAACCTGGCATTATTATTTGTACAAATAAAATCCAATGTTATATATGAATGCTGATCAACCTCGGTGTAGGAGGAAAGATTAATAAAGGGACTCAAAACCATACTAATTTTTAATTTTTATATTATAAGTAACGATGGTTAATTGATTGTCCAGATATGAAATAAACATGTATAGTATGAATGTGTCTAGTATAAAATTTGTATAGCATAAGTCTTAGTTATTGTCACAACATTTCTAATATTTGGTGGCATATGGTGAATCTAACCCTTAACATTGTAATTATTCATTTCTGGAAGTGGATTTTTAGAAGTAATGTAGACTTGAATGCTACGAGTAAATTTTTTTTATTGTGAAAGGTAAATGTTATGAATGGACATTACATGAGCCTAGACTAGGGTAGCAAAGCCCTTCTAATTGGTGATATCAACAACCCACAAAAAAGTGATTAAACTTTCCTTGGAAATTCAAACACCTCTCCAAATAAAAATCTTCATGAGCTCACTTTTAACTAATAAAGTTTTAACACAAAACATCTTTAGAAAATGACGCTAATTAGTTAGCTCATGCCCCCTGGTTCTAATTTTCTTTTCAAATCACTCCATGTAAAAATAAAGGTTCCTTCAACATTGTTTGATGAGATTTGTAAAGGTGGACTTTAATTCTTTCTCAACCTCTACCTTTTTTGAAAACTATTTATATTACTTTAAAATTTTAAATATTTGATGAAATTAAATTTAAATTTTATAATAAAAGTAGAATTGTAATTATATTTGGAATTGTAAATTTATATAAACATAAATCAATAATATATATTGTATTAAGCTAAAACTTTTTTTGGAAAATAATTATCATCCCAAATTGAACCAAACAAGTTTGAAATGATAAAATTGAAAGTATTCAAATTCAAATTTCTCTTAATGAATATGGATGAGACTTAAAACACAAATTCTAAGAGAAAGATAAATCAATATTCATATAAAAATTACAAAATCTCTTGTGTGGTGTGAATCCATGTATCTTATTATTATTTACATTTACTATTGTATCTAGAATTACTATTTATCATTGGAAGATTAAATTGTTTTAAAAGATTGCTAATGAAAGATAAGAATTGGGGTAAAAGTGATTGTACCAACATATAACAATGGTAAATTAAAAACACCAATGTACCATTAATTTATTAGCACAACCATAATCAAACACAATATTTATAATGAAAAGTAAGTAGTATATTAGGAGGGAAACCCACTATTAAAAATGCATAATACTCATATTTAAATCAAGATCTATATGTATAATTTTGACTACTCAACTTTAAGTTCTTAGATCATCAATCAATGGGTAATTACAACTTCACATGACTATGTCTATCGACAATGTTAACATTGATCAAACACCACTTATATCATTTTTCTTATTAAAATCAAAATTGATTATACAATAGATATGACCATATGATTGACATATCCATTTCCATATTGGATTCAATTAGTCAAATTTGACTAAGGCTAAAGTCAAATTAAGCCTTTATTGCTACGTTATTTAATACTCCCTCTTAGCAAGAAATGGATTTTGCACCACCCCTATAAAACACATATGAAATGTGATATAGCACTGCCTCTCATTGTTGTTGCTACTACTACAACATCTGTAACTGAGAAACATCCAAAATAATGAATCAATTGTGTCTCTACAACTATCTACTATGAAGACTGCAGTGTTCCTCCTGCACTCCTATCAACACTCCTCTATGT
The DNA here is from genome assembly GCA_034641835.2 of Pinus albicaulis. Classification (NCBI taxonomy): domain Eukaryota; kingdom Viridiplantae; phylum Streptophyta; class Pinopsida; order Pinales; family Pinaceae; genus Pinus; species Pinus albicaulis. Next base: position 1,382,173,589 of record CM076579.1, read on the forward strand.
TATTCAACATCTAACTACACCAATCGACATTGATCCTTCTCCTACTAAAAATTATGGGCCCGTGTAGAAAGGTAATGTTTAGTCAATTTAATGTCTTAAATTTCTTGCATTGATTATCAATCGACGTTTGTAAACTGATGAAGTGTGGTGCATTATATGTGCTTAGTTAACTTTTTTCTTAATTCATTGTTTTGTATTGTATGTTGTTTTGAGGGGTTTTTTTTAATTGATTTCTAAGAATGTTTAATCTAAAACTATGAAAATATTTAATTGAATCTAATGAATTTTAAGAAGGAATAAAAGGAAGTGTTCTTAAGTTAATCTAATTTTCATAAAAATAAACTAAAAAATGTTGGCTAGTTAAGACATAATTTGGAAAACAGAGCATCTATCTTATTTTATCATTAGTCCTATTCCATGGATTTAATGCTAAAATCTAAGATTGAAATTGAAACGCTTATCTTAAGTAAAGCAGAAAATGAAAACAACTAATGTACTTCTGATTACTCCAACATTCAATTATGAGGTATGACCTTCTTGAGATGATGTTAAGTAATTGTTTATACTTAAACTTCTAATTTCCTAGAACAATAAGAAAATGATGCAAAGGAAAACATGTATTGTATATTTAGATACTCCAAAATTCAATTATGAAGTGTGATCTTCTTAAGATGGTGTTAAGTAACCAATTATACCTAATGATCTAGAAAACTAAGTAAAATATGCAGAAGGTAACTCAGTAATTGCATTCATAAAACATTCAATCATTCAGTCTTAAAATATGATTAAATCAATCTCCTTACAATGACCTTTAGGAATATCAGTGATGCAACTAAGTGAGGATCTGAAAGCAAAAAGTGAAAGAATGTAAAATAATTAATGTATATTTTACTTTCTGCAACATTCAATGTGAAGTATTACCCTCTTGAGATGCTATGTGTGAAGTCAATTATGCCTTAGTTTCTAAATTCCTAGAAAGAAAATAACGATGTGTAGAGTAAATTCAATCACTGTATCAATTAGACATTCAACCATTTAGTTTAGGATCATCATCTTTGAATTGCTTTTGGAAACATCCATTGACACGGTTAATTGACAATTCTGTTCTAAGAAAATGAATGACAAAACAGTAAGGAAACTAGGCAACTATGTATTCTTATTACTTCAATCTTAATTCGATTTGAAAACATAATTATCTATTTTCACGAAATATATTAGAAGAACAAGGCTGCAAAATTGTGATTTAATATTATGCTATTGATCAAAACCTGGAATGAAACATTAACCTAATTAGAAAACAAATTTTCTAAAAACAGAGTAATGGAAATTGAACTAAAAACAATAAATGAAAAACCTCCTCCAGTGCAGGGGCCCTCTGCAACTGATTTGGTTAAACTGCTAGCTGCTGAAGGATGCACTTAAACAATCATTGGCAACACAAACTTTGTATTATGATAAAATAAAGACTTGATACAGAGTATCAGCAAAAAGCTTAAACTTAACACTTTATTTCTGAACTGTCTTGTCGGTTCTGTACAACCGATATTTAAAGGAAAATAACATAGCTATTTGTGACATAAACTTGTTACAAGTGACTAATTCGAATTAGACTTGCAATAGGACTGCTAGACTCTTGATTTGCTACAATAGAGAAAATCAAGAGTCCTGCTACCTTCGAATAACGTACTTTGACCACACCTTTGACCATGATCTTAGGCCTACTTTTCTGTTGATCTGGACTGAGTGGATAGGATAGAATCCATGTAGAGATGATTCTAGAAATGCCCATATGGTCGAATTCTTCAGTTGACACCTAGAACCTGCCAAACCATGAGAGTAGCTACGGAATCCCTAGTTAGCTGCAGAATAGGTTGTGTTCTGTAGCTAAATTGCAAAAATATATTCAAATAGAAAAAATATGAAAATATAATATGGAAATCATTTTAATGCATTCCTTAAGATAAAACCTATAATTTATCATTGATTGGGGCCTATGATCTTATGAGAAAGTGAGGGAAAAAGGTGAGAAAAACTGTCAAAGAGAGGGTAATTCTGAGGTTCAACATACCTCCACTGGAAAATCATTGCATGTCCTCATGCAACTTGCCAAAAAAGTAAGATTTCCTTTCTTACTGCATTTTATCACTGCCAGCACATCCAATTACCTTCTTTTGTTCTTCTTTGAAGTGACTGTCATCCTCAGCCTTCTCATAAGAAGCTTATACTTGAGGTTAATTACTTCTCTGTGTGGTAACTTATTATTTCTTTTCAATTTCCTGTTTTTCTTATACCACAGTCCTAGATGCAGAATGGTATTGTCATGAATTACCTTGTCAAACTTGTTATGTAGATTCAAAGTTTCATTCTCTTGTTTGATATGCCTGTTCAATATCTCTAGTTCATAAATATCTTATTTGAGAGCATCAACTAGAGGTTCTTGTGGATTGACAGAAGGTTCTGGGTTCATTGATGCATTTTTCTTATCTAGTGATTCTACATAATCATATATTTGTGGTTGAACTGGGTGTATGCCTGGAGATCTTCTGTTGGGGCTACCTTCAAATTGATGAATAGGAGAATCTTGAGGGCTGTGTGCAGGAGAAATGTTAACAGGAGATGGGTTTTGGGTTTCGTCATCTAAATTTATAAGCTTTGTCCCTTTTGATAATGTTTTCTTCATAAAACCTCAGAGTCTAGAGCTCCTTCTCAGTTTTGGAGGACTTACATTATCCTAATTTGTAACCTTACTCCTCTTTCTTATCTTACCTCTTGTCTTGATTTGCTTTTTAATTTCTGTTAGTTCTTCCGAGATTAGATTTTCATAATTCTTCTGTAATGAAGGTTCATGTCTATTTTCAACATTTATATCAGTCTTCTTTCTTCTGCTTCTTTTGACATTATCTTCTTTAGGTGACTCTGGTGCTTCTTGAAAATTGTTTCTAATAAGGAAATCCTCCCAGGTATCTCCTATGCTTCTTAAATTAAACTCAATCAGTATCTATACCAAAACATGATGATGCATGGTGGTATCTATGAACTATATTCTCTTTTGCACATTTGAGGCCATCCTTTTAAAACTATTTAGCAGAAATAAAGGAATATTTATTTCACCATTTTCTAGGAAATTCATCAGTAAACAGATATGGTATACATACATGCAACCAAACCTTCCTTCACAAGTTATAAATTTATATAAAACCAAGAGCATATTCCTTCATTTAATTTTCAGAGCTAAGTTGGGGATACCTTTTCTAAAAACAGAGATATACATACCTAGGTTTTTGAGTATTACTTTCTATGATTCACTATGGAAATCCTTATTTTTGAACCATCTTTCACCATGCCTTTGAAATTCTGTAGGCTCGGCCATGAATGACTCAATCACTGCAAACTTGATATCTCCAATTTCTACTTTTGTGCCATTAAAAGGACGAGCAAAGGATTTTGTAATCTCCTTAAGAAAACCATTAAATTTATCGATGAATTTAAGCCATCTGGCTTTCTGCAACAAGTCTTTAATCTGTGGATATATTTCCATGTACTTTGCTCTTACCAGTTCTGATCTAACAATTAGCGCCATGGCTTCTACTCTGCAGAATTCTCAACCTTCAGAATTACCCTTCTGTTTTATGAAATGAATTGACTGCGGATATGATGAAAGGTATTGAGGGTTGGTAGGGATAAGTAGGTGGTAGGGGTTTTGAAGAAACGTATATGGGTATGTCACTTCACAGGTTATAACCATTTTAATCATCAACGAGGGAGTTAATTAAGGACCATTAGGTGAAATAATGCTGAGGATATGGCTGATATGTGGTATGATGGAGATTTAAATCAAATCAAATGATGATTTATCAAAGAAACATATGAGATCCATATTATACATACTCTATGTTTTAACCTTTCTATTAAAAATAAATTTTTGCACTTTACCTTTTAGAACTTAACCTTTTCGTTTGTTGTTTTCATTGATGTTGATCATCTAGGATGTTCGTTTTCATAACATAATCCTTAAATTCCTTTTAATCATTATCTGTTTGTAGGTTGTTCAATTGTGTCAGGACTGTTGAATAAGATGTGGCTGCAGAATCAAATTAGCTGCAGAATGGAATCAGCTGCAGAACGTGATCAATTGCAGAATGGAATCAACTACAGAATGTAGTCCGCTGCAAAATGTTCTCAGCTACAGAATGAAATATGTAAAAATAAAGGAAGTATGGTTACGAACATGAATATGAAATGAAATATGACAGTGGAATGGAATGAATGTAAAAACAGTGGAATATAACTTTTGTGAAATGGAATGGAAGTGAAGTGAGATGGAATGAAATTGTAATAAGAAAGTGGAGTGTGATGGAATGAAATTGTGAAATGAAATGAGTTTTCAGATTATGAACCGCAAATATGGAATATGAATGTAGTTTTGTGTCACTACTTATTACAGAAAAGAAATGGAAAATATAGGATGTAAGAAATCTCTAATTTTCACCCTGTATTTTCTGTATAAGTAAGCTAATCATTGATTGGTTTTCATACTTATACAGTTTATTATATATATATATATATATATATATATATATATATATATATATAGGAAAAATAAAATCTAAGTTAGTGAAGAAGAAAAATTCTCCTTCTTCACCAACTTCATATCAGTATTATCTTGAAAAATCTTGATAAAATCTTCTTTTGAAAGTGGTTTATGATATACTTTCAATCGATGACCATTCAAAAGAAGAGGTACCTTTTATTCATCTATTGCCCTTATCTTTACTGCTCCATTATCAAACACTTTTTCAGTCTCATATGGCCCAAGCCAACGAGTCTGAAATTTTCCTTAAAAATCTTTCAATTTTGAATCGAACAAGCATTAGGGGAATTTTGAGGTCTAAAATGGGCCTCTTAAGGAAATAATAAAATAATAACTAAACCAATAAAATAATATTTATGAATTTGTAATTCACTTTTTGTACCACAATCCATGTAACCATAGTTAAATTCTATTCAAAAGTTGTACCAAAATAAAAATTATAAAAAAATTGTATTGATGTGACTATAAGTAAGAATGATATTTTCAAGAAAAAGTCATTATCATTGAACAAATAATGCATTTATCCTTTGTACTTAAATAACTCAAAATGAAATATAAATATAAATTTATAAATTCTTAATTATATTATATGTTATTAATTAAAATTTATATTATTTAAATTGTATAATAACATGTAATTAATATACTCTATAAAAATAATCTAATATAATATAATATAATATAACATAATAAATGTATAGGGATATGCATTGTTTCTTTCAAGAAATATGAAATGAAAATAATATATTTTTATTGAAAAAGTGTGAAATAACATTTATTTTGAGTACTTTAATTTGACTTTAACTGTACTTAGAGCACTACCATGGTTAAGCATGAGTTTTTATCCACCATTGAGAATGTGACAAATAAGTACCTTTAACTCAAGTAATGCCACCTCAACCATTAGCGATGATGTCATCCCCTAAAATGTGATTGGTTCTCATAAAGTGAATTTTGATTGTACATTTTCCTTAGGAGGCCCATTTTAGACCTCAAAACTCCCTTAATGAGTGCCCAATCCCCTGCTTGAAAATTCTTCTCATTGATATACTTATCATGCCATTTATCCCTTTGCTGCTAGACTATACTGGTCCTTTGAACTACAACTTGCCTGATTTCATCTAGCTCATTGAGTTGCTCCAATCTATGTTTTTGTGCTTTTCATAAATCAAGTCCTAATTGGAATGCCATCTTGAAGGTTCAGATCTGAAACTCTATAGGGAATAGGACTTGCTTCCCATAAACAAGTTCATAAGGAGTATGTACTGTTGTGTTCCTCCATGTTGTTCTATAGGCCCATAAGGCTTTAGGAAGCCTTTCTTCCTAATCTCTTCTGTGTAGATGTACAACCTTAGTGAGAATTCTTTCAATCAATTTATTGGTAGATTCTACTTGACCATTTTCCTGTGGATAATAAGGAGTAGACTTTCTGTGCTTGATCTTGTGATATTCCACAAGCCGTTTCACCACTTTAGATGTAAAATGAGATCCCTAATCTGTCACAATTTCTCTTGGAATACCAAAACAAGTAAATATATCCTCAAAAATAAAATTAAATACAGATCTTTCATTAGCAAAAGGTAATGCTTTAGCCTCTACCCATTTAGTGACATAATCATTGCATACCAATATATACTTCTTTTCTTTAGATGGAGGATTAATAGGCCGAACAAAACCCAAGGCCCATTTTTCAAAAGGTTCTATGAGTACCTGAGGTTGTAATGGCATTTCATTTGATGGAGGAGGTTTCCCTACCCTTTGGCAGCTGTCACATGTTTTTACATATTCTTTGGCATCTCTGAATATGGATGGCCAATAATATCCTAAATAAAGGATTTTATAGGTTTTCCTCTTGTCAGCAAAGTGTCCACCACAAGGTTCATCATGACATGCTTTAAGAATTTCATGCATTTCAACCTCTCAAACACATCTTCTAATAATGAGATCTAGACCTGTCTTATACAATTCATTAGTAATCCATGAGTAACTTGCAATTACTTGAATGATTTTTCTTTTCTCTCTAGAAAGCAAATGTGAAGGTAATTTTCCTATAACTAAGTAATTGGAAATATCTGCAAAGCAAGGAGTCTGAGTAGTTATTGCCAAAATATATTCATCAGGAAATTTATCTTCAACTAGAGTGTTATCTTTGATATTTTCAATTCTAGACAAGAAATCAACAACTGTGTTTTGTTTTCTAAATCGGTCTAGAACAATAATGTTGAATTCTTGCAGGAGTAATAACCATCTTGTAACTCTACTATTAGTAATATATTTATTCATTAAGTGACTAATCTCAGAGTAATTTGTATGAACAAAGGTTTCATAGTCTATTATACAATGTCTGAATTTTTCGATAGCATGAACAAAAACTAAGAACTCCTTTTTAGTTATAATGTAATTTAACTCTGTGGGCATCAAATTATTTCTTGTGTAATAGATGACATAGCGGATCAAATCTTTTTGTCCTAATACAACTCCTAGAGCTGTATCTGAAGCATCTGTTGAAATGTGAAAAGGTAGTTTCCAGTTTGGACCTCTTAAGATGGGTGCTTCAGAAATTTTTGCTTTTAAAGTCTAAAATGCTAACTAGTGATCAGGATTCCAACTAAATTCACAATCTTTGATGAGTAGTTTGAAGAGTGGGGATGTTATTTTGGTGAAATTTTTTATAAATATTCTATAATACCCTATGAATCCTAGAAAACTTCTAACATCCTTTTGACAACTTGGAATTGATAGTTTGGAGATGACTTCAAGTTTAGATTTATAAACTTTAATTCCATCTCCTAAAATGTGATGTCCTAAAACAATCCCTTCTGTAAACATTATGAAACATTTTTCATGGCTTAATGAAAGGTTTGCTTCCTTACTTCTTTTAAGAACCTTTTCCAAATTTTCTAAAGTTTCTTCAAATGTATTACTATAAACTGTAAAGTCATCCATATACACCTCTACAAAATCATGTATTAGATAAAAAACAATTCCTGGTACTGCCCTTTGGAATGTTGCAGGTGCATTGCACAATCTAAAAGGAAGTACCCGATAGGCATAAGTCCCCCATGGAAAGGTGAATGTGGTTTTATCTTGATCTTCAGGTGATACCTGAATCTGATTGTAACCAATAAAACCATCTAGGAATGATAAATACTTTTTACCTGCTAATGTATCCAACACTTGATCTATAAAGGGTAAAGGAAAATGATCTTTTAGGGTAGCATTATTCAATTCTTGATAATCAATGCATACCCTCCATTTACCATTATTTTTAGGCACAATCACTAGAAGGGAAACCCACTGACTGTCTGAAATTGGGTAAATGAAGTTTACATTCAGCAATTTTTGCAACTCCTCTTTCACAATTTCCCTAAGATTTGGATTCATTCTTCTTTGAGGTTGTCTGATAGGTTTACAAATTTTCTCAATGTAAATGTGATGTATACAAGTCTTAGGACTAATTCCTTTCATGTCAGTGTATTCCCATACATATGGAAAAGAATGTTTTTGTAATGTTTTGATTAGCTTTTCCTGTTCTAATTTTTCCAAGTTATTGTTTATGTTCAAGGTTTTCCCTAGAAATATTTCAACTATAGAGCTCCCAAATTCTTCCATAGAATAAAGAGACATCTGCCTAGATGATAAATATTCAATATTGGATTTTTCTTGAAATTGATCATGTTCATATTTTGGATATGATTCAAAATTTTCTATTGAATTTAAGATTCGACTATCTTCACTAATGGTTGAAACAGTAAAGAGAGGTTGTATATTATTTTCATCATCAATCCATTATTTGTCATCTATCTCTGTGATTGTTCTTGCTGGAGGATATAGAGTGAATTTCTTAGTTGAGTTACCATCAGAAATATACATGTCACTAGATCTACCGTTAATGAAATCATCAGTTGTAGCCAACCAAGGTCTTCCTAATATAAGTGGATGTCCTCCTAGATTGTTCTTAGGGGTTAAGATCATAAAATCCACCAGGTACTCACAAGAATCTCAGGACACCGCAATATCTTCTAGCACACCATCTAGCTTGATTACAGATCTATCTATTAATTGCAGTAATGTAGGTGTATAAAGAAGATTAGGAAGTTTGAGATTTTCCATGGTTTATTGGATCATGATGTTTATTGCTGCTCCTAAATCAATCAATGTATTTGGAATTTCAACTCCATTGATATGTGTCTCTACAGCTAGACTTCCTGGATCTAAATATTTTTGTATGGAAATTTTTCCCATCATTATGTCTGCTATTTTTCCTACAAGCTGAATTTGTTTTATCTCTTTTGTTTTTCTTCCCGGTTTCCTAGTCAACTACTTTATTGTTTTAGCTAAAATTGGAATTTCCTTGATGGCTTTTAACAAAGGGATTTTGATACAAACATTTTTCAATTCATTTAGAAAATCATAATTAGGCAACATAATATGCTTTTATACCCCTCTATCAACTTGTAATATTTCAGGAAAAGGAGGTGTAGACGTAGATACTGATGGTTTCTCTATGATAGGAATTGAGTTTATTGGTTCTTTTTGTTTTTATTTTTTAGAATTTTGGTTTTGAAGAGATGTTCCTTCTTCAAAACCTTTATTGGGAATTAGAGAATCTTCCTCAGAATTGTCTTGTTCTTGAATGACTACAGAAGGATTTTTCTTTTCTAATATCATACCAGATCTAAGTTGGACACCATTAAGATCTAGAGGAGTAATCATGTAGGTTGGAAATTGTTGTCCTTCTATCATATAGCTATTTTGAGGATTTTTATTATTGGGGTTTGGTAATGGTTGGGTAGGTAGTTGATTTGGTCTTTGAGGCAATGGTAGAGAGAGTTGTGGATTTTGGTTTTGGTTTTGGAGTTGGGGTTGTTGATTTTGTTGAGGAATTTGTTGGGGAGGATGGTTTGGATATGATGGAGGATATTGATAGTACTGAGAGAATCTTCCATAGGTATTTTTCATTCCTTGAGCCGAAGGTTGAGATTGAGATTGAGGCCAAGGTTGCTACCAATAATTCCAGTTTGGTGGGGGTTGAGTATACATTTGGTTATTAAAACCTTGAGTTTGTGGCCCCTGCCATGGTCTTCTAGAGAAAAATCAAAGAGATTCTATTGGATTTGAAGTTGTTTATTCTTGAAAAATAGCCTTAAGACCAGGAATTGAAGGACAACTTTTAGTCTCATGAATTTTTGAAAAAATCATACAGGTTTATATGAATTTTTCATCAAGAGGACATTCTCTTCAAGCATGCTTCTTTGTACATTTGGGACAGAAAATAGCTAAAGCATCAGTCTCGATTTTCTACTTTTTTTGTAACGTAAGGGTGTCTATCTGGTCACTAAGGCTCCCTAAAATGTCCGTTTTAAATTCATCAAGCATGTTTCCAATTTCTACCCTACTCACTGTTCCAGTTGCAGATCTATTTACCCTAGCAAGAGCAGGACCTCTCGGACCTTTCCCAGTTTTTTATTTTCCTCTTGAGGGATGAATACATAATTCCCAAATGTCAGGTAATGGGATTTGAGAGATGTCCCCCTTGCCCATCATGTTAAGGATGTCTATCCACTCATCTCTAATGGCTTTCAACAAAAGAGCTTTTAAAGTGTCCTGATCTAAATTATCCATTTTTCTCTTTTTATGTTGTAGTTGAATCTTTCAATTAAATCCTCCAAATTTTTGTCCTCTCTTTGCATCATTTTAAACACTTTATCCTTGTGATTGATAGGTATGAAATAATCCAAATATTTTTAAGAATGCTCTCTTCATATCATTTCATGTTCTAATAGACTGAGTGATTAGACCAATAAACCATTTTAGAGCTACTCCTTTCAATGTTGAAGGAAACAATTTGAGTTTTTTAGAGTCTTGTAAATAATCATAAGTTCTGCACAAGACTTCAAATTCAAATAAAAAGGTTTCAGGGTCTTCACTTTTCAATACATGAAAGTTTGGGAGGACAGAAGGTGAGATATATTTCATTGCGGCATTTGTATCTTCATCAACTATAGGGAATACAAAATAACTCTCAATTACCCTATTTCTTTTGCCTCCTTCTACTTTTCCTCTACCTCTTCCTCTATCTCCTCCTCTACCTCTACCTCTATCTCCTCCTCCAAATATTACATTTTCTCCATTTAGACTTTCTCCTTCTCCTTCTCCTTCTTCTCCTCTTCCTTCCATTATAGATTCTTCAGAGCTGAGATAAGAGTCAACTTGTAAGGTTAACTGCTCTTCCTCTGGTTCTTCTATCAATGGTATGTTGAAGAAAGGTTCTTCTTCTTCCTCTCCACTAGTAATTTCTAACTCTTTAGCTAAAATGTGTTCTCCTGTAGAGGTGAAAAAGGTTAGTCCTTCTGTTGGAGACCTAGTATCTTATTCTTCTAAGACTACCTCAGTAGATGAAGTAGGGTATCCTCCTAATTGGATTTCTGGCCCTAGAACTAGAACTTCAAGAAGTCTATGGCTAGTGAAATATGGAATATGAGTTTGAGATAGAGGTGTATCACTTCTTAGTCTTGGTGGAGTGAGTGGTGTTGTAGGGATTAAACTCCTACCTCTAGCTATGAATCTTCCCCTAGAGTCTCTTTCTCTATGCATATCATTTTTTTTAGATGTAAGAAATGACATTACCTAATTACACTTCCCCGGAAATAGTGCCAAAATGTTTAGTCAATTTAATGTCTTAAATTTCTTGCATTAATTATCAACCGAGGTTTGTAAACTGATGAAGTGTGGTGCACTGTGTGTGCTTAGTTAACCTTTATCTTAATTCGTTGTTTTGTATTTTATGTTGTTTTGTGGTTTTTTTTTTTCTTCTTTGATGTCTAATAATGTTTAATCTAAAACTATGAAAATATTTAAGTGAATCTAATGAATTTTAAGAAGAAATAAAAGGAAGTGTTCCTAAGTTAGTCTAATTTTCATAAAAATAAACCAAAAATTGTTGGCTAGTTAGGACCTAATTTGGAAAACAGAGGATCTTGCTTATCTTATCATTAGTCCTATTCCATGGATTTAATTCTAAAAACTAAGATTGAAATTGAAGTTCTTATCTTAAGTAAAGCAGAAAATGAAAACAACTAATGTACTTCTGATTAATCCAACATTCAATTATGATGTATGACCTTCTTGCGATGATGTTAAGTAATTGTTTGTACTTCAACTTCTAATGTCCTAGAACAATAAGCAAAGGATGTAAAGGAAAACACCTAATGTTTATTTAGCTACTCCGACATTCAATTATGAAGTGTGATATTCTTGAGATGGTGTTAAGCAACCAATTATCCCTAATGATCTAGAAAACTAAGTAAAATATGAAGAAGGTAACTCAGTAATTACATTCATAAAACATTCAATCATTCAGTATTAAAATATCATTAAATCAATCTCCTTGGAATGACCTTTAGGAATATCAGTGATGCAACGAAGTCAGGATCTGAAATTAAAATGGGAATGTAAAACAACTAATGTATATTTGACTTTCTGTAACATTCAATGTGAAGTATTACCCTCTTGAGATGCTATGTGCGAAGTCAATTATGCCTTAGTTTCTAAATTCCTAGAAATAAAATAACAATGTGAAAAGTAAATTCAATCACTGTATGAATTAGACATTCAACCATTTCGTTTAAGATCATCATCTTGGAATGGCTTTTGAAAACATCCATTGACACTGTTAATTGACAATTTTGTTCTAAGAAAATGAATGACAAAACAGTAAGGAAACTAGGCAATTGAGTAATCTTATTACTTCAATCTTAATTCGATTTGAAAACATAATTATCTATATTCACGAAATATCTTAGAAGAACAAGGCTGCACAATTGTGATTTAATGTTATGTTATTGATCAAAAACTTGAATGAAATGTTAACCTAATTAGAAAACAGATTTGCTAAAAACAGAGTAATGGAAATTGAACAAAAAACAACAAATGAAAAACCTCCTCCAGTGCAGGGGCCCTCTGCAACTGATTTGGCTGAACTGCTAGCTAGTTAAGGATGCACTTAAACAATCATTGGCAACATGAACCTTATATTATGATAAAATGAAGTCTTGATACAGAGTATCAGCAAAAAGCTTAAACTTAACACTTAATTTCTGAATTGTCTTCTCGGTTCTGTACAACTGATATTTAAAGGAAAATAGCATAATTGTTTGTGAGATAAAATTTCTATAGGTGGAAAATTCAAATTAGACTTGCAATAGGACTGTTAGACTCTTGATTTGCTAGGATAGAGCAAATCAAGAGTCTGACTGCTTTCGGATAACATACTTTGACCACACCTTTGACCATGATCTTAGGCCTACTTTTCTATCGATCTAGACCGAGTGAATATGATAGAATCCATGTAGAAATGATTCTAGAAATTCCCATGTGGCCCAATTCTTCATTTGACACTTGGAACCTACGAGCCCATGAGAGTAGCTACGGAATCCATAGTTAGCTGCAGAATAGGTTGTGTTCTCTAGCTAAATTGAAAAAATCTATTCAAATAGCAAGAACATGAAAATATAATATGGCAATCATTTTAATGAATTCCTTAAGACAAAACCTAGCATTTATCATTGATTGGGGTCTATGATATTATGAGAAAGTGAGGGAAAAGGGTGAGAAAAACTGTTAAAGAGAGGGTAATTTTGAGTTTCAACAGGTAATGATCCAGAAGGAATACACCTCAGTGCACCCTCCCCAAGTATACATAATTCCACGACTAAGGCTCTACATCGCCCCACGTCATTCCTCGATGTGTAGCTGCAATTGGCTCCTCTATCCACTTGGATTGAAATATCCTTACACTATAGGTCTCTGGTTGGTCCTCATCAACATCATCCTATCGATTAGCCCAACTACTAATTAGCTGAGACTTCATCTTGAAAGGTTTCTCTTGCTCCCTCTCAACCACCACATCTCCTTTATTTACCTTTCTCCTCAAGGATGCAAATGCATATTCCTATAATGTGTAGAGGATCTTGATTCTAACACCAATATGATTTATTTCACCTAAATCAATATGCTTTAGGTATGCCTTCCTATTGTTGAAGACTACTTCATACCCTTTATCTTTAATAATCAATTTGTTCATCATACCAAGCTTTCGGGCATCATTGTTATTTTCGAATAACTTATTTAGGGTCTTCCACATAGAAAACGGAGTCTCCTTGCCATGTAATTTCGAGACTATGTGGCCTCTCACAGCCTCTAGGATGATCCTCCTGGCTCTAGAAACATCCTTCTTCCATTGGGCTAATTGTTTTGCATCATACTCCTAGGGTTTCACAATGTAATTTTTAACATATTCTAACACACCATTATCATCAAGAACTTCTTCCATTCGATCCTTCTAGGCTATGAAATTTTAGCTACCCTCCAAGGCATACTCGAATCTTAGTCCATTGAAATACATTCTCCTGAATCTGAAGAAAAAATCGTTGCAATGAAGCTACAAATTTGAAATTCCTTAGGGAAAAATTCAAAATAGTTGTTCTAATGTGATTTCATGGCTATGATGCCACATAGAAATTTCAATTGCCCAATATTTTGACCTAGAAACAAGAGACACACATTATACTATACTGATTTGCAGAATGGAACTCAGAATTTAGCAAAACATGCATAGAAATGAAACAAACAAAATGACAAGCACATAGTGATTTCTAGGGGAACCCAACTTGGAAAAACCCCTTAAGTCTCCTTGAATTAAGTTGAATGGATAAATTATTACAATTGCATGCTCTAACTATAAGCACCACCTGCAAAGGTACAACTGTTCTGCCTACTAAATGAGATTTTATCGCCAACGCTTAGCCAATTTTCGGCTCCACCAAAATCCTATTTCCTTGCACAAATTTGGGTTAATTGGAGCTCCTCAAAAATAGGGAAGTCCCAATTTCCTTGCACAATTCCCAAGAAATTGATCTTCTGACTGCATGCAACCACTGTACATTCAACTAGTATACAAGTCATGTTACAATAGGCCTATCTCCTCCACCTTATTTGAAAAATTCATATTTTGTGCATACATGAGCTATTTTGGGTTTATTTATCAGTTAACTAACAGATCTCTGAGTTAGATTTTTGTCCCACTACAAAATAGACCTCCAACTGACTCTATCAATAGTCATAGGTCAGATAACTGAATAAAACTGAAAATAATTGAACTAAATTGCTAAAATTTAGTAATCAACGCATGCAATATTGAACTCCAAGCTTGTAACTCAAATTTACCAAATGAACCAAGTGAAAAGAGCAATGTCACATTAGTTAACTGCCCTCAAGTTTTCCTGCTAATGTGGAGATTCGATTTACTCATTTTGACTAAGGCTAAAGTCAAATTTAGCCTTTCTTTCTACACTTTGTAACATTTATTGAGGATGAAAATGCATTAATTAAAAGCACATAGTTAACAAAACACGTTGATTTATCTTTATGTGTGTATGGTTATGACACAAGTATAACCATCCAAATCTCATATGCATAAATTAAAGTACATAACATTACTGAGGCATGCCTATCTACCCATTCTCACAAGAAGAAGATAATATTTTAAAGAATCAGCATGGTTATCACTATATCTTCGCATAAGAAGAGGGGCATCTTTCCATGAGGTAAACAATGCAACTTCTATTATTTTATTTGATTAAGAACACCTTCATTTTCAAAATAATAAAGCACTACAAATACCGATATATATTTTTAGGAAAACTAGCACATTAGTTGTTATCTTTGTGCATGCAAATACATAATCTATATCTAAAAGAAACTAACCCAACAATCATTATCTTTTTTCATATAAACACATATTTTTCTAATACAATAATTATTCTTTTGTGCATGCAACTACATGTTTATTTTCCAATAAATCTAACATGATAACCATTACTTCTGTGTATACAAACACATAATATTTTTCAAGAAAAAGTAGCATGGATTCTTATCTTTATATGCACAAGATCCATATGAAACCTTTCAAGGAAAATAACCCTCATTCTTATCACTTTCATGCATAAAATTCATATGCAAGTTTTCAATATATGATATTGAGTCTTATCATTCCATGCTCAAGAATTCATTTGCAATCTTTCAATAAATAACATGGTTACCTATATTTTATGCAAGAGATTCGTATGCAATTTTTTCCAAAATATTAGAACAATTAATTTATCTTTTACCACATATTCTTTTCAAGAAAATAACATGGCTAATATTTTATGCAAATAATATTCATATGCATTCTTTTTATGCAAATGATTCACGGATACTTTCAAAAAATTCATATGCAATATTTTCTTTCAAGAAGAACAACATGGATACTTATCTCTCTTCAATCTGCGACACTGTGACTATTCATATACATGGGTAGCCACAACAAATATTTGCAAGTCTCAAAGGTGTGACCACCAGCATTGGATTTAAGACACATATCATTTTATTTCAGTCTGACTTCAACATTTGGCTTTGACACAAATTCATATTGTACACTATAAGCACAAATATCACCACAACAAGCTCCACGCTCCCACAATGATATGATATATCATGGCAGGCTCCATGTCATAGTCACACTCCGATAATGATATGCTCTAGCAATTAATCTATTTAGTCAATGGCATGTTGTAGGTCACACTCGTTGTAGGATCAAATTGATACACATTTCTTCAACATACATACGTTGCCATATCTTGTTTAGCAAATATTACCCATTTATCTCAACTCTATATTTCATAATGGACACAATAAAACCAAGTTCTACCTATAGCATAATAGGTGTAGCTCCAAAAATCCCTTCAATCCTAAGTGAATCTCCGCTTGGCCAAATAAATTGACATATTAATCAATAATAAATTATATATTATTAAATCCATGGAATCCAATTCTAAGAATAAATATATTACATATTATAAGGGAAATGTACAAGTTTGTATGATAGAATGGTGTAATTCTTTTTTTTCACAAGTAGAGTTGAGAAATGTTCTTTTTAAAATATAAATATTCACTAAATAAAAAATTGTTGACTATAGTAAAACTATATATATATATATAACAAACCACTATGAAAAAAGGTGTAATTTATTAAGTGGATTTACAAGTTGTTTGAGAATTATATATATATGTATGTATGAGATTGAAAATTAAAAGAAGAAGAAAATTATATTTTTATGAAGAAGATGAGAAATTATTTACTTTTTAATAATATTTTATAATGATTTTTAAACAAAATATTTGAATATCCATGTTAATTAATATATTTCAATATAAGAAATAAATAAAATAATTCAATGTCCAAAATTTAATTGCCAAAAATATGGCATTCATTAAATTTTTAATATAAAATAGAAAACACATGTTTAAAAATTATTTCAATCTAAATTATGTATATATCCATGTAAGAGAAATATACATTTAGTAATATATTCATGTCTAAAAAAAATCATTTCAATATAAACACTAACACCATAAATAAAATATTTCAATTGCCATTTGGATTAAAATATTTCAACATCAACTATGTATGCATTATATAAAGAAAGTGAAAATAAAAATTTCTCATTATTAAAAAAATTTAGGACTACTTTGTTCAAAATGAAGATGTCTCATTCCTTCCATCATAAGTTTATTTAACCTAAGATCTATTAAGCCCAAACAAAATCAAATTTCTTGAATAGAAAGTTTTGCATTCTAATAAAAATTTACCCTTGAAAAAAAAATGATCCCTCTTAATAAATTACTAGATAATATAATCATTTAATGGTAAATCATCTTCATCTTCACTTTAACATAAATCAATAATTTTAATTAAAATAAAAATCATTTTTAAAAAGCACTCTTATCTTTTGTAATTATTATAAAACAAGTTTAGAAATTTTCATATAAAATAATTTTTTCTTCTTTTATATTTAAAAATAAAATTATACTCACATATTTATATTTCTCACAACTTTTCTTACCTATTAAAATGGAAAATTATATTCACATATTTACATTTCAACAATAACATTTTTTACATATTAAAACACAAAATAAGTGTAATTTCAGTTTTTCATTTTAAACACAAAATTATATTCACATATCTATATTTCAGGTAATGAGATGTAGGCGTGTATTCTAAACGTGGTCGCCCAAGCCATGCAACGCTGCGTCGACGATAAAGATCGCAGACCCCACTGCAAGTGAGAGGTAGATGATCTCCTTATACCCCAAGAGCAGGAGCACCGGTGTTGTCAGCAAACCCAACCAGGTTAGCGCTGCCCAGTTCAAGTTAGCCCTTCGGGCAGATCTCTCTGTTTATAGAACAATGCGCACCAGAGCACGACCGCCGCCAGGAGCAAGGCCAACGAGATGAGTTCCCGGGAGAGGCTGCAGATCCCTAGCAAAAGCAAACCCATGGCCAACACCTGCCCCAGCCCTAGGCTCACGTTAACCATGGCGAGGTACAGCACGCACGGGGCGACGAGCAACGCCACGAGCAACGGAAACGATAAGATCTCCCGGAGGAGGGTGCAGAGCACGAGGGACAGCAGAACGATGGCGCAGTCCATGACGAGGAGCTCGTAAACACGGGCCATTACCAGGGCTACGAATCGCGGCCACGAAATTGAAGCTCTCGCCAAGATCTTTGATTATGGGCCACGCTTATTATTGGAGTCTGGGGTGGAGGTGTTTTCCACAGGTTGCCCCAGGAGAGCTGTTTGCCTTATCCATAGAACTGGAAATAAATACTATACATGTGATGATATGTGTTGTATGGTGGAGTGATGATATGTGTTGTAATTTCTAAACTTGTATTCATTAATGAAACTTTCTAAACTTTAAAAAATATTGATATTAATTAGGGGAACGGCACTTTACTTACCTTCGAAGCTAGGGTATTAAAAGTGAGATTACATTTCCTGCTACGCTATATATATTTCTTGTCAAATGGAATCGTCAAAGAAATCTTTGGACCAAAAGGTTCGAATGCTTAGTTGAGACGCTTTTCCAATACGTAGGGTGGATTATTCTTGTCGAGGTCGGTACTGAAGGAAATAATAATTTATTTCTTTTTAATTATTGTGAATTTGTAATTTTATCAGCCAAAATTTAGTATCAATTTTTTTTAATTATTTCATTGTAATGTATGCAATATATTTTATCATGATAAACCAAACATGTTTCTTCCCATTAAACCTAATTTGATAAAAAAACAAACTCTAATCCCAAATACTCAACCTACATTACAAGAAAACTGCATATACATATAGTAGTGATTCCGACGTAACACGCAAGAGAAAAAAAAGGTTGCTGAGGTGGATTCGCACGTCATCATAGCAATTTGCGCTTACATCAACCAATGACAAAAAGTATCCATCTTCTACATCCTCGACTTCAAACATACCGTTATCACCGTCATAACCTTTACTTTGAACGGTCAAAAGTAGACCTATAGAAAAAGAAAAAAATACCTTCATGGAATGTTAAGTTTCTTCGAAATTTGCGTTTCTAAACAGAATTTCGGAGCGCGTAGTCCAACGAGGCTGTAAAATTTCGGTATGATTTTGGTAAAATTAATTGATAAAAAAATATTAAGACAAATGAGTACTTATGAGATTTCTTACTATTTAGTAAAGTCAAGTGAATTTATAAGATTTTTTATTATTTAGTAAAATTATGTAAAATTATTTTATATTGTAAAAATTTCATGAACTTTTAAACTAGCAATTGTACTAGATGTTGCAAAGGAAACATGGTAAGGCAGTAGCATTAAAATGTTACTTTTCTATGATGACAGTGAAAGTGTCACCAAATGGTGTAAATAGACTTTCGATCTTAGTTAAAGAGGGAGTCTTAGGAATTGCATCATTGATAGGAAAGAGTAGCATTAAACTATTACTCTTCCATGATGATAGTGAAAGTGTCACCAAATGGTGTAAGTAGACTTTGTATCTTGTTAAAGAGGAGGGGGGTCTTAGGAATTGCATCATCATGACAATAGTATACACAGTATTAAGTTCTCTATTTTTGGTTATTTAGTATAGTTGTCAAAAAAATATATGGAAATTGAAAGGTGCTTAGGACGACTTATTCCTCTTACTAATAAACAAAATTCACCTACTGTTTTGGTAACTATTCAATTGGTGCCGTTCTATGGTTTCAAGCTATTCAATTGATGCTGGTTAGCATTTGAAAGTCTTATTGAGTTCAGCTCCTTCTCCATAACATCTATTCATCTATTCCAAGGGATTTTCCCTTTGTTTGTTTTAAGCGATTAAGAATCTGCATGTAACATACACCATTGACTTCACGGGAAATATAAGGAGTTAAAATTCCTATCTCAAGTTACTCATCATTACATAGAATGTTTAACGAGTTCACGAGTGTAACTTTAGAAATAAGAATAATAAACTCCTTAACCCTTAACAACCTCCATTACAATATATTAACTTAATACTATGTGATGTAACCATCCATTCATCTCATTACTCATGTGGTCATCACATAATTGCCATTATGAACATCATACAAGAAATGAATCCAAAATCATCAACTTGACACAATAATCAATCACATCATTGAACACGAATATACCCTGGAAACCCCGTAGGGTGAAAACCAGCAAACGTTTAATTTTATTATTAAACGCTCATGAGGGTGTTCAGCCCATCACTCAATGGCTTATAAGGGAGACCATCCCTTAACCATCGTTTATATAATATTACAAGGAAATATGCAAATATCTAGCTTTAAGAAATTATAATAAATATGATACCATTTACCCTCTGGTCTTCATATCTTCAGATCTTCACCTCTTGGTGGCATGGATATACCTACAATGGACCATCGTACATTGGACCTTCCTGCAATTCACCCTCGTCTGCACGAACATTAATCATTTACCTGCCACCATGTCAAGCATAATCTTCCTTTGTACATGTCACCATCATTCCCTGCTATGATGCCTTCAACATAAAATGATGTCAAGATTCATAAAGTATTAGTCAATCACTATAGTAGTTTCTCCATCTACTCATGTATAATCATGACAAGCAAGTAAAGTACCTTGTCATTCTCTCTTTAATAACACATACCTTATATGTGCTGGTTATAGATCATCACAATAACTAATGCTTACGTCGCATAAGCACACATTCCTGCAAGACATTGGCTACATCTCCCAAACTTTCTTTAAAATAAACTGATACATCAGCTAAGATATTAATGCACGTGATTTACATACATTTAATAAAAAATAGCTAACCCTTAAGCTATTACCTTTAGTGCATGGAATGCAAGTTAACATAACGATTGTCTCTTCCAAGCATGCGAATGCATACTGATTCCAAAAGCCTCTCCCTAAAGGAGTGCCTTCACAACGAAGCACATAAATCATGTTCAACGTAGTTTAATACTACAAGCTATCTTTCTACATACCAAAAATGTATATTAATTTTTTTTCCAATAAAAGCTAATACATACGTTGCATGCTTAGGCATGATCTTCCTGCCAAAAGGAAATCACAATCATGACAAAATAAAAGTAATCACTCTGTTCATCTAAGGAATATAACTTATTAGTTCCTTAATATAACTGATTAGTTCCTTTAACCATGAATTTATTAAATAAATTAACTTTACCAACACCACGGTAAACAATCCATAGATTTATTAATTGACTAATATTTGCAAACACCATGGTAATCTACCCATGGTTTTATGAAATAATTAATCTTTGTCAACACCATGGAAAAACTACCCATGGTTTTATGAAACTATCCATGGATTTATTGAATAACTAATCTTTACCAATGTAATATCATTAGTTGATAAATCTTATTAGTATATCTTCCTAAATATTAAGATAGCTCAACATTTCTTTATACATGCAAAGAACATGCCTTTATAACACAATGGCTATTCTTTGTGCATGCAAGAGAGATAACTCTCCCTCTTTGTGCATGCAAGAGGGATAGCTCTTCATTTACTGTAGGAAACACACTTCCCTTCTTAGAATTCTATTATCATGAACCTCTTATTTTTCATGTAAAAGAAACAAAGATTATCCTTAATAGCAATCTTTAAACAACATGGATTCTTTTACAAATAACTTCTTGAATACTGTACTACTACTCTTAACTATTATGTAAAAGATTGGCATAATAGCAAATGAAGCACATAAGATGACTTCTCAAGAAAGCGTGGATATTTTTCAAAAACCCACCCAGTAAGTTTCCCTTTTACCATTCCAAATATTAAGGTAAGAGTCTTTTCAAGAAAAGACAACAGGTTTACTTTTTAAATAACATAAAATCGCATTGGTGCTTGGTTTTAATCATCTTTTAATTAAAAATTCCTATGCATGATGACATATCATCGCACAAGGACTATTGTATGAAAATACACAATTTTACCTAATAAGAAAGAAAACCACATTTTACTCTATATTCATCTTTTGAATTTAATATTCAAAAGCATTAATAGTTGCAATTCAATGCATATTTTATATATTGCATTGGTCATATATTATTAAATATCAATAATTTACTATTAATTTTGCAAACCCATATATATAAAGAATCCATGGCAAGCGAAATGCTAATAACACATTGGAAGATGCAACAATTTCTATCCTCCAATATAAATGCATATTTAACTATAGGGAAAAGGTTAAGGTAAGAGAATTCGTACTCATATGAGTTTTCCACAAAACTATCATCATGAAACTATTATCATGAAATATCAATATATTAAAAGAGAGATTCTTACCAAACCACTCTCGAATCTCATGAAAAGAAGACAAACAAAATTACCTATTCTCAGGTTGACCCTTCCTTCCAGATTCAGCATTATGGAATCTCATGAAAAGAAGACAAATAAAATTACCTATTCTCAAGTTGACCCTTCCTTCCAGATTCAGCATTATGGATGGCCACGTTCACTTGGTATTCTGCACTCCGACGCCATTGTTGATACTTCAAGGAGCTCCTTCCAATCGTTTAAGTCATGCATTAACCACTGTTGCCTCATTACGAATTCCCTAGCTTCCAATTTAGTGGTAGGCAGCATTCTCACATCTGTCTAACCAGAGGGTCGAATCTCTTTAATAAATAGATAAGAGACTTCAACTCTGTCTTGCAGGTGAGAGCAATGTAAATCTACTAAAAAAAGAAGTATGGCAGATTTTCATATTGATGACCCTTGCAGTAAATCAAGGGAACGAAGCACAGGGCAGCGCAGATTGGATGAGCGATTTCCTCTAACAAACGAGTGAGCCGCTCCAAATGAATGAACATTCTCCGACTCATCAAAAGCCCAACTGCAAAACACAGAGAACTGGAATTCTTCTTCTGGGTCCCTGTTGGCGCACTTCTCTTTTCTTTTTCTATATGCAGCACATGTTCGTTTTAACTGATTCAAGAATCCGTTTACATTAAACCAATTCTTTATTTCCTTTATTAAACAGTTAAACTCTAAATATATTTACAATATTCATTTACGTAAATTGAGGAGGTCGGTTACATACTCCCCCCCTTAAGAGAACACCGTCCTCGGTGTGCTTCTCGCATTGAAGTTAAAACTTATACTCATGATATAATAATATAATCAACCCAAAGGGCTCATTCCCCTCACAAGAGAACACTTTCATTTCCTTAAATGCCATTAATTGAATCAATAATGTTTTTTTCTCCATATTCATAAGCATGTATAGCGCAAAGAAAATTCCATTTCCATTTCTACTGCTTATCCCTTATTCAATTCACAAAAGTATAGAAAAATCTCTATACGAACTTACCAATTACTATTGGTATAAATGATGGTTTTTACGCAACCTCTCATCGAATGGTTGAACACCCATCAACACTTCCTGGATAGAGCCTGTAATGTACGACTAACAATTCAATCACATTAGTCACATAGTTTTCAAAATGAAAATACTTGAAACTATCAAACATTCTTGCAATATCACAGATGTTTAAATCAAGTACTTCCATAGGTACTCAGAGAGAACCAATCCTCTCATCAATGCATCATGTGCACACTATCTTAGCTCCTGCTAAGACATTCAAACAAATTAGTAATAAAATAAATGAACTTATACCTTCAATAATTTATTTTAATATAACACCATTTTTACTTAACTTGTTCTACTATGAGAACCACAATGGTAACAAAATGCTCCTCCTAATCCATAGGATTGAGTCATTTTTCGCATCCATACAGTCAATCTTTCCACACTAAAACGTCTTTATACTTATCTGGAAATTTATTCTTTCAAGCTGTGGTCCTCCCAACCATCAAGTGAGGCAATTACGTCCTCCACTTGCCTCCTAGCTCCAGAATCTGGACAGTGTCACGGGTCAACAGTGGATCCTTCTGCTGTGACATCAGGATGGCCAATCCAGTCACACTCAGAAAAGCCTGGAAGAGAAATTCAGGACAGTTCGGTCCAATTCTCCAATTCCAGTCATACTCAGATGTTTTTGGCTTTACAAGGGTTGTTGTAAGTTATTTTCTACTGGTCCCAACCAGCTCGAGAAAATACTCCCCCTTTACCAATTTCACAGAACGCCTACTCCTCCCCGGGGATCCAGCTTATCCTCAGAGGAGTAGGTAACTGTCTTTCCAACTGTCCCCAACCACTTCCTGTTCTTGGAAACAATTACCATCAGCTTAAAAATATTTTCTTTTCATTAATTAATTTCAGCAATTTAAATAACTTGCTTTATCAACAGTGACGATTTAAGTTTTTTTTGCCAGATAAAAAAAAATTAAACAAATTGTCTTTAACTAGTTAACACTAATTAACTTTAATGAAGCTGTCACAACTTCCCCCCTAGAAGTAACATACAGGTGTTGTAATTAAAACATGATACTTTAACGTTTACTGTTGCAATCCACATTGCCATGTTTGCGATGTTTTATTTTCACAGATTTTCTGTTTCTATTAAGCTACCCATGCTTACAATAAGAAACAATACTAATCGTAAATATGCATTTCTCAAGCACATAATATCTTATGCAAACATTTCTGATTCCCATAATGTTCTGTTCCAATAGACTGACATACAAAGTAATTATCATAATCACTTTTTCACAACTTTCAAATAGCTTTAGTCAAAATCGATTCGTGCATATAACTTTCATTAGTTATTCATTCATAACTAGTCAATAGTTTTAATGCATCCATGACGACTCATGCAAACACTAGTCAGTCAACAAGTCCTTTATTGAAGTTTCACAACTTGACCCATTAAGAGGTTTTATTCGATTTAATTTAAACACTATATCATATTACAGTAGGACTTTCCTCATATTTTGCATTCATGCATTAGTTTCACACACCATCACTATACACATTCATCTTTTTAAAGTAGTGCATGGTAACTTAGAAATTTTATTGCATTCAAAACAATTTCTTCTTTTCAAGCTCAAATGAAAAGTAACTATTTTTCTTTCATGCTTTTATACTTTCTTTCCTAAATAAATAAAGCATAACACACATATTAACCTCATATGCATATTCTTATGCATTTTTAAAGGAATCAACATGCATATGCATAGACTTCTTAAAATAACATAAAATACTTATCTTTATTTCATTTGAAGGACTTCTCTCCCTACTGCAATACTCATCCTCATCAGTAATTCACATTGCTCCTCCACGGCAATGTTTTCTTTTAGCAGCATCGATAAGATTTTATAGCATGATTAGATAAAACCTTAATCAATAAATAATCAATCTCTGAATGATCCTTTAACACCTATTCAACTGCATATATGAGATGTGAATACCATGTCACAACATGCTTTCTTCTAACATCTCTACATTAGTGTGACTAAGTAATTATCAATTCATGTCATATAACTCCCACATTATTATGAAATTTTCCACACACGCACATATTTATACAAGACAAATCACTATATCTGTTCAGAAATTCCTTTAATGGAAAATAACACACTGTGCATTCGCTTTACTTAAACTTTTACAAAAGACCCACCACTTCAGCTTTTGCCTTTGGAGCATGCTATTATATTAAAGCTAACACATTGACTGTTGTTCCTATGCATACAATGCATAAAGATTCTAATCTTAATTTCCCAACAGAGTACTTAACATAATCGAGTAGGCAAACTCATGATTCCTCTTCAAGGACACATAACATAATAGGCAT
Source organism: Pinus albicaulis (assembly GCA_034641835.2). NCBI lineage: Eukaryota > Viridiplantae > Streptophyta > Pinopsida > Pinales > Pinaceae > Pinus > Pinus albicaulis. Next base: position 1,382,199,328 of record CM076579.1, read on the forward strand.
GCAAAACATGGTTTTATTTTCCACAAAACTAATGGAATAACCATAAGAATACATGCCTTATTCTTGAGATATTATACCCACATTAGCCATGTATATATTTCAAGGAAAAAAAAACATTACTTTAGCTTTGTACATGTAATTCATCTTCTTTGCCAAAGAATCTTTTCTAAAGTATGATAACAAAACATGTTATCGTTTCCACATATAGACTTATGTTCTTTTCGATGAAAGCTAATACAAATATTGCATGCAAAGAACCTTGTTCCTCTATGATTCTACATGCAAGTTGCTCACGCTTTGCTTCCAATAATTTATCATAGATTTCCTCTTTTATGCATAGAAACTACGCAATACTAACAAGGTTAAATTAACCTTTAATATACCCAAATCAAGAAGTTGACATAATACATCTAGAAATGTAGTATATTCAAGAGGTTATTCTCTTTAACCTATATTTATTTTCAATAAAGGAACTTGGATTCCTTATCATTTAACACACAAGTACGAAATCCCTTTTTAAAGAAATCAATCTTCCTATCTTTTCTTAAATAAGATATAAAGGCAAGCAAGTTTACTCATTTATGTTTTACTACTGCTCACACCTTTCAAGATACATACTAGTAATCTTTGCAAGAACTCACATGGGTTCTTTTCAGCAAAACTAGCATAGTAGTTTAGTCTTTTACCATGGTATATCTTTCTAAAAGATTATCATATTAGCAATGATTTATTACTTTCCAAAAGAACTAGCACAATCTTGCATATTAAGTAAAACCATATTTTACTCTATATTTGTCTCCTTCAGTTGCAAGATTTACATGCAAGGTTTATTTTCAAGATATACATATTTATTTTCTAGAAAAATCAAATGTATATTAGTTAAATTTTCAAGAGAAACACGCACATGTTTCATTTTTCAAGAAACCAAAATCCCATCTTCTTTCATGAAAACTTCAACACAACAATAGAAGTTTTTACGCACATGGAAAATACATATCTTTTTTAAATAAACTCTAACTTAACAGTTATTTACTTTGTAAGCATTGTGTTTTCCAAAAATGCAATAACTATTACTTTCAAGACAAGAAAGATATTAGTACTTATCTCTTGAAACTCATTGTTCAATCTGATTAGAGATGTGATGTCTTCCTTCACATATGCGCATTTCATCTCGGATCCTTCGACTTCTTTTCGCTAAATCTCAAAGGCGCCAGTTTTTGACCCTTTAGCTCTGATACCACTCATAACATACACCATTAACTTCACAGGGAAATATAAGGAGTTAAAATTTTTTATACAAGTTACTCATCATTACATAGAATGTTTAATAGTTCACAGTGTAACTTTTAGAAATAAGAATACTAAACTCCTTAACCCTTAACAACCTCCATTACAATATATTAACTTAATACTATGTGATGTAACCATCCATTCATCTCATTACTCATGTGGTAATCACATAATTTCCATTATGATCATCATACAAGAAATGAATCCAAAATCATCAACTTGACACAATAATCAATCACATCATTGAACACGAATATACCCTGGAAACCCCGTAGGGTGAAAACCAGCAAACGTTTAATTTTATTATTAAACACTCGTGAGGGTGTTCAGCCCATCACTCAATGGCTTATAAGGGAGACCATCCCTTAACCATCGTTTATATAATCTTACAAGGAAATATGCAAATATCTAGCTTTAAGCAATTACAATAAATATGATACCATTTACCCTCTGGTCTTCATATCTTCAGATCTTCACCTCTTGGTGGCATGGATATACCTACAATGGACCATCGTACATTGGACCTTCCTGCAATTCGCACTCGTCTGCACGAACATTAATCATTTACCTGCCACCATGTCAAGCATAATCTTCATTTGTACATGTCACCATCATTCCCTGCTATGATGCCTTCAACATAAAATGATGTCAAGATTCATAAAGTATTAGTCAATCACTATAGTAGTTTCTCCATCTACTCATGTATAATCATGACAAGCAAGTAAAGTACCTTGTCATTCTCTCTTTAATAACACATACCTTATATGTGCTGGTTATAGATCATCACAATAACTAATGCTTACGTCGCATAAGCACACATTCCTGCAAGACATTGGCTACATCTCCCAAACTTTCTTTAAAATAAACTGATACATCAGCTAAGATATTAATGCACGTGATTTACATACATTTAATAAAAAATAGATAACCCTTAAGCTATTACCTTTAGTGCATGGAATGCAAGTTAACATAATGATTGTCTCTTCCAAGCATGCGAATGCATACTGATTCCAAAAGACACTCCCTAAAGGAGTGCCTTCACAACGAAGCACATAAATCATGTTCAACGTAGTTTAATACTACAAGCTATCTTTCTACATACCAAAAATGTATATTATTTTTTTTCCAATAAAAGCTAATACATACGTTGCAGGCTTAGGAATGATCTTCCTGCCAAAAGGAAATCACAATCATGACAAAATAAGAGTAATCACTCAGTCTGTTCATCTAAGGAATATAACTTATTAGTTCTTTAATATAACTTATTAGTTCCTTTAACCATGAATTTATTAAATAACTTAACTTTACCAACACCGTGGTAAACAATCCATAAATTTATTAATTGACTAATATTTGCAAACACCATGGTAATCTACCCATGGTTTTATGAAACAATTAATGTTTGTCAACACCATGGAAAAACTACCCATGGTTTTATGAAACTATCCATGGATTTGTTGAATAACTAATCTTTACCAATGTAATATCATTAGTTGATAAATCTTATTAGAATGTCTTCCTAAATATTAAGATAGCTCAACATTTCTTTATACATGCAAAGAACACACCTCTATAACATAATGGCTATTCTTTGTGCATGCAAGAGAAATAATTATCTCTCTCTTTGTGCATGCAAGAGAGATAGCTCTTCCTTTACTGTAGGAAAACACATAACTCCCTTCTTAGATTTCTATCATCATGAACTACTATTTTTCATGTAAAAGAAAAAAAGATTATCATAATAGCAATCTTTAAAACAACATGGATTCTTTTACAAATAACTTCTTGAATACTACCACTCTTAACTATTATGTAAAAGATTGGCATAATAGCAAAGAATAACATAATAGAAATCTTCTCAAGAAACGTGGATTCTTTTCCAAAAACCCACCAATAAGTTTCCCTTTTACCATTCAAGTATTAACGTAAGAGTCTTTTCAAGAAAAGACAACAAGGATTCTTTTTAGAAAATAACCACAAAATCACGTGGTTAATCATCTTTTAATTAAAAATTCCTATGCATGATGACATATCATCGCACAAGGACTATTGTATGAAAATACACAATTTTACCTAATAAGAAAGAAAACCACATTTTACTCTATATTCATCTTTTGAATTTAATATTCAAAAGCATTAAAAGTTGCAATTCAATGCGTATTGGTCATATATTTAAATATCAATAATTTACTATGAGTTTGGAAATCCAATATACATAAAGTATTGCCATATGCTAATAGCACATTGTAGAATGCAAGAATTTCTATCCTCCAATATAATTGCATGTTTAATTATAGTGAAAAGGTTAAGATAAAACATGCATATACTCATATGAGTTTTCCACAAAACTATCATCATGAAACTATTATCATGAAATATCAATATATTAAAAGAGAGATTCTTACCAAACCACTCTCGAATCTCATGAAAAGAAGACAAACAAAATTACCTATTCTCAGGTTGACCCTTCCTTCCAGATTCAGCATTATGGAATCTCATGAAAAGAAGACAAATAAAATTACCTATTCTCAGGTTGACCCTTCCTTCCAGATTCAACATTATGGATGGCCACGTTCACTTGGTATTCTGCACTCCCACGCCATTGTTGATACTTCAAGGAGCTCCTTCCAATCGTTTAAGTCATGCATTAACCACTGTTGCCTCATTACGAGTTCCCTAGCTTCCAGTTTAGTGGCAGGCGGCATTCTCACATCTGTATAACCAGAGGGTCGAATCTCTTTAATAAATAGATAAGAGACTTCAACTCTGTCTTGCAGGTGAGAGCAATATAAATCTGCTAAAAAAAGAAGTATGGCAGATTGTCATATCGATGACCCTTGCAGTAAATCAAGGGAACGAAGCACAGGGCAGCGCAGATTGGATGAGCGATTTCCTCTAACAAACGAGTGAGCCGCTCCAAATGAATGAACATTCTCCGACTCATCAAAAGCCCAACTGCAAAACACAGAGAACTGGAATTCTTCTTTTGGGTCCCTGTTGGCGCACTTCTCTTTTCTTTTTCTATATGCAGCACATGTTTGTTTTAACTGATTCAAGAATCCGTTTACATTAAACCAATTCTTTATTTCCTTTATTAAACAGTTAAACTCTAAATATATTTGCAATATTCATTTACGTAAATTGAGGAGGTCGGTTACAAAAGTATTGAGAATAATTTACACTACACTTTTAGATTATAAGTTGGATGGAATCTAAGCATTTTATTTTTATTTATTTTTTAAAAATTTCCATATTAAACAAATATTTAATAGTTAAACTTATATAATTTCAAATATTTAAATCTATAGTTTAATGATTTTAGACATTATTAATCAATAATCATACCTTTAAAAAATTAAATGTAAAATAAATTTATTTTTATATTCAAAAATACAATTAAACACATCATTACACTCTCATTCCGAATCTAAAATTATATCACTAAATTCAATAAATATGCTAAAATAATCACCTTAATAGATTACACTTAAACTTAACCGAAAATAAATATGAAAGAAACTATATATATGGCTCAACCTGAACTAACCCGAAAATAAATATGGAGGAGACTAAATACACATTTCCTTCGTAGGTTATGAGATTGAAAGTTGTTTATATTTAAAAAGAATTAAAATAAAATATTACCATAAGTCTTCAATGAGTGAAGAAAGGGTCGATGGAAAGCTTTCCTCAACATTTTCCATGACATTAACTTTTAAATCAGGTAAATCACGTTTGAAAAATAAACTTTATGTTGTAAAAAGATTTGGTGATGATGTATTTTTTTGGTAAAAATATTAAAAGTTTAATTCTCGACCATTATGTAAGGATTTTTGGACAATGGACAATTAATTGTGATTTGGGAAAATAAAATAATTCTACTGAATATAAATAAATGATACTTTCTTCTATGGGATCACCAAAAGAAAGGTGTCACCTTAAAAAAAGTGTCGAAAACTCAGAAAAGAAATCTGAGAATGTGAAGATTTCAGACTAAAGTTTTTAGGAGACAATCTTGTCACTCATAGTTGTGGTTGGGAGGAACATGGATGACACGACCTATCATATCGTTGTTATTATTTTTTATTTATTTGCAGGTATGTTATGTTTATTTTTCTTTATTATTGTATTTTATTTATATAAAAAAAAAAAAAAATTGTTGAGAAGTTTGATATTAAATTCGTGGTATAATGTATTACATAAATATTTTTATCATACTTGTTTATGGATATGTTATTGTTATGGTTTATTTATTTCATTTTTAAGAGGAGAATAATTGTTGAGTTTTTTTGACATTTTAGAGGAGTGTAACTTATTAAATAAGTATTTTAATTATAGAATATTTATTTATTTTAATAGTAAAAATAGAAGAAAAAATAAGTTCGAGAAAGCAATGACAAGTCTATTGAGTCTTGGATAGATGGTGACTAGATGCTTTGTTAAGACATTCTTTGATGTGAAGCTACTTGTTTAATTCACCCTGATAGGGGTGATATATTGGACACGATGAAGATGTAGTCTCAAGAAAACAATGATAAAAAATAAGAAAACAATGATAGACCAAAGCATTGAAGGTTGTATAAAAGTAATTTTAAGAAAAAAAATTAATCAAATAAAAAAAGAGAATATTCTTTGCATTTTAATATATTATCTTCTTGTTCCCTGGATGTGGGTGAAAGAATTAACATGCGTGAAAATCACATCCCACTCCACCCGGATAATGGAGATCTCCCATGCAGAGCTTCATCTACTGCAGATCCAAATACCATTAGCCACTCACACGAAACTCGGAGAACCATAAATGATGACGAGAGGACGGGTACTGCGTCACCATGCCCTGAGCATCACGTCGCATCTATCACCATTAATGTCCATCATGATTAACCAGTATCGCAGCCATACCCCTGCCCCTGAGCCTACTCAGGTTCTCAATCATAGCATGCAGATACATGCGAAGCCCACTCATCGCTATCCTCATGGCACTCATCCCTGCCCCTCTATAAAGCTGAGCTACCTGCCCCTCTCATTACTCGGCCTGTTACCTTGGCCTTTTGCCCCCCTCACTCTGCTTTGGCTTCTCACCGACTTCAAAAGGCTCCGAAGCCCCAGTCCTAGCGTGGAGATGCACAGTCTCCTTTGGACTGTCGCACTCCCTCCTACGCAACTTCCCCCCAGATATTTCTTCCCCTTTAGCCCCAATGCTACTCGCCCTTGTGTGTTACTTTTTCTCCTGAACTACTCTCCCCGATCCAGGTGCGCAATGGCTCCAAGACTTCACCAATGCACTATTCGCGGAGGTCAGAGAAGCTCTCTCCCGGGACGTTATCATCATGGAGAGGATAATCATCTCAAGTCAATTGATGGCTCCTCTTCTAGCATGTTTTCACATCAGAGTCTCGATCCCGAGTAGCGTGCAGAAGCCTCCAGGCATGCTACGCAGAGAGGAGGTCGTGGTTCGGGGAAGTCCACCATCTCTCCCCGGATGCACTCCCAGCAACACAATTATGTCCCTCTGACGGTTGCAGAGAAGGAAGATGAGGACATGAACATCTGGGTCATGGACACCGATGGCATCTGGATGCGTGTTCCCGACGGCATAGACCTGAACTCCCCCATCCTCTACACTCCAATGGGCATTCCTAGGCGTACTGTGGCAGATGTGGAGGCAGCTGCTACGCAGGCTCCTACTTGCCCTATTGAGGAGGAGAAACCCAACAATGATGATGAAGATGATAAGTAAAGTCTGCTCAACTTCACAGTTCTCTTATGTTTTTTGTCATGCCTGCCTTGAGGACCTTTCTACTATTGTTTAATTTGTGTTTCTTATATACACTACTGCGCATAATGTATTTCTCGGTTTTAAGTTTTTTCTAGGCTGGTTTCCTCTCCCGTGGCAGCCTAGAAACATTGTAACAAAGGCTGGGATTGGTTAAGCGCAGCTTGCCAACCCAGCCTGTAGCATATGTAACTTTATGTTTTCGAAATTAATAGAATAGCCCAACTTACCAAACTTATAAAGATAACTTTTCTTTGTATTTTTTTTTTTGTAAGCTTGGTAGTACCTTTCATTTTTCTCTTTTTTTCTCCTTTTTTTTCTTTTTTACTCAATCTTCAACAACATGTTCAAATACATCACCCCGATCGAGGAAGGGAATTGAACCTGTGATGAGTGCTATAACAGCCTGCCTCCATTTAACCAAGACCCCACAAACATAAATTTTCTTTGTATTGAAATAAAAATAAATAAAAATTGATTAAATATGATAAAATGTCAGGTAAATTTATTTATCATTTAATCGTTAATTAAGTGTTAGAGAATTCTTTACTGGTTAATATATATTTTTAATTAAGTGATGCAGAGTTTATTGGTTAATATATATTTTTATGGTGGAATAAAAGAAACACAACAAATGGTATTTAACTTTATTTTATATCATATATAATAGAAGGAAATGAATTAATAAAATTATTTAAACACAAATGCATAATATTGATTATTTATTTATTTATTTAATATAAAAATAATTGAATATGTGATATTGTAAATTTAAGAATATTTTGATTGGTGGGCAAGAATGGTTGTGTGAAATGATTATGCTTTTAGACATGTGGTATTGGTAAACCATAGTATTAGCTCATGATATTGTAACAAATCTTATTTATGAACTTAAGATATCCATAATGAAAAGTGTATAAGTGGTTTACTACTTATCAATTATTTAATTTATATGGTTGCACTAATTTTTTGACAATCAATTTATAAATTTAAAAAAATTCAAATTATTTAAATATTAAATATTCATATTAAAATTATATATATTGTAACTTCTAACCATGTAAACGTTAAAAACAAATTCTTACCACAAATATGTAAAAATAAAAACAAATGTACACTTATTTCAGCATTCAACTTTATCAAAAGATATTCTTATCACCTTACATTTATCCTATGATATATGTTGATTGATGTTGATTGATCAGTTAATAAATTCATAAGATGAAGGTATGAAGAAATCAATATTAAAACCTTGTATCAAGGCTTGCAAACCCATAAATGTATAAATTAATGTTACCCATTATAACACACATAATTGCACCATTATTGACTAGTACCATGCTGGTTATATTTGGCTTGTATCACATCTCTTAAACTCGTGCTTTGGTTATAGTTTTTGGAGAATTATTATAGTTTTGATTTTCGATTTGAGACATATAACATCTAGCCGCAGCCGAGAACCCAAGGTGAAGATTTTATGGTACCACAAGATTTGATTTTGTTTTTAATAGAATTTAAACTTAAGGCTCAGATGATTTGGTGAATTACGATGCTAACTCGCTGCTTAACAAGTGGGTTGATCCCTACCCTCCGTGGCTAGTCGATTCGACAATTGTGAAGGAGCCTAAGGTGGTCAGGGTATTACACTACCCCCCAAACCCTAACTACTTTTGCATTCTGCCAATACGCTCCACCGAGCTCTACAACCCATGTATGTTTTCATGCTCCACCGAGCTCTGCAACCCATGTATGTGTTCATGCCTCACTTCGTCGGTTTCTTGTGAGAAATAGAGGTATTAACTGTTGTTATTCCTTCCATTCCTCCAACAAGGCTGCCCTTCGTTTGCTATTCTTCATCATGGTTGCACAATGTTTTCTTCTTGTTGTTGAGAGTGATTCTCAGTTTATTTACAGTCTTTGTGGCTCGGCAGGGTCTGGTCTCTGTCAGCCATTAGGGTCTTGAGCTTTGTTCCTCCGGTTTAGTGCGTCTTTTCAATGACAAGGATGAACATTCGGCTTCCTTCAAGCCAACCCAGGTGAGGCTTCATCGTTGCACTGGTTATTACGAAGAGAAATTCTTAATCTTTTTGTGTGAAATTCTTTCTTACAGTTCTCTGTTAAATATTTTCCTTTCAGGGTTATGTTTCGGGCTAGCTCCCTCTGAGAGGTAAATTCCCTCTTTAGGACTTCTAGTTAATGATTTTCTTATGTTATCATAAGCCCATAGTGTACTTTCAGATAGCATTTCTCACTCTGTAATTGCTTGTGTTTTGGCAAGTACCGCTATACAAAACCTACCCTTTACTGTTTCAATAGCAAGAACATTGTCACTTAGTAATTTCTCCTCTCTGTGTGTACAGATACTCCGGTTCTCAAGCTCTCTGCCGAAATGCTTGGAGACTCTTTCCATATTTTACATGCCCATTTTCGGAGAGGAATTGTTGCTTTGGGTTTCAAAATTTTATTTCTTCTAAATTTATAGAGTTAATATGTGCCCATCGCGGCTTCTTTGTATCAGTATAATTATAACTTTTCTCCAGTTTGAATGGAAGGTTTTCAACCCCTTTTCTAATGTTCATAAGTTGTTTATCAGGTTATACAGACTATGTTTCAGATATTAAATTCTAAGTTTTGGACTATGCCATTATTTGGCACTTTACTTGCATGTTAATATTGTCTTACTCACATTTGATTATAACTGATTTGAGGTTCAGGTGCCTCCTCCTTCGAGGGGCAATGCACAATTTTATATCAATTTATAATGTTATGATTATTGCACACAGTTTCTGGGCTTTTCTATGTAGATGAATACTATTTAGTATATATATACATTTGGTGTTTACATTTGAGTTTTCCGATATTTCCATTTCTATTTCTACAATAATTATTCTTCCCGTCTATTCATTCAGGAAACTTTCTCTGTGCTAGTTAAAATTTATACTCTACATAGTACTATTTTTCTTTTCTTTTCTTTCTGTAATGGTGATATTTAATTCAATGAATTCAAGTTATCTGGTACTCTTTCCTTATATAATGAAATATTGACAATTCTAAATTTCAACTTTTAAATTTAGTATTTTCCTTATTTCCTTTTTCTTTTAATAAATTGTTTTCCCCAGATGTCCGGACCATCTTTAATGAGAGAGGGTTTACTCCTCAACCCTCAGTCTGTGTATTTATCCCTCTTCAATGCAAAATTTCATGTCTGGGGTTATACTCTGGATGGACTAAATGTCCCGTCCAAACATTTATTTTACTACAGAATTTCAACTGTCTCTTACAGGTTATTCAATTTAAACCTTTTAGACTTCCTTCTTCACCTAGTATGGATTGTTTCCAAACTAGAATATTTCATTCTTTTACTAAGAATATTTTTACAGTTAACAGTATTTAAATATTCCACTCAAAACTCAAACAGTCCAAATAATTCAAACAGTCATATCAATTCATTCATTAAAAGGAATAACTTCAATCTTTAATACTCTACTTCCATAACGTACAATAATATTTTCTAGAAACTATTGTACTGTTACAATATAACAAAAATCTTGTTCCTAATCCATTCTGGTGCATAATACCTACCTCAGATGTGTAGGGTTGATGGCATCCTCCCAGCCATGAGAGAGGCTACTACATCCTCTGCTCCCCTCGTGCTCCTCGCCAGAGTAATATTATTTAGAAATTCTTATGGAGGTAGACCTCAAGGCCATTGTCTAGTCTCTCCTCCAAATATCAAGTTTTTTTCAGAGTTCCACTAGCTCCTGCCAGCTCTGGACACTCTCACCTTCCATCCTTCTTGTTGTATTTTTCCTCTTTGCATAGAACCCCTTTTCCTCTTCAAGGTTTTCTTTTTATTCCTAGAGGAAAGGTAATTATCAAATAACTTATTTTAATCTAACCACTCTGGTATCTTGGACACTTTACCATCAATTTATGGAAACCACACCATAATCAATATTTATTAAAAATAATTTTTTTTTGTTCATAATTTTCTTAACATACTTAATGCCTGTTTAAGTTAAACAAGTCAAATGTATCAATTAAAATATCATAACAACTTAAATTCAGGTGTTACATCTTCCCCCTCTTAAGGTAAACACTGTCCTCAGTGTTTTACTCCATTCGAGTGAATAATTCTGGATAGGCCTATTGTACAAATATTTCATCTTCACAAGTAGCCTCTTTCGGGCAAAAGTGCTTCCACTGCACTTTAACTTGGGTGATGGCTCGCCTCCGGAGCACTATTTATCTTTGCTCGAGAATACGTTGAGGTTCTACCAATAATTCATAGTCTAGTTTGACCTGCAACAACAAAGATTAAATTAATGATTGTACTATTTATCTCCCTTAGAACTCTTTGTATCCAATTCAATCCTACCTGAATATTCTGCCAATGTATTACATGCTTTGGGTCATGCACATATTGTTTCAATATAGACACATGAAGCACATTGTGCACCTATATGTGTCCTGGTAAGTCTAGCTGATAAGCCACTGGTCCTACTCATTCCAAGATTTTGAAAGGTTCACAGAACCGGGGTCCAAATTGGCGCAGGTTGGCCAAATCCTCACATAAACATGATCACCTACTTCAAATTCTCGGTAAGTCCTCTTTCGATCTGCAAACACTTTCTTTCGATCCTGGGAAGATTTTAGATTTTTCCGGATCTTGTTTACTTCTTGTTCCATCTCGGCCAACATTTTGTTGGAAATATTGTCATTGATGGCAAAGGAGGCAGCACTCAGGCAAAGGGAGCAGCGCTGAAGCAAAGGAAGGCAAAAGAAGCACAGTGAAAGCAATAGAGGCAGCAAGAAGAATGTCAAACTGTAGCAGTCATAGAAGCACAGTGAAGAACCGTTATCGAAAGATAGAGACAGAGGCAGAGTAACAGAAGCAGAGACAGAGGCAGAGAGCAGTTACAAAATTCCGGGAATCGTACTCTCCTTGTCTGAGGAGACGAAGGCGAAGAGACGACGGTTACAAAATTCCGAGAATCGCTTCACTCCAGCGGCAAAGAATATATATATAAACATATACAAAACTTATTCCGGGAATCGCTTAACTCCAGCGGCAATGCAATGCATATAATACAAAACCATATTCCGGGAATCGTCTACCCCGATGGAGGATACATATAAATGCCGCACGTTACGTATGTTGCAGAGGTCCAAGGCATACATATGATGTTATATAAGCGGAGTGCATAAATCAAAGTTTTATAAGGTGGGACCCCTCCCCAATTGCAATCGGAGAAAAGGTTCAATCGGCGGAGTTTTGTTATGTGCTCCGATCAAAAGCCGGACCCGATCGAGTTATATACCACAATTTATTGCTAATCACATCCGAGTTCCCAATCGCAATCGGAACCTTCCGATTGATCGCATGTCTTTTGTAAAACGCTGCGATTGAAGTGGTGAACCCGATCCTGTTATAAGCGGGAGTTAATATATGCAAATCGCATCCGTGTTCTGATCGCAATCGAAACTTTTCTATTATGCGCCCCGATTGCATTTGATTGGAAATCCAGACCCGATTGGTATATAAACTATGACTCATATACAACTTGAGTTCCAGGTCTAATCACATCGGAAAAACGCAGTGAACAGTGATCAATCACAATCGGAGCAGGAGCGATCAATTGCAATCGGAGGAGAACCAATTCATCGGAAAACATGTCAGGTGGGCCCGAAAGGGCATTTGTTAAGTATTATCAAGTTTATTCAGTAGAAGAAACAATTGTTTGTTAAAACCTTATATAAGGATGTCGAGAGTTGATTTAAGTTGTATCAAAAGGCGCTGTTATATATATAAAGGGCGATTGTATTAAAATATGCCGCGTGGTCTGTAGACCCACGGGCCTCGGCTTAAGGTGGAGGGCGATTGGTAATATAAAACAAATGTTTCGATTGTATTGAAAAGTGCCATGTGGTCTGTAGACCCATGGGCCTCAGCTTAAGGGGAGGGCGATTATTAATATATGACTGTGATATATGTCCGTTCTGCTTGCGGAATGTTCCACATCAACAAGACACTAATAGCATAAAAGGGATTGGAGTTCCTCCAGATTTACAGTCAGCAGATATAAAAGGAACAGTTACACGCATGCAACAGGTACACCACAGCAGAGGACAGAAAGGACAAATACACAGTCAGAGAAAATACAGATGCGCAGCAAGCCAAGAGACAAAACGAGTGAGCTGGAGTTCTCATTTAAATTTGAATGTAAATGTTTTATTTAAATTTTTATTATTTGTGATGCATTGGCAAGTCTCCGAGAGAAAACAAACTCCCACTGTAATGTTAAAATTGACACCTACAGTTATAATTTCTGAGTAAGCTGATAAAAGGAGTCAGAAGGCAAAAGGCAAAGAGACATGACTTTCCATTTCGAATTCCAAGCAGAATACAAACAGTCATGTGAGGAAATCTATAAATAATATCATCTTGATATGCAGAGAGAGTTTTTTTTTTTAGAGCAAGGGAGAGAGCATATATAGAGAGAATGTAGAATATAGAAGGCAAAGAAGATTAAGAGAAGCTACAGAACAGAGCTGATATCTGAGGTAAATCAGTAAACATTCAGTTTTAGAAAATTAGGAAGTTGGAGCTTCCCTATCAAGTTGCAGCTTGATAGCTGTCAGTTGTAGCTGACTGAGGTTGGAGCCTCCTGTAGGTTGGTGCCTGCAGAAAATTGAAGGGAGTTGGTGCTTCCTTGCAAGTTGTAGCTTGCGGAATTGAGGTAGGAGCCTCCTGTAGGTTGGTGCCTGCAGAAAAACAGTGGTGAGAGGGAGTTGGAGCTTGCCTTTGCATCACAACAATAATAAGATGTGGTTTTCTCCCTTTATGGGTTTCCACTTATATCTGGTGTCTCTTTGCATGATATTTATGTATTGATCTGATATGTATCATTTGCTTAATACCTGCTGCTCTCATATTAAGTCTACTGCTCTATTAAACTAATACTTTCTGATTACATTCTAAAATTACTCTCACATCAAATAGAGTTTGAAATGAAGGTGTAAATAAGTTTAATGAAAAGTTTAAGAGATCGGGAATGTATTAAACTGATTCACCCCCCCCCCCCTCTCAGTTTAATTAGAGGTTCAACAATTGGTATCAGAGCCAGTTCCTTTGTACAAGTCTAACAACTGAAAGGAGATCCTAGGTTCTCAAGATGGCTAGTAAAGAAGGATGCTCAACCAATAAAGCCCCTTTCTTCACTGGTGAAAATTATGCTTTCTGGAAAATCAGAATGAAGACATACATAATGTCTCTAGGAGTAGAAGTATGGGCTGCTGTGCAATTAGGATATGCCCCGAAGTCAACTGATACAGAGAAAGAAGCTAAAGAAAGCTTTGTAGCTAATGCAAAAGCCATGAATGCCATCCTGAATGGATTATGTGAAGCAAAGTTTATTAAAGTAATGCACAAAGACACTGCCAAGAAAATATGGAATACTCTTGAAGACATACATGAGGGAGACCAGAAAGTAAAAACTGCCAAACTTCAAGTATATAGAGCCCAGTTTGAAAACTTAAAAATGAATGATGATGAAGATGTTGGCAGCTTCTTCTTAAAAGTTGCAAAAATTGTTAACAATATGAAAGCTCTTGGAGAAACCATACTAGAAAGTATAGTTGTGCAAAAGATTCTAAGATCACTCCCATCCAGATTTAATCCCAAGGTATCTGCAATAGAAGAGACAGCGGATTGGGAGACTCTGACCATGAACCGGATACTTGGAAATCTAATAGCCTATGAAATGAGGCTCCCACAGAAGAAGCCAAGTACAAGGGAAGCAGCATTCAAAACAGAAAAGAAGAAAGAAGAAAAGGAAGAAATATGCTCTTGCTCTGATGAAGAAGAGGCTAAATTTGTCAAGAAATTGGATAGAGGCTCAGGTAGATACAAAGGTAAACTTCCCTTCAAATTCTTTAACTGTGGAAGAGTTGGAAATTATGCTGCTAAATGTCCTCACAAGAAAGTAAGAAATCAAGCTCAAGAATCAGAGAAAGACACATCAAAGAACTGGCAGAAAGGAAAGAAATTTAGCAGAAAATCCTTCTATGCTCAGCAAGACAGCAGTGCATCTGAAGACTCAGATGAACCCTCAAGTGAACAAGGAACCTCAGAATTTTTATTGATGGCCATAGAAGATCTTGAGGGACTCCTACTAGAAGATGAAGAAGAAGAAGGGGAAGTAGACCTTGAGGGGGAGCTAAGAAGTGCTCTGGAGGAGATTGACAGACTCAAACTAAAATGCAGAAAACAAAAAGAGCTTATCCTAAAATGTGTGAAAGAAGAACAAAATTCAGAAGTCCTCATGCAGCTGAAGGTAAAGCTTGAAGAAGCCAAGAAGATAGAAGATATGTTACTTCAACAAATCAAAGATAAAACTCGAGAACAAGAGAAGTTGGAAGAAGAAATTCTGTGTCTGAGAAAGAAATTAGAAAATGCTCAACAGAAAGTTTCTATATACCCTTCTCAAACAACAAGCTCTATTAAGTTGAATGAAATTTTGGTTGCTCAAAGATCCCCTATGATAAAGACTCGAATAGGCTACGAAGGAGAATCAAGTAAAGGAAAAGAAAAGGTTGACAGAGAAATTATTTTTGTAAAAGCAAAGAAGGATGAGGAAGTAGCTCAAATAATTCCTACAAAAGAAGAAATCTGCAATAAGAGAGACAGAGAGCAGAAGAAACCTCTAGTAACAAAGAATGCAATAACTACTAAGATAACAGAAAAAGGATCATATGCTCCTGAGTATGTCAAATTTGGAAGCCATCAAAGGAGATTCTTCCCTCCTATGAAGAATGCCACCTATTATGTCTGCCATAAGCTGGGACACATTGCTGCATATTGTTATACAAGGAGGAGCAATTCAAACCTGCAAAAGATGAAAACAGTGAAGAGACTGTCTCAAACAAACAAA
Source organism: Pinus albicaulis (assembly GCA_034641835.2). Classification (NCBI taxonomy): domain Eukaryota; kingdom Viridiplantae; phylum Streptophyta; class Pinopsida; order Pinales; family Pinaceae; genus Pinus; species Pinus albicaulis. Next base: position 1,382,215,327 of record CM076579.1, read on the forward strand.
TGGAAGAAACAACCTTACATCAGGTATGCAAATAGCTTCTATGGATACTGCTTTTATTGTAAGGAATTTGGCCATAAAATTACTGAATGTAGAAAGTATGGACAAAGAATGATGTTCAACACCTCAAGGAGGTTTATAAATCAAAGAAGTTTTTCTCATACTCACAATTCTGCAAAAACTATGATTAAATGTTGTATATGCAATCAAGTTGGACATATACCGTCCAAATGTTCTTTGAAAGGATGTGATTCATCAACTCACAAAAGATACCAAACAAAAGGGGGCCTCCAGTGGATAAAGAAGGTGAATAAATGTGACTTGGCTTTAACTGCTCAAGATTTGAAGAGTCGATGGTATTTGGACAGTGGCTGCTCTAAACACATGACAGGAGATAAAAACAAGTTTTTAACTCTTGACGAAAAGAAATCGGGCAATGTCACTTTTGGAAATGACAAATCAGGAAAGATCAAGGGAAAAGGATCAGTCGGCATAGACAATGGCAGAGGAAAGGCCCAAGATGTATTATATGTAGATGGGCTGAAAGCAAATTTACTGAGTGTCAGTCAGATGTGTGATAAAGGCTGTGAAGTTCTCTTTAGAGCACAAGATTGTGTAGTCAGATCAAGCACAACAGTAAAAACTCTACTCAAAGGTGTTCGAACAGAGAGTAATGTGTACATAGTGAAAGAGGAGGATGAGGCCTGCCATCTTAGCAAACTCGAGGAGTCATGGTTATGGCATAGGAGATTGGGACATCTTAGCTTTGACCATATCATTAGACTGAGCAAGAAGAACGCTGTCAGAGATATGCCAGAAATAAAAAGGCCCTTAAACACAATATGCAAATCTTGTTAGTTGGGAAAACAAACTCGCACATCCTTTAAATCTAAAGAAGAGTTATCAACAAGAAGACCACTGCAACTTGTGCACATGGATCTGTGTGGACCTGCAAGAACTAAAACACCAAGTGGAGAGTCCTACTTTATGCCGATAATAGATGATTTCTCCAGAATGACATGGGTTGCTTTTCTCAAGAATAAATCGGAAGCTCTGGAAAAATTCAAAACATTTAAAGCATTAGCAGAAAATCAGACAGGATGCAAGCTGAAATGCATCAGATCAGACAGAGGAGGTGAATTCACTGATTATGACTTTGTAGACCTATGTAATGAACATGGAATAAAGCAACAATTTACTATTGCAGGGACACCTCAGCAGAATGGAGTAGCAGAGAGACAAAACAGGTCTGTACAACAAATAGCCAGAGCTATGATGCAGAGAATAATATTGCTCAAACCTTCTGGGCAGAAGCAGTACACACAGCAGTACATATCCTTAATAAAGCTCACTTAAGGCCAAGCAGTGACAAGACTCCATATGAACTATGGCATGGAAAGCCAGCTTCAATAAAACATTTCAAAGTCTTTGGTAGCAAGTGTTACATAAAGAATAATGATGAAAACCTTGGGAAATTTGATGCAAGAGTAGATGAAGGAATATTCTTAGGATATGCATCCAAAAGTAAAGGGTACAGGTGCTACAACAAGACTCTTCGGAAAATAGTTGAATGTATTGATGTGAGATTTGATGAAGAACTTCCAAACAATACAAGAAATATAGACTGCTGCAGTCCATCAGACAACCATAAAGAGGAAGACAAGGATGATGATGAAACAAGCAAGACAACAGATGATGCAGAGCTGAGCTCGAAAACCCCCTCAAGATACACTTAGAAGAATCATCCTGAAGACCAGATCATAGGAGACAAGAAAGCAGGAGTCCAGACAAGAAGGTAGCTAACAGAACAAACAGAAGAAGTATACATAGCCATGTTATCACAAATAGAGCCAAAGAAATTTGAAGAAGCCAGCAAGGACAAGTATTGGGTAAAAGCGATGAATGAAGAATTGGACCAAATTGAGAAGAACAATACCTGGGAACTAGTTCCTAGACCTATTGAGAAAAATATCATTGGTTCAAAATGGGTATTCAAATACAAAATGAATGAGCAAGGACAAGTAATCAGGAATAAAGCCAGGCTGGTCTGCAAAGGATACTCACAAATTGAAGGACTTGACTATGATGAAACATTTTCTCCTGTAGCCAGAATGGAGGCTATCAGAATGTTCCTGGCATTTGCATGCTACCAAGACTTCAAGGTATATCAAATGGATGTAAAGTCTACTTTTCTTAATGGAGATCTAGAAGAAGAAGTATATATGGAACAACCAGAAGGCTTCTCATTGACAGACAAAGAAGACTATGTGTGCAGACTGAAGAAGGCCCTATATGGACTGAAACAGGCTCCTCGTGCTTGGTACTCAAGACTGGACAAATATTTGCAAAAACAAGGTTTTAAGAGAGGTGGAGTAGACATCAATCTATACATAAAAGCGCATGAAAATGAACTCCTAATTGTTGTTGTATATGTTGATGACATTATGTTTGGAAGCAACAAAGATGAACTAGCAAAAGGGTTTGTTGATGAGATGAAAACAGAGTTTGAAATGTCTATGATTGGAGAACTCAGTTTCTACTTGGGACTGCAAATTCAGCAAAAGAACACAGGCACATTCATTTCTCAAGAAAAATACTTAAAATAAATGCTGGAAAAATTCAAAATGGAGGACTGCAAACCAATGACAACCCCCATGATCACGGGATGCAAGCTGTGTGCTGATGATAGGTCTGCAGATGTAGATCAAAAACTCTACGGATCCATGATAGGAAGCCTGCTGTACTTGACAGCTTCAAGACCAGACATCATGCTAGCAGTAGGACTAGTGGCAAGATATCAAGCAGCACCTAAACAAAACCATCTTCTGGCAGTAAAAATAATACTCAGATATCTACAAGGAACAACACAATATGGGCTTTGGTATCCTAAAGGCAAAAGCTTCACCTTAACAGCGTACACAGATGCAGATTGGGCCAGCTGTGTGGATGACAGGAAGAGTACAAGTGGAGGTGCATTCTATCTAGGAGAAAGTCTGGTGGCATGGCTAAGCAAGAAACAAACATCCATATCTCTGTCTACAGCTGAAGCAGAATATATAGCAGCAGCAGCATGCTGTACACAAGTCATGTGGATGAAGCAAACTCTTCAAGACATGAAGGTAAGCATTAATGAACCTATCTCGATCAAATGTGATAATACAAGTGCTATAAGTATATCTAAAAATCTTGTGCTTCATTCAAAAACTAAACATATACCAATCAAGTATCATTTTCTCCGAGAACAAGTGGCTCAGAAGATAGTTAAACTGGACTATGTATCAACGAAAGAACAGATAGCAGATATATTTACCAAACCACTTGCAGAGAACCATTCGAATACTTGAGAGACAAACTAGGGGTAGTATCTGTAGATACTATTCTCTAATATGAAGAGAAAGTACAGTCTCAGGGGGAGAACAAAATGAAGATATCATTCCAGGGGGAGAACAGCCAGCAAGATAAGCATAAAACAAGTCCACAGGATCAGCATTATCAATATTATCAGGATTCAAAAGCAACAAGAACCTTTCAATCGTAAAATGCATCATCTCTGTCTGCAATCTAGCACATATTACAGGCACTACAAATGAAACACAGCATAGTCCAATTTTAGCAGAAGAGGACCTAAACGTAACTCAGAGAAAGGAAATACAATGACAGAACCCAAACGGAGAGATGAGGATTCATCCTTTGCCATTGATGTCAAAGGGGGAGGAAGAACAAATAGCAGGAGGAAGAGCAAGCAACAAGAGAAAGAGAAAGCAAACAGAGAAAGTGGATTGCCATCAATGCCAAAGGGGGAGACTGTTGGAAATATTGTCATTGATGGCAAAGGAGGCGGCACTTAGGCAAAGGGAGCAGCGCTGAAGCAAAGGAAGGCAAAAGAAGCACAGTGAAAGCAATAGAGGCAGCAAGAAGAATGTCAAAATGTAACAGTCATAGAAGCACAGTGAAGAACCGTTATCGGAAGATAGAGACAGAGGCAGAGTAACAGAAGCAGAGACAGAGGCAGAGAGCAGTTACAAAATTCCGGGAATCGTACTCTCCAACCGGCGGAGCAGAGACAGAGACAGAGGCAGAGAGCAGTTACAAAATTCCGAGAATCGCTTCACTCCAGCGGCAAAGAATATATATATAAACATATACAAAACTTATTCTGGGAATCGCTTAACTCCAGCGGCAATGCAATGCATATAATACAGAACCATATTCCGGGAATCGCACACTCCAACCGGCGTTATATTATTCCGGGAATCGTCTACCCCGATGGAGGATACATATAAATGCCGCACATTACGTATGTTGCAGAGGTCCAAGGCATACATATGATGTTATATAAGCGGAGTGCATAAAACAAAGTTTTATAAGGTGGGACCCCTCCCCAATCGCAATCGGAGAAAAGGTTCAATCGGTGGAGTTTTGTTATGTGCTCCAATCAAAAGCCGGACCCGATCGAGTTATATACCACAGTTTATTTCTAATCGCATCTGAGTTCCCAATCGCAATCGGAACCTTCCGATTGATCGCATGTCTTTTGTAAAACGCTGCGATTGAAGTGGCGGACCCGATCCTGTTATAAGCGGGAGTTAATATATGCAAATCGCATCCGTGTTCTGATCGTAATCGGAACTTTTCTATTATGCGCCTCGATTGCATTTGATTGGAAATCCGGACCCGATTGGTATATAAACTATGACTCATATACAACTTGAGTTCCAGGTCTAATCGCATCGGCAAAACACAGTGAACAGTGATCAATCACAATCGGAGCAGGAGCGATCAATCGCAATCGGAGGAGAACCAATTCATTGGAAAACATGTCAGGTGGGCCCGAAAGGGCATTTGTTAAGTATTATCAAGTTTATTTAGTAGAAGCAGCAGTTGTTTGTTAAAACCTTATATAAGGATGTCGAGAGTTGATTTAAGTTGTATCAAAAGGCGCTGTTATATATATAAAGGGCGATTGTATTAAAATATGCCACGTGGTCTGTAGACCCACGGGCCTCGGCTTAAGGTGGAGGGCGATTGGTAATATAAAACGAATGTTGTGATTGTATTGAAAAGTGTCGTGTGGTCTGTAGACCCATGGGCCTCAGCTTAAGGGGAGGGCGATTATTAATATACGACTGTGATATATGTCCGTTCCGCTTGCGGAATGTTCCACATCAACAAGACACTAATAGCATAAAAGGGATTGGAGTTCCTCCAGATTTACAGTCAGCAGATATAAAAGGAACAGTTACACGCATGCAAAAAGTACACCACAGCAGAGGACAGAAAGGACAAATACAAAGTCAGAGAAAAGACAAATGCGCAGCAAGCCAATAGACAAAACGAGTGAGCTGGAGTTCTCATTTAAATTTGAATGTAAATGTTTTATTGTTTGTGATGCATTGGCAAGTCTCCGAGAGAAAACAAACTCCCACTGTAATGTTAAAATTGACACCTACAATTATAATTTCTGAGTAAGCTGATAAAAGGAGTGAGAAGGCAGAAGGCAAAGAGACATGACTTTCCATTTCGAATTCCAAGCAGAATACAAACAATCATGTGAGGAAATCTATAAATAATATCATCTTGATATGCAGAGAGAGTTTTTTTGAGAGCAAGGGAGAGAGCATATATAGAGAGAATGCAGAATATAGAAGGCAAAGAAGATTAAGAGAAGCTACAGAACAAAGCTGATATCTGAGGTAAATCAGCAAACATTCAGTTTTAGAAAATGAGGAAGTTGGAGCTTCCCTATCAAGTTGCAGCTTGATAGCTGTCAGTTGTAGCTGACTGAGGTTGGAGCCTCCTGTAGGTTGGTGCCTGCAGAAAATTGAAGGGAGTTGGTGCTTCCTTGCAAGTTGTAGCTAGCAGAATTGAGGATAGAGCCTCCTGTAGGTTGGTGCCTGCAGAAAACAGTGGTGAGAGGGAGTTGGAGCTTGCCTTTGCATCACAACAATAATAAGATGTGGTTTTCTCCCTTTATGGGTTTCCACTTATATCTGGTGTCTTTGTGCATGATATTTATGTATTGATCTGATATGTATCATTTTCTTAATACCTGCTGCTCTCATATTAAGTCTACTGCTCTATTAAACTAATACTTTCTGATTACATTCTAAAATTACTCTCACATCAAATAGAGTTTGAAATGAAGGTGTAAATAAGTTTAATGAAAAGTTTAAGAGATCAGGAATGTATTAAACTGATTCACCCCCCCCTCTCAGTTTAATTATAGGTTCAACGCATTTCAGGCCCAAGCATCAGCTTGGTCTCTCGACTACTCCAGTTAATGGAAGTTTGACATTGCCTACTGTATAATGTCTCAAAGGGACTCATCCTAAGCGATTCTTGGTATCCATTTTTGTAAGAAAATTATACAAGGTGTAAATAATCTTCCCACTTCATACGTTGTTGCATTTCATACATCCATAGCATATCCTCCAAAATTTGATTCATCCATTTCTTCAACCCATCCATATGTGGATGGTATGCGGTACTAAATTGAATTTGTGTGTCTAGACTGGTAAACAGGGCCTTCCAAAAATCGGAGGTGAATTTTACATCTCTGCCTGAGATAACTATTTTCGGTATGCCATGTAATCTAAACACTTCCCTGATAAAGATATCAACAATCTGTACAGTTTTATAAATTGAATGTACTCGAATAAAGTGATTTTTCTTGCTCAGTCGGTCAAATACCACCATTATCGAGTCATTAAGTTGCTTTTTTTTTTGTAGGCCTGTAACAAAACCTAACGATATAACTTCCCACTTCCATTCTGACATGAGAATAGGTTGCAACAAACATACTGGGTATTGATGTTCTACTTGACCTGTTGACATTCCAAACATTTAGTCAAGTATTCAGTAATATTTTATGCATTCGCGGCCAAAAGTAGTCTTTCCTAATTTCTGTTAACATTTTATGGTAACCAAGATGTATAGAACAAGAAGTTCGATGATATTCATCTAATATCAACTATTTTAAACTCATTCGATTAGGAATGTATATTTTCCCTTGAAACATTAATAATTGTTCATTATTGATCTTATACTCTATTTTCTTTGTAGAAATTATATAACTAATGCATTATACATCCGAGATTCTCCTGATCACACACTATTTGACTTCATGCATAATACAGAATCTCTTCTACTATTTATCATTACTTGCGGAAATTAAATCAATTGCATGCACACATTAAAACCATAAAAATTCACATATATGAACACAGTAATTTATGGGAAAGCTTAAAGCTGCAAACCCCCAGCTATCTGTATAATATATGTCATAGAGATCATGTAACAATCATCATACAAAGCTCCTCACAAGCTCTCAGTACAATCTCCAATTGCTACACACTAATCAGGTTTGATCTAGCAAATCCCATGCACCGATCTCTGCCACCTGCTATGTAGTGTACCTAGAGGGGATAATATAAGGTACAGAGGGAGGTGCCCAAGGGAATAATATGATGTATTAATATAAGAATGATAAATAAATGGGCCATAAATAAAGTGGTTAACCCACATTATTTATTAACTATGGCCCATTTATTTATCATTCTTATATTAATACATCATATTATTCCCTTGGGTACCTCCCTCTGTACCTTATATTATCCCCTCTAGGTACACTACATGCTAGCCTGCCTCTACTACGCAATCACTGCTGAAGAATGGCTCTGAATGAACTCGAATTGGTCCAACCTTTCTCACACAATCCTCATTGGCATCTCCAACCACTGTGTGTTGCAATTCATGCAACACTATAGTCACAATTGATAGTCAACCTGCTCTTTCACCTACCTCTCTACTGGTCTCCACTGAAACTGTCCATGCACTGTATTTAACTGATGTATTCTTCAGTTTATTAATGAGTTAATAATTAGTAAATTAATTAATAATTAATTCACACCACTCTCACTAGTGTATCAATCAGTTAGACTAGATACAACTAGCTCAATTGTGTCTAACTGAGTTAAACTGAACACAACTCCACCAACTACCTCAATAACTCCACCAAACTCTGTCACATGAGTTCTAACTGAAGTCTCCATGAAATAGCTCCACTTAAATCTCAGGAATAGCGTAATTACTTCTGTCAGATCCTGTGCCACATCTGTGCACTTAACTGAAGTGCTCCAAGAGAATAAGATAATGTTTATAGTCCAAATATTATTAAGAGCTAATAATATTCGACATATCTATTTTTAGATTGGAAATCTAAAAATAGATTCCGCCCAATATGTCTAAAAATATAAGTCCATATATTTTTTCAAACTTGACCAACCATCCACAAATAGCATCTTGCAACTCATAGAATATGATCGACATGTCTAAAAATAGACTTGTGCCAAAAATAGCCTGCGGGCCCACTTAGTGAAGGCGTCTCTTTTCACTAAGCTCATCATCTTGTTGCAATCTCAACACTCCCTCTCAACAAGATAGGGATTATCTGCCACCCTGATCCTGCCCTTGTGGTATTCGAATTTTCTCCTGGTGAGCACCTTCGTCAAGATATCAACATCCCGATCCTCTGTAGGAATGTAAGAAAGTAACATGATCTTCCGCTGCACACAATCTCTGATATGATGATACCGGATGTCAATGTGTTTAGATCTATCATGAAATACTGTATTAACCGAGAATTTGATGCAACTCTGATTATCACAATATATTACAGTAGGATCTAAGTGTGAACCGAAAAACCCGACTAGGATCTTCCCCATCCATATAGCCTCACATGCAGCCAAACTTGCTGCCATGTACTCAGCCTCCACTGAACTGAGTGCCATGGATCTATTCTTCCTGTTGTACCAAGAAACTGTTGCCAACCCAATACTGAAAATCCCTCTAGATGTGCTCTTTCTGTCCGTTGGGCTCCCTTCCCAATCTGCATCCGTGAAGCCACACAGCTTCACCTCATCCGACTATCTGTACCATAATCCATATCCAGATGCGCCTCTGATATATCTCAATACATGCTTTCCTGCCTTCCAAAAGAGCTTGGTAGGCTTAACCATAGCTTGTGAAAGTTGTTTAACAGCATAGCATATGTCAGGTCGTGTATTGACTAGATACATAAGCGACCCCACCAATTGTCGGTAAACAGTGGCATCCACTACCTCTGCCGATGTAGCATCCTCTTTCCTCCATCCACTAGGAAGAGGAGTGTCGATAGGCTTGCAGCCTTGCATGTTGAACTTTTCCAGTATCTCCCGGGCATACTTGCCTTGAGACACAAACAATCCATCACTGCGCTGCCAAATTTCCAATCCCAGGAAATAATGAAGGAGGCCCAAGTCGTTCATCTCAAACTCCTTTGCAATATTAGCCTTGCATGAGTGTATCAACAGTTCATCACCTGTCAGAATCAAATCATCTACATAAAGTACAATGATCAGCAACTTACCCTCCACCACAATTTGGTATAGGTTTGGATCCGCCTCACTCTTGGAGAATCCAAGTCTGGTGAAATAACTGTCTATCTATGTGTACCAAGCATGAGGTGCTTGTTTCAACCCATACAATGCTCTTTTGAGCCTGCACACATGTGACTCGCTGCTGAAGATATCGAAACCTTCGGGCTGATCTATGTACACCTCCTCCTCAATTACTCCATTGAGAAACACATTCTTCACATCCATCTAATGAATGTGCCACCCCATCTGCACTCAGAGAGCAAGAATCATCCGTATGGAAGAATACCTTGCGACAAGTGCAAAGTTTTCCTCATAGTCGATCCCCTCAATCTGTGAGAAGCCCCGGGCAACAAATCTTGCCTTGTACTTCTCGACGCTCCTGTCAACTGCTTGCTTCACTTTGTAGATCCATCTCGAACCTACCACTGATTTCCCTTCCAGCCTTGGGACAATCTCCCATGCACTGTTTCTGAAAATCGAATCATACTCTTCCACCATGGCATCTACCCATGCAGGGTCCTCCATAGCTTCCTTGAAAGAGGATGGCTCTGTCATGATACACTTGCTCGTTAGAGCCATGTATCCAGTATATCGGTCAAGTGACTGTCTCTGTCTGCATTGTGATGTAGGTGCTCCTACAATCTTCTCTGCATCAAGATTCAGTCGCTCATCTTCTATAGTGTGCTTCCGCCCTCTGATGGTTGGCGCTGCATGAGTGGTTTCTTCCACTCCATGAACCTCCTCTTGTGGCTGATCCACATCCTAAGGATCATCCTTAGGAACTAATAACTCCTCATCTGCATGCAAGTGTGGCTCCCTCTCAAGCGAACACTTCATGGATTTCTCCTCATGAAATTTGATATCCCATCACACAACAGTCTTCCGAATGTCTGGAAAATACACACAATAGTTGTGGGGTGTATCAGTGTACCCCAAAAATATCCCAACCTCTGCAATTGGCTCCAGCTTCTTCCTGGTATCCTTTGTCACATGAATGTAAACAGGTGAGCCAAAAATCCTCAAATGAGAAATATCAGGCCTCTTACTAGAAAACGCCTCCTCGGGTGTACTCATGCCAAGTATCCTATGAGGACAACGATTTTGCACATAAACCGCAGTATTGCATGCCTCAATCCACAAGTGTATGGGAAGGCCCTGATCATGCAACATCGCCCATGTAGCACCCACGATCATTCTGTTCTTTCGCTCTGTGATCCCATTCTGCTGTGGGTTATGAGGCACTATGAGCTCTCTTCGAATTCCTTCTGTGCTGCAAAAGTCCTTGAATTCGCTAGAGATGAATTGACCACCATTGTCACTCCTAAGAGCCTTCACCTACTTCCCCAACTCTTTCTCCACCAATTCCTTGAACTCACAGAACTTAGAGAATGTCTCGCACTTCTTCTACATGAAGAAGATCCAGCACTTCCGAGAAAATTCATCGACAAAGATCACATAATACATGTGCTTTTCTATCGAAGCTACTAAGAAAGGTCCACGCACGTCTGTGTGAATTCTCTCAAGGATTGTCGTGGTGTGACTATCATTCTCGTGAAAGGTGGCTTTCACAAATTTTCCCAAAGTACATCCCTTGCACTGATCTGACTGCGCAAGTGTACCTTTGGGAATCCTGGTAGAAATCTACTGCAAAATTTTCAAAGCACCATGGTGAAGATGGCCCAATCTCCTGTGACATAGCTCACCCTCATCCCGGCTCACCACTCCTTCTGCTTTGCCTGCCATTGCTGCGCAACCATCTACCTGCAACTGATAAAGGTTCTTAACTCGAACCCCTATCCTCCGAGTTTCACCAGTTTCCTTACTGCGCAGGAAAGCCTTTCCCTCACTAAATACAACATCATATCCCTTGTCTTCCAACATCGCCACAGAGATCAGATTCTTCTTCAATTCTAGAACATGCATGACATCCTTCAAGATGAAATGTTTTCCAGACTCCCTCTCAAAGGAAATGGTCCCGATACTAGTCGCACTGTATCTACCATCATCGCCCATCTCGAGGTGCACTGCAAGATCCTTCTCATCCAGATTAGTAAACAAATATTTGTCTCTAGTCATATGGAAAGACACACCACTGTCAAGAAACCACACTGAACCCATCACACTTGAGACCAAGCATGCGATCAGTGAAAAATCCAGCTCAAACTGCGAGGCTAAGGCCTCTCCAGCTGCAGATCCAACAACCTTCTTATTTTTCTTCTTCTATGGACAGTTAGTGGCGTAATGTTTGTGTTGGTGACAGTGAATTCACTTCACCTTGGACATGTCCTGCTTCTTGCCTTTTGCACTGGATTGAGAAGCATTTTTCTTGCCCTTCCCCTTCCTTACTTTGGCAGCCAAAGCGAAATTTTCTTCATCTTCATTCTTCGATGAAGATCCATCCCTGGTACTCTGCCTTATCTCCTCCTGCACAAGATCCGACCAAATTCGCTCCCATCCCGGAAATTTATCTCGACCATTGACAGAGTCCTGATAGGAATGCCAACTCTTCAGAAGCCTAAGGAGTGCCAAGCTCACCAATTCCTCGTCATCTATAGTAACCCACACACTTCCCAGCTCATCCCTGCACTGGACAAACTTCGTGAGGTAGTTGGGTATACTGTCGCCTTTTTTTTTTTTTATATTCCTGAGTTTATCCTTGAGCGCCAACTTCCTCTGGTCGCTCTTGCTTTGGAACAAGTTTGTCAATGCTTTCCACATCAATAATGGAGAAGCTTTACCATGAAGGTTGGACACTATGTGATCCTTCACACCTTCTGGTGCAGGGGAAACCTTGCCACTCCCACAATCCCAGTACTTTTCTATTTCCACCTAAAGTGTGTGTGAATGCGTTCCAAGCTTCATGCCCATTCATCTTCCAATCCAGGCAAGCTCATATCTTTGTTCTCTAACTTCTATGCTGGCAGATTCCACTCTTAATTCCAAGAGTGTTAATATCTCAAATCTCTGAGATTGAGATATTAATTCCAATCTTTATATCATGCGCCATCCTACAATCTCACAATACCTGGTTGCTATCCTTTCATTCAATAAGGGTTTTCCTTTGGATTTAATTATCCTTTACTCCAATCTCATATCACCCCCAATAACAAGGCTCCCATGGTGTTCCGATTCAGACATTACATGCACACCAAAATAATTCAATGGGTATAATATATGCAAGTCTTCTCATATTCAAACATATATGTAACATAATACTTTGGCCACTAAACCATACATTAACTCACGTAATGTCGCGCCACAACCATTATATATATCCCCGACTTATATATTATGTTTGGACCTTGGAAACGTGGTTATAACGCTTTAACATATTCCTTCGAACTTATATTAAGACCAAAATATGTCGAAACCCATAGTTAAACCAATTCATTTATATATATAACTCCCGTCGGGCCCCACAATTCAATCAAACGACCAATCCACGGAACACACCGTACCTTGCTAACCTCTGGGTGCTTTTATTAAACTTCTAGCAACTACGACACGTGATCACCGTCCGATGTCGAACCTTCAGATCAACGGTCCGTATACATTCCGCTCAGTGTCCAACGTCGATCCTTAACGCGCGAAATCGCAGTTTAAACGGTGGTATTTGAACAGTGGCTTAGCCACGTGTCATGAAGTCTATGGAATCGCTGCAAATTTATCAAAACCACTTTTCGTATAAAAGTCGTGCGGAGGAACCCGTGGTTTCGTTCCAAACTACTTTTACTGTTTCTCCTGGTCAAGGTTCCGCTCCTCTCCAGGTTCCGGTTCTTCGTTTTCTGCGCTCGGGTTCCGTCTATTCAATATAATGTAGTTCTAATGCGTCTTCGCTCCTTTTTCTCAGTTCCGCCAGGGTTAACACAGATTCTATTATTTGCTCGACTATAACATTCTCATGTCACTGCTCGACGATACACAGTCCACTGTTGCGGTACTTTAACACAGGGATTGCCACACATTCTCCTTATTGGTCGCATAGACAGATTCTTAAATAGCCACAGGGTCTTAATTATCACAGGTTTTGATTATTTTCCATTAGCATTCACGCAGGACTCATTCAAACAAAGCGGATACACATTCACACATGAATTAACTCCACATGGCACAAATATACTGAACATTTCTTATTTACACAATGAATTGACATACAATTACTGACTGGCCAGATCTTCAATCTGATGGCCTTCTTCCTTTGCTATGCAGCTCTCTGCAAGTACAGGTGCAGGCCTGTGTAGCCCTTCCTGTGCAGGTCTCTCCTCCCGACTCTGTCACAGAGGTTTTTCTTATACAACTACAAGGAATCGATTCAATTCCTTGATGACTCATAGACTCTTCAACTTCCTACAATTCCAATTAGACTAGCCTCCAAAACTGACTATCTCTTCGGGTGCCCATCAATCATTCGGGCAGTTACAATATTTTCCTTCCTAATTAATCAAATATGAATATTTACATAGGGAAACAAAACATAAGACCCCCTCCTACATTTATTTATGTACAAAGTTGTCTTAGGTCTAATGCTCCTGCATCAGACTCCCCAGGTTCAAATGATTCATGATCTCATGATCATGTGCTTTATCTTTATCTTCCTGGGTCACATACTCTGTTCTGCAACTGGTTATTTGTTGCAGCATTCTTCTTCCGCATACCTCCTGGCTGCCATACCTTGTGTTGTAGCTTTCCACTTGCTATGCCCTCACAGCCAGTGACTGTCTCTTTCTTGCTACTGCTAATTCCCTGCTTCTTTGCTGTTGTTCTCCTCTGAGGCATCTTCTGCATTAGTCCCCTTACAAATTCAATCTCTTTGTCTAATATTTCCTTTGACTGCAGGATGCTTGCTTCTATTTGCTGCATTCTCATCTCTTCAGTTCTTGCTGCTGCCCAAGCTCCTATGCTTACTGCCACCCAATCATCCATGTCCTCTCTGCAACAGTAAAAATTATGCTCTTCTGCTGGCAACACTTCAGCTTGTCGCTCCAGCACTCTCTCCAGCAGCACCCCAAGCTGTTGTTCTGGCATTTCACCTCCTTTTCTGAATACCTTCCGAAAACATTCTTGCCACCTCCTTTAGCCAAACAAATCTTCTCCATGCTGCAACTCAAGTTCAGCATCTTCTTCTTCTGTTCTGGCAATCTTCAGCAATTGCCTTCCTTCTTCTTGATTGATTCTAGCAATCAAATCAAGTTCTCTAGCCACTGTATCTTCATCTTCTGTCAGAGTGAACTTTGATTCTCCCTTGCTGTAGCAGCCCCAATAGTCTGCCATACAGTATTCTCTTCAATCTTCTCTTGGCTATTCGAACAAGCCAATTCATCCTTGCTATCAATAGCAAAAATCTTTTCCTGCACATGAGACATGGTTGTCCCATCTTCATTCAACTGCTCATCCTCATTCTGCAATAGCTCTTCTTCTTCTAAGAAAATTCCAAGTGATGGATTGTCTTCTGCCTTACCTGTCAACACAGCCACTTCCTTAGTTCCAAAACCCCAAGACCCAATGGTCCCTACTGATGATTCAATCAGAAATGCTTTTCTATCTTCATCCCATTGTGTCTTCTCATTCTGTAGCCCCCAATTCCGAAATTGAGGTCTTCTCTCTTGTAAGGAATCCTGTTGATTCAGCGTACTCTCCAGCAGCTCAATTTCCCCATTCCATGGTTTAAAGTCTTCCACAGAATTCTCCTTCTCTTTCAATTTACTGCCCCATGCTGTCAATTCTCCTTCAACATCAACAGGATCTGCACTCCTCAAACATTTGTTAAAACAAAATTCACAAGGCCTCAAAGCCTTTCCTTCTTCTGTCAGCACCTCAGTATGTTGTCCCAACTTTCTTTTCTCTTCCATCAACACATCAGAATGTTGATTCCAAATCTTCAAACATTTCTTAAGACTGTCAGCCAGTCTCTCTTCTGCACCATCCCCTTCAAGGATGTCTTTCTGTTCCAGCTCATAAAAATGAACTCTCTCATCGTCAATCATTTTTGTCCTTACCATCTGAACACCTTCCCTCTGTGGTCCTATCCTCTACTCATGCCACAATCTTGGCATCTCACCACAATCTTCTCTATCTTCTGCTGTCACTATCTCCTCAGTCTTCATCAGAATAAAATCCCGATTTCCCATCTCTGCAAGGACTCCATCTACCTGCCCATTATGGCCATTTAACAAAAGCATCCTGTCATTATCAGCATTAATGACAAGTTCATCATCATCAACTCCATCGAAACAATCTCTTCTACCAAATAAGGAATTAATGAATTCCTTCTGCTGCAGTAGTTCCATCTGTTCTTCATCTGAAAGACACTCATCATACTTTACTTGGCAACAGTCAACTTCATCTATCACATTTTCACCATGTGAACTGCCTTCATTAACACCTGCATTCACACACAACTTGTCAGATGCAAAAACACAAGAACTCATGGTCTCAATTGGTGATTTGGTCACCAAATCTTTCTGTTGTTCCAAGTCTTCTATATTCTCCAGAGATTCTTCAATGGTCTTTTCTTCAGAGTCCTCAAGCTGTTCAACTTCCATTTTCTGGCCGATATCACAAACTAAATCTCTTCTGCTTCCAATATGTTGGAAAGCAGAATCCTTCTCCAACTGTGCATGGGCATCCTCAAAACATGTAGCTGCTCCATTTTCTTCCTCAGCGACAACATCAGCAGTCTGTTTTCTCTCACCTGTTGTTCCTGCAAACATACCAAATGTGTTAGATGTAAGGCTCTTGGACCCCTTGGTTCCACTTGAAGCTTCAGTCTCCAAGTCCTTCTCCAAATACTCAATTTCCCTGAGTATTTCCTTTTTCTTCCGAGCATTCATCATCTGCTCCTTCTTCCTTAGTAGCCTTTGCCACTTTATCTTCTTCTTCATGAGCCAACCAATTCTCTGGCTTTCTTCTATCCTTCTCTTCAGTTCATTAATCTCTTCCCTGATCTCAGCTATTTCTCTCTGCAATTCTTCATCTGTGGATTTCTTCTTCCTCATGCCATTTGCTTTGGCATCTTCCCACACTCTTCTATTGTGGTTTCTCTCAGAACCTCTGCAATCTCTGTAGTCCCTGATATGGCTCTCAGTAGCCATTCTCTTCTCTAGGAGTTCTTCACTCACAAGCTGCACTAAGCCTCTGTAATAGCAAGTTCTCTTGCTGCAACTTACCTCACCAAGCTTCTCTCCTGAGCTCCGGCTTTTGGCAAGTACTGGTCCCCTCTCTTTGGAACCTCCTGAGCACTCTCTCTGCTCTCTAGGATTCACTCTGCAACTTTCTCAAGAAAATCCCTTTTCTTCATTCATCCAACCTCAGTTGGGAATTATTTCAGGTTCTGCCACACTCTTTATGCACCCAGAATCCCTTGCTAGAATCTTCTATCACTGCTCTCAAGGCTGTGATCTACTCCTGCTGATATGTATTCAATTGTCTACACTCTGACTTCTACAAACAATACCTTCCAACCAGAGTTCAAATAAGGCTCATCTTCTCTCGAGAACACTACAAATTTCCTCCTTATCCAGCCTCTAGCTGAATACCAGGCTCACTCTCTTACCTCTCAAGATCCCTAACTGATCTTGCTTCTTTCCTTTTCTTTTCACCTGCACTGCATCTACCCACTGCAATATTCTGTCTTCAAATCCAGATTCTTCTCATCTAGAGACCTTCACTGTATGTCAAATCAGATCTACAGTTTCCTCTATCAAACAGATTCAAACATCAACTATCTTTTTCCTGTTCAGTACATGTGCATTTCCAAAACAAACTTTTCAACGAGCTAATCAAATTCTAGCTCTGATACCACTTTGGTGCAGGGGCAACCCTGCCACTCCCACAATCCCAGTACTTTTCTATTTCCCCCTAAAGTGTGTGTGAATGCATTCCAAACTTCTTCATTCATCTTCCAATCAGGCAGCTCATATCACAGTATATAACTTCATCTTGTAGTTGCTCCTTAGTCAGAAGTGTACAATATCTCAAAATCTTTGAGGTCAGGATATTAATTCCAAAAATCTTCTCTATCCATTTCCATGTATCTCCAATCTCTGTCACGTTTAACATCAACAGCAATAGAGTTTTCCTTTGGATTTAATTATCCTTTACTCCAATCTCATATTACCCCCGGCAACAAGGCTCCCATGCTGTTCCAATTCAGACATCACACCGTAATATTTCAGTGCGTATGATATATGCAAGTCTTGGCATATTCAAACATTATATGTAACATAATACTTTGGCCATTAAACCATACATTAACTCACGTAATGTCGCGCCACAACCATTATATATATCCCCGACTTATATATTGTGTTTGGACCTTGGAAACGTGGTTGTAATGCTTTAACATATTCCATCGAACTTATATTAAGACCAAAATACGTCAAAACCCATAGTTAAACCAATTCATTTATATATAACTCCCGTCGGGCCCCACAATTTAACCAAACGATCCATCCACGGAACACACCGTACCTTGCTAACCTCTGGGCGCTTTTATTAAACTTCTGGCAACTACGACACGTGATCACTGTCCGATGTCGAACCTTCAGATCAACGGTCCATATACATTTCGCTCGGCGTCCAACGTCGATCCTTAACGCGCGAAATCGCAGTTTAAACGGTGGTATTTGAACAGTGGCCTAGCCACGTGTCACGAAGTCTATGGAATCACTGCAAATTTATCAAAACCACTTTCCGTATAAAAGTGGTGCGATATAAAAGTGGTGCGGAGGAACCGAAATGGTTCGTTCAAACTACTTTTTGGTTTCTCATAGTCAAGGTTCACTTGCTCCTCTCCATATTCAGGTTCTTCGTTTTTTGGTCACTCGGGTTACGTCTATTCAATATAATTTAGTTCTAATGCGTCTTCGCTCCTTTTGCTCGGTTCCACCCGGGGTTAACCACGAGATTCTATTCGCTCGACTATAACATTCTCATGTCATTTTGCTCGACGATACACAGTCCACTGTTGCGGTACTTTAACACAGGGATTGCCACACATTCTCCTTATTGGTCGCATAGACAGATTCTTAAATAGCCACAGGGTCTTAATTATCACAGGTTTTGATTATTTTCCATTAGCATTCACGCAGGACTCATTCAAACAAAGCGGATACACATTCACACATGAATTAACTCCACATGGCACAAATATACTGAACATTTCTTATTTACACAATGAATTGACATACAATTACTGACTGGCCAGATCTTCAATCTGATGGCCTTCTTCCTTTGCTATGCAGCTCTCTGCAAGTACAGGTGCAGGCCTGTGTAGCCCTTCCTGTGCAGGTCTCTCCTCCCGACTCTGTCACAGAGGTTTTTCTTATACAACTACAAGGAATCGATTCAATTCCTTGATGACTCATAGACTCTTCAACTTCCTACAATTCCAATTAGACTAGCCTCCAAAACTGACTATCTCTTCGGGTGCCCATCAATCATTCGGGCAGTTACAATATTTTCCTTCCTAATTAATCAAATATGAATATTTACATAGGGAAACAAAACATAAGACCCCCTCCTACATTTATTTATGTACAAATTTGTCTCGGGTCTAATGCTCCTGCATCACCTTCCAACAGAATCCTTCGACATTTTGTTGTCTTCTTTTGCCATGCGTCAAGTGTGGTAGCATCGCTAGAAGCAGGTTTTGGAATTTCTACGTCTATGAACTCCTTCAACCCATTATCCTCTAACACCGCCTCCATCCTATCCTTCCATGCAATATAATTCGAGCTACCCTCAAGGGCATACTCTAATCACAATCCGTTGAAAGACATCTCAACTTCAACACCAAGAAAACACTACTGCAAATTTGAATTCCACCAGCATAAAACTCAACCGCTTCAATGATTTGCAATTTCTCCAATGATCAATATAGCTCTGATACCATGTAGAAATTATATAACTAATGCATTATACATCCAATATTCTCCTGATCACACAATATTTGACTTCATGCACAATACATAATCTCTTCTACTATTGATCATCATATGCGGAAATTAAATCAATTGCATGCACACATTGAAACCATAAAAAATTCACACATATGAACACAGTGTTTTAACGAGGAAGCATGAAGCTAAAAACCCCAACTATATGTATATAATATATGTCATAGATATCACGTAACAATCCTCATACAAAGCTTCTCACAAGCTCTGTTAAAATCTCCAATTGCTACACACTAATCAGAAGAAATCTGCAAATCCATGCACTGATTTCTTGCCACCTGCTAGTCTGCCTCCAATGCACAATCCTTGCTGAAGAATAGCTCTGAATGAATTCAAATTACACTTTCCTTGACTACTCAATCCTCATTTGCAACTCCAACCGGCATTGTGTTGCAATTCGTAACCTTATGATCCTGGCTTGATAGTCAACCTGCTCTTTCACCTACCTCTTCACTGGTCTCCACTGAAACTGTCCATGCACTATAGTTAACTGATGTATTCTTTAGTTGATTAATGAGTTAATAATTAGTGAATTAATTAATAATTAATTCACACCACTCTCACTAGTATATCAATCAGTTAGACTAGATACAACTAGTTCAACTGTGTCTAACTGAGTTAAACTGAACACAACTCCACCAACTACCTCAATAACTCCACCAAACTATGTCACATGAGTTCTAACTGAAGTCTCCGTGCAATAGCTCCACTTAACCCTTAGGAATAGCGTAATTGCTTCTATCAGCTCCTGTGCCACATCTGTGCACTTAACTGAAGTGCTCCAAGAGAATAATATAATGTTTATAGTCCAAATATTATTAAGAGCTAATAATATTCAACATATCTATTTTTTAGATTGACAATCTAAAAATAGATTCTGCCCAATATGTCTAAAAATATAAGTCCATCTATTTTTCCAACTTGACCAACCATCCACAAATAGCATCCTGCAACTCATAGAATATGATCGACATGTCTAAAAATAGACATAGTCTAAAAAAAGACTTGCGCCAAAAATAGCCTGCGGACCCACTTAGTGAAGGCGACTCTTTTCACTAAGCTCATCATCTTGTTGCAATATCAACAGTATTTCCTTGATTTTCTACTTGTTGCGCTTTCTACCATAGAAATTGATATTCAAGATCCTTTTCTGCAGCTTCCTTCACTTGTTCCTGGAACTTCAATTCCACCTGGTTAAAATAGAGTTCATACACGAAGTGCAGTTTTCAACTTAAAGCATCTGCGACACAATTTTATTTTCCCTTAACATGCTGAAATTAAAAATCAAATTCACTTAAGAATGCATTCCACCTAGCTTGACGAGCATCCAAGTCAGCTTGCTTAAAATAACTAGTCAAACTACTGTGATCTATTTTTAATACGAATCTTTTTCCCAATAGGTAGTGTCTCCATACCTTCAGTGCATGCACCACTGCAGTCAACTCTTGATCATATGCGGAATATCATTTTTCGTGATCTTTCAACTTCCTATATTCGTAAGCCATGAATTTTCCATCTTGTGTCAATACTAATCCCACTCCTTTGCAAGCATCAGTGAAAATTTCAAACTCCTTGTTTGGATCAGCGACCTTTAATACAAGAGCTGTAGTCAGTAATTTTTTTAACCATTCGAAATTGGTTTTCCATTCACTAGTCCATTTAAACACTCGTCCTTTTCATTGTAATGAGGATGTAGGAAAAACAATATTAGAGAACCCCTCAATAAAATTCTGGTAATAGCTGCCCAACCCAATGAAATAATGTATGTTTGCTATGTTCTTGGGTACTCTCGATTCCATAATGGTCTTTATTTTTTCAGGGTCTACTGCTATACCCTAAGAAGAAATAACATGGCCTAAATATTGAATCTACTCTTTGTAAAAATCACACTTACTGAACTTGGAATAAAGTTGATGTTCTCTCAACATTATTAATACCATTTGTAGATGTTCTTTATGTTCCTCGACCATTTTGAGTAGATAAGTATATCGTCAATAAATATTAGAACAAATTTATCCAAAAATTGATGAAAAATGCCATGCATTAAAATCATGAATGTTGGTCGTGCGTTGGTTAAACCAAATGGTAAAACCACAAAGTCATAATGCCCATATCAGGTATAGAAGTTTGTTTTATATATATCTTCATCCTTTATGCATATTTGATGGTACCCAGATCTTAGATCTATTTTCGAAAAGACAGTTGCCCCTTTTCCCTGATCGAATAGATCATCTATCCATGGTAGTGGGTATTTTTTATTAATAGTTAACTTGTTAAGCTGCCTATATTCCATACACATCTGCATCGTACCATCTTTATTTTTCACGAACAACACTGCTGCCCCCCAAGGAGACACACTTGGACAAATATATCCCTTGTCTAACAACTCCTGTAATTTCATTTTCATCTCATTCAATTCATGTATGCTCATTCGATATGGTGCACGTAATATCGGTGCTACCCCTGGCATTAATTTGATGGTGAAATCGATATCTCGTTTTGGAGGTAATCCCGGTATATTTTTCGGAAACACATCCATGAAGTCTTGTACCACTAGTATATTATCCATCATAGGAGTCTTATCCTTAGAATTGGAAAATCCCACATGAATAACATAGATCTGACAACATTTTCTAATGCATTTTCCCAACTGAGAAGCAGTAACAGGACGTGGCTTAAGTGGTTTCTTAATCCCTTGAAATTCTTGGTGTGATCCATCTTCTGCCTTATAATATATAATTCTCTCTTTGCAATCCACCAGTGACCAATGAAGCTCCAACTAATCCATTCCCAAAAGTTTGTCATAGGAGCCCAATGGTAGTATGTTCAAGTCGACATTTATGTGCTGGTCTCGAACTTCTAGGGGGTAGTTGGAAATTTTAGCATTAAATATTCTCTTGGCCCCAGTGCCCAATTGTAGCACCCAGGAATTTTTATATTTTTGACTCTGCAAGTTACATTTTTCTACTATTCGGGTATTTACACAACTTAAACTGGAACAAGGATCAACCAAAATTGAAACAATTTGGGAGTACAACCTACCTTCCAGTTCTATCATGGTTAGTTGATAATATCCTTGCCAATCCTCAAGTGTCACATTAATTCTTGGTATATTTTGCGCCACATCCCCTACTGTAGTTGCCTCTTGCAAATTAGTTGCAGTCTCATTTCTCCCACGGTGAGGGAAATTCTTATAATAATGTGCTACACCACATCCCCAACACTATAATGGCGGTTTCTAGATCTGTCCATGTTCGGGTCTACTGGATGCTTCTGTGGGTTGCTCTTCAGCTGGCCACTTGGTCTTCTACTAGTTCTTCCCCTGCTATCTATTTTTTGTATCTCTAGCAGCATTCTTATAACTACTAGATCTACTACTTCTAAAATTGGAATTATTTTTTTGCCCCTTCTTTGGCGACCAATTTCTTCCAGCTTCTCCTTTCACCTTGGACTATTGATAGCACACATATTCTTTTCATATCACCTCATCCATGGTATTTGGATTTAACTTGATCCTTTCCTTCATATGAGTAGGTAGACTACTCAAGAATCGTTGTAATTTTTCTTTTTCGTCTCTCTGATACGGTACATATCTCAATAAGGAGGTAAATTTTGTTATGAATTCATCCATTGTCAGTTGTCCCAATCTCAAATCATGAAATTCTCGAGACTTCTCATCATAAAAACGCTCGTTTAAGTATTTTTCTTTAAAATGCTGCTACAGCTTGTCCCAAGTCACATTTTGGTCCTTGATTCCTCACACTTTTTTTACTTGCCCCCACCATAATGTGGCTTTTTCCCACAGTTGATAAATATCCAAGCGAGGTTTCAATTTACTATTGTATTCATAGACTTGAAAATATTTTTTTATGTTAATTATCCATGCTTCCGCTAACTCCTCAGCCTCTCCGTCGAATGTAGGAGGTTTTGTTTTTCGGAATTCACCTTTAAGCTCCAATTTTTTTTTTCATCTCCTGCTGATCTAAGACATTTCCTGACTCGGCCTCATTATAAGTTCTATTCTTATTTCTTCGTTAGGTATGACTACTTTTCGGCTTATCATTAGGTTGCAACCGTTGTTCACCTTCTTCGTGAGTGTCTCTTTTGGGTATGGGTTGAGTTGTCCCTTGATTTTGTTTATCTGAGAGGATTTTACTGATCCTTTCTTGTTCCTGCATCAACCTCTCATTATCTCTTCTCACTCAAACCATCGCTTCTTGTAACTGTCGCACAGAATCCAGTAGCCTATTGGTTTTCCTTTGCTGCTCTTCGAGTAGTCTGTTGGTCTATTGATGTTGGTCCACACTGAGTTGCACCCACATTTCTTGATTTATTTATGGGTTAGTGTGGGGGTGTTCTTCCCCTATAATCCTGGAAGCTTTATGTACCGAACCTCTCCTCATTGTACCCTATGAATTCCTTCTTATTATTTTTGTGCACAATTTACACATTAATTTTATTAATTAGGTGACCCAATTGGGTCCCAGTGTATGAGCGCTGCTCTGATACCACCTGTAACATCTAACCATGTAAACATTAAAAAAAATACTTACCACAAATATGTAAAAAAAATAAAAAATTACACTTTCATTTCGGCATTCAAATTTATCAAAAGATATTCTTATCACCTTAAATTTATCCTATCATATATGTTGATTTATGTTGACTGATCAGTTAATAAATTCATAAGATGACAGTATGAAGAAATAAATATTAAAACCTTGGTATCAAGGCTTGCAAAAAAATAAATGTATAAAGTAATGTTATCCATTATAACATACATAATTGCACCATTATTGACTAGTACCATGCGGGTTATATTTGGATCATATCACATCTCTTAAACTCGTACTTTGGTTATAGTTTTTGGAAAATTATTATAGTTTTTATTTCTGATTTGAGACATATGCCATCTAGCTGCAACCGAGAACCCAAGGTGAAGATTTTATGGTGCCATGGGATTTTATTTTGTTTTTAATAGAATTTAGATTTAAGATTCGGATGATTTGGTGAATTATGATGCTAATTCGTTGCTTGAAAAGTGGTTTCATCCCTTCCCTTTGTGGCTATTCGATCTGATAATTGTGAAGGAGCTTGGGGTGGTTAGGGTATTACCCTACCCCCCAAACCCTAACTACTTTCACATTCTGTCGATGCGCTCCACCAAGCCTTGCAACTCCTGTCGATGTTCATGCCTCACTCTATCGATTTCCTGCGAGAAATGGAGGTATTAAATGTTGCTATTCCTTTTATTCCTCTGAGAAATTTTCCCTTCATTTACTATTATTCATCATGGTTGCACAACATTTTATTCTTGTTGTTGAGAGTGATTCTCAGTTTATATATAGTCTTTGTGGCTCAAAAGGGTCTGCTCTCTGTCAACTATGAGGGTCTCAAGCTTTGTTCCTCCAGTTTGCTACGAATTTTCAATGAAAAGGAATAACTCCTGACTTCGTTCAAGCCGGCCCAGGTGAGGCTTCATCACTGCAATGGTTATTATGAGGAGAAATTCATAATATTTTTGTGTGAAATTATTTCTTACAGTTCTCTATTAAATTTTTTCCTTCCAGGGTTACGTTTCAGACTAGCTCCTTCTAAGAGGTAAATTCCCTCTTTAGGACTTCTAGCTAGTGCTTTTATTATGCTATCATAACCCTAAGGTGTACTTTCAAATAGAATTTCTCACTCTTTAATTTCTTGTGTTTTGGCAGGTATCACTATACAAACCCTACCCTTTACTGTTCTGATAGCATTAACACTGTCAGTCAGTAATTTCTCCTTGTCGTGTGTACAGGTACTCCAGTTCTCAAGTTGTCTCTACCGAAATGTTTGCAGACTATTTCCATATTTTACATGCCCATTTTGACAGGCATTGTTGCTCTGGGTTTCAAACTTTAGTTCTTTTAAATCTATAGAGTTAATATGTGCCCGACGTGGCTTATCTGTATCAATATAATTATAACTTTGCTCCAGTTCGAATAGAGGGTTTTCAACCCCTTTTCTATTGTTCATAAGTTGTTTATCACATTATACAGACTCTGTTTTAGTTATTAAATTATATTTTTTGGACTATGCCATAGTCTGGAACTTTACTTGCATGTTAATATTGTCTAACTCGAATTTGATTATAATTGATTTGAGGTTCCAGTGCCTCCTCCTTCAAGGGGCAATGCATAGTTTTATATCAAAATATAATGTTATGATTATTGCACAGGGTTTCTTGGATTTTCTATGTATATGAATACTATTTAGTATATATATACATGCGATGTTTACATTCCAGTTTTCTGATATTTCCATTTCATTTTCTATAATAATTATTCTTCTCGTTTATTCATTCAAGAAAGTTTCTCTGTCCTAGTTAAAATTCATACTCCATAAAGTACTATTTTTCTTTTCTTTTCTTTCTGTAATGGTGATATTTAATTCAGTGAATTCAAGTTATTTTGTTACTCTTTCCTTCTATACTGAAAGATTGATAGTTCTACAGTTCAACTTTTGATTTCAATACTTTCCTTTTTTCCTTTTTCCTTTAATAAATTGTTTTCCCCAGATGTTCAGACCATCTTTAATGAGAGAGGGTGTACTCCTCAACCCTCACTCCATGTATATATCCCTCTTCAAGATAGACTGTCCTATCTGGGGTTCTACTCTGGATGGAATAATTGTCCCATCCAAACATTTATTTTACTACATAATTTCAGCTCTCGCTTACAGGTTATTCAATTTAAACATTTTAGACTTCATTCTGCACCTAGTATGTACTGTTTCTGAACTAGAATATTTCATTCTTTCACTAACAATATTTTTACAGTTAACAATATATAAATATTCCACCCAAAACTTAAACAGTACTAACAATTCAAATAGTCCTATAAATTCATTCGTTAACATGAATAACTTCAATCTTTAATACTCTACTTCCACAACATACATTAATATTTTTAGAAAATGTTGTACTATTACAATATAACAAAACTCTTGCTTCTAATCCATTCTGGTTTATAATACCTACCTCAAATGAGTAGGGCTAATATCATCCTCCCAGCCATGAGAGAGGATATTACATCCTCTTCTCCCCCCATGCTCCTCACCAGAGTAAGATTATTTAGTAGTTCTTCAAGAGGTATACCTCAAGACCACTGTCTAGTCTCTCCTCCAAATATCAAGATTTTTTCAGAGTTCCACTGGTTCCTGCCAGCTTTGGACACTGTCACCTTCCAGCCTTCTTGCTGTATTTTTCCTCTTTGCAAATAACCCCTTTTCCTCTTGAGGGTTTTCTTTTTATTCCCAAAGGAAAGGTAATTTTCAAATAACTTCTTTTAATCTAACCACTCTGGTATCTTGGATACTTTACGATTATTTTATGGAAACCACACCATAATCAATCTTTATTAAAAAAAAAAGTGAATTTTTGTTCATAATTTTCTTAACATACTTATTAAATCTGTTTAACTTAAACAAGTGAAATGTATCAATTAAAATATCATAACAACTTAAATCCATGTGTTACATCTTCCCCCTCTTGCGGTAAACAATGTCCTCGGTGTTTTACTCCATTCTAGTGAATAATTATAGATAAGCCTCTCCTACAAATCTTGCATCTTCCCAAGCAGCCTCTTCCAGGCCAAAGTGCTTCCATTGCACTTTAACTTAGGTGATGGCTCGCCTCCAGAGTATTATTTCTCTCTGCTCGAGAATACATTGAGATTCTACTAGAAATTAGTCGTCCAGCTCAACCTGCAACAACAAATATTAAATTAATTAATGTACTATTTATCTCCCTTAGAACTCTTAGTATCCAATTCAGTCCTACCTGAATATTCTACCAATGTATTACATGCTTTGGGTCATGCACATATCATTTCAATGTAGACACATGAAACACATTGTGCACCTGTATGTGTGCTAGTAAGGCTAGCTGATAGGCCATTGGTCCTACTCTTTCCAAGATTTGGAAAGGTCCATAGAACTGGGGGGGGGGGGGGGAATTGGTGCCGGTAGTCCACCTTAAGGTGCTCTTCTTTGGCCTAATCCTCACATAAACATGATCACCTACTTAAAATTCTAGGTAAGTCCTCTTTCAATCTACATACACTTTCTGTCGATCCTGGGAAACTTTTAGATTTTGCCAGATCTTGTTTACTTATTTTTCCATCTCGAACAACATTTCAGGCCCAATCATCAACTTGGTCTCTGGGCTACTCCAGTTAATGGGAGTTCGACATTGCCTACCGTATAATTCCTCAACGAGACTCATCCTGAGGGATTCTTGGTATCCATTGTTGTAAGATAATTCTACGAGGTGTAAATAATCTTCCCCCTTCGTAGGTTGTTACATTACATACATCCGTAGCATGTCCTCCAAAATTTGATTCACCTGTTCTGTCTTCCCATCCGTCTATGGATGGTATGCAGTACTAAATTGAATTTGTGTGCCTAGACCTGTAAACACGACATTCCAAAAAGTGGAGGTGAATTTTACATCTATGTCTAAGATAATTGTTTTCGGTATGCCATGTAATTTAAACTCTGCCCTCATAAAGATATCAACAATATGCACCTTTTTATAATTTGACTGTACTAGAATAAAGTGAGTTGCCTTGCTTAGTCGGTCAACTACCACCATTATCGAGTCATTGTGTCGCTTTGTTTTTGGTAGGTATGTAACAAAATATAATGGTATAACTTCCCACTTCCATTCTAGCACGGGAATAGGTTCCAACAAACCTACTAGGTGTTGATGTTCTACCTTGACCTATTGAAATTCCAAACATTTAGTCAAGTATTCAACAATATTTTTACACATTCCCGGCCAAAAGTAGTCTTTCATAATTGTTGTTAACATTTTATGGTAACTAGGATGTCTAGAATAAAAACTTCGATGATATTAATATAAAATCAGCTCTTTTAAACTCATTCGATTAGGAATGTATATTTTCCCTCGAAATTTCAATAGTTGTTCATTGCCGATATTATACTCTATTTGATTTCCTTGATTTTCTGCTTGTTGCACTTGCTTCCATAGAAATTGATATTCAAGATCCTTTTCAACAACTTCCTTTACTTGTTCTTGGAACTTAAATTTCACCCGACTAAAATAGAGTTCATACACAAAGTGAAATTTTCTACTTAAAGCATCTATGACACGGTTCTCTTTCTCCTTAATATGCTGAATTTCGAAATCAAATTCACTTAAGAATTCATTCCACCTAGCTTGATGAGCATTCAAGTCAGCTTGCCTAAGATAACTAGTCAAACTATTGTGATCTGTTTTTAATACAAATAGTTTTCCTAATAGGTATTGTCTCCATACCTTCAACACGTGCACCACTGCAGTCAACTCTAGATCATACACAGAATATCATTGTTCATGATCTTTCAACTTCCTAGATTCGTAAGCCACAACTTTTCCATCTTGTGTCAATACTATTGCCACTGCTTTGCAAGCATCAGTGAAAATTTCAAACTCCTTGTTTGGATCAAAGACCTTTAATATCGTAGCTATAGTCAGTAATTTTTTTAACTGTTCGAAACTGGTTTGGAATTCACTTGTCCATTTAAACACCTGTCCTTTTCGCTGTAACGAGGTTATAGGATAAACAATATTAGAGAACCCCTTGATAAAACACCGGTAATAACTAGCCAATCCCATGAAATAACGTATGTCTACTACATTCTTGGGTACTCTCCATTCCATAATGGTCCTTATTTTTTCACGATCTACTGCTATACCCTCAGTAAAAATAACATGGCCTAAATATTGAATCTGGTCTTTCTAAAAATCGCACTTACTGAACTTGGCATAAATTTGATGTTCTCTCAACATTCTCAATACCATTTGTAAGTGTTCTTTATGTTCCTCCACCGTTTTCGAGTAGATAAGTATATCGTCAATAAAGATTAGAACAAATTTATCCAAAAATGGATGAAAAATGCCATGCATTAAACTCATGAATGTTGTTGGTGCGTTGGTTAAACCAAATGGTAAAACCACAAATTAATAATGCCCATATCAGTTATGGAAGGTTGTTTTATATATATCTTCATCCTTTATCCTGATTTGATGGTAACTAGATCTTAGATCTATTTTTGAAAAGACAGTTTCCCCTTTTACCTGATCGAATAGATCATCTATCCATGGTAGTGGGTATTTGTTATTAACAATTAACTTGTTAAGTTGTCTATAGTCCATACACATCCACATCGTACCATCTTTATTTTTCACGAACAACATTGGTGCCCCCCACGGAGACAAACTTGGACGGATATATCCCTTGTCTAACAACTCCTATAATTGCATTTTCATCTCAGTCAATTCAGGTACACATTTAATATGGTGCATGTGATATCATTGTTTCCCCTAGAATTAATTCGATGGTGAAATCAATGTCTCATTTTGGAGGTAATCCTAGTATATTTTTCAGAAACACATCCATAAAGTCTTGTACCACCACTATATTCTCCA
Organism: Pinus albicaulis; assembly: GCA_034641835.2. Taxonomy (NCBI): domain Eukaryota; kingdom Viridiplantae; phylum Streptophyta; class Pinopsida; order Pinales; family Pinaceae; genus Pinus; species Pinus albicaulis. The sequence continues at coordinate 1,382,245,164 of CM076579.1, forward strand.
TCATATGAGTCTTATCCTTAGAATTGGAAAATCCCACTTGAATGTCATAGATATTACAACCTTTTCTAATGAATTTTTCCAACTGAGAGGAAGTAATAGGACGCAGCTGAAGTGGTATCTCAATTCTTGGCATGATCCATCTTCTTCCTTATAATAAATATATTTCTCTTTGAAATCCACCAGTGACCAATGCGCCTCCAACCAATCCATTCCCAATGGTATGTCATAGAAGCCCAATGGTAGTATGTTCAAGTCAAAATTTATGTGCTAATCTCCAACTTTCACGGGGCAATTGGAAACTTTAGCATTAACTCTTCTCTTGGCCCCAATGGCCAATTGTACCAGCCAGGGATTTTTAAATTTATGGATCTGCAAGTTACATTTTTCTACTATCCAGGGATTTACATAACTTAAACTAGCACCAAGATCAACCAAAATTGAAATAGTTTAGGAGTACAACTTACCTTCCAGTTCTATCATGGTTGGTTGATAATCTACTTGCCAATCCTCAAGTACCGCGTTAATTCTTAGTATATTTCACGCCACGTCCCTACCGTAGATGCCTCTTGAATATTAGTTGCAGTATTATTTCTTCCATTGTGAGGGAAGTTCTTATAATAATGTGCCTCACTGCATCCCCAACACTATAATGGCAGTTTCTAGATCTATCCATGCTCTGGTCTACTGGATGCTTCTGTGGGTCACTCTTCAGTTGGCCACTTGGCCTTTTGCTGGTTTCTCCCCTACTATCTATTTGTTGTATTTCTAGCAGCATTCTTATAACTTCCAGATCTACTACTTATAAAATTGGAATTACTTTTATGTCCCTTCTTTGGTGGCCAATTTCTTCCATCTTCTCCTTTCACCTTCGACTGATGATAGCACATATGTACTTTTCATATCACCTCGTCCATGGTCTTTAGATTTACGAATTCGATCGTTTCCTTCATATGAGCAGATATACTACTAAATAATCGTTGTACTTTTTCTTTTTCATCTCTTGGATATGGTATGTATCTCAATAAGGAAGTAATTTTTTTTTATGAATTTGTCCATTGTCAGCTGTCCCAATCTCAAATCATGAAATTATCAATACTTTTCATCTTGTGTTGTGAAACCAGCTCCAAAAATAGAAGAAAAGAGATATCAACGCCTTAGAATAAATAAGTCACTTCGAGGGGGAAACCTCCAATACATTACATGAATGAAAAATTATTAGATGATACAAATTACAAAAACTCCTTTCTATATATAGGAGTCCATGGGGCCACAATGTAATCCTAGCCGACCTAACAATAAGAATGTAAGGGCACAATAATAACAATATGGGGGTTACAGGGGTACAACAATAACAATAATGGGGGCTACAATAACATAATAAGGGACTACACTATTATTATAGGGACTTAACATGCCCCTCTCCTTCAAACAAGTGTTGTCTTCAACGCTTGATTATTTCTAAATGCTTCTGTATAAAATTCTCATCCCCCATGTGGAATCTTCTACAGGAAAGTTATTCCACTTGCTGAGATACTCTGAAATTGATCATACTTCTTGAGTTCTTGTTTCTGTGACTGATTCATAACTTCTTTTGATGTGATGTTGATCTTCCTATTGTTTCATTCTAGATTATGCACCAAAGTTAGGTTATCCTTTGAGAGTTGGAGAACTTGTTGTTGATGCTTGATGTGATATTCCAATAAGTTATCATCCATATTGGCTATTATTTTATCCTTCAAACCATACAACTTAGCCTCCATTTCTGCTTTTAAACCATCTATGTAATCTTCGGTTGCTCTTCGTAAGATCAAAATTTGTTGCACTTAGTACCGTAATTTTGATATCTCATACTGCAATTATTCCTCTTCATGCATCATAGTATAGATTTTTGAGGGCTTAATGGGTATGAAATTATTTTTCAGAGGAATTATAGAACCCAATACTGATAAAAATTCCCAATAGGCCCTTGGAATCACTTCAAACTGCTTTTTCAAACAAACGTTATGCAATTCGAAAAAAAATACACACCTTTTTCTTGCTTTTGAGGAGCTCTATATTGAAACTAAATTATCTATGTGATTTTAGATCTTCAATTTCTGAAATTTGATCCTGCGGTAGCCCTCTGAATCCTCTTTATAATTCCACAGGTCTGACCTGATTTGGATTCTTCAAGGCAAAGTTATGTCCCATCACCCACAATGACCTAATTATGGACTGGTTCAGTAGAGAGAATTTGTATGACTTTCCACGTGTCACTGTTTTCTCCTTTGGCTCTGAAATTTATAGAAAAGAAACTACATTCTGTGTACTTCCATTCATTTTTTACATAATTCCAATACGATGCTCAGAGAGAGAGTTATGAAGACTTTCCCACGATAACCTCTTTGAGATGAAATTCAGGAGCCTGAAAAAGACCTAACTTCCACAGATCATATCTCCGCAAATATTGTGAACCAAGATCTGAAATTGTGCGACGATGTTCCTCCGGATTTCGGCTTCTCACTCTAAAAATTTTGGCTTCTGAATCTTCGTAGAAAAAAAATTATAGCGAAAATTTTGCGATGACCTGTTTAGGTTAAATTCAAGAGCTTGCAAAAATACCTAACTTCCACAGATCATATCTCTGAACATACTGCGAACCAAGCTCTGAAATTTTGTGACGATGTTCCTCAGGATTTTGGCTTTGCACTCTAAAAATTTCAGTTTTTGAACCATCATAGAAAAAAATTTATAGCAAAACTTCTACGATGACCTGTTTGGAGCAGCGAAAACCCTAGAATCCAAAGCTCTTATACCAAATGTTGTGAAACCGGCTCCAAAAATAGAAGAAAAGATATATAAATGCCTTAGAAATAAGCTACTTCAAGGGGGAAACCTCTAATACATTACATGAATGAATAATTCTTGGATGATACAAATTACAAAACCTCATTTCTATATATAGGAGTCCATGGGGCCACAATGTAATCCTTGTGGGGCCACAATGTAATCCTAGCAAACCTAACAATAATAATGTAAGGGCATAATAATAAAAATATGGGGGTTACAGGGGTACAAAAATAACAGTAATGGGGGCTACAGTAACATAATAGGGGACTACACTATTAATATAGGGACTTAACAGAAGCTTTTTTCATAAAGAAATAAGGTTAAACGCATAGTAAGGCTGAACATCACCACAGTAAAGAAATAGACCAAAAAGGGTTGACCTGGGCAAAGGGTATGCACACATAATTGTTACCATATACAAGCAGAGATGAGAAAGGTAGTGAAATCATCGTCACAGTCACTAATAAATGTAAATTGGCTAGCACCATACCAGACTTAATTACCTAACGCCGATCTTCTGAAAAGCAGGTCGAGATGTTCGGACCACATTCGTTGCCTCTTCGGGATCATCACATTCCACTTCCAAGACTACCTTTGATCCCACGAAGAGCCATTGAAGCTTTTAGATACATGAAGAGCTGCTCAAATTTAATTTTACAGGCGATGTTGTCAGAGATTTCCTTTGTTTTGGCCTTGCATGGCCATACTTGTTTAATTTTCAGTTGTTGTAATAAATGAATATTGCCAAAGTATATTAGGGCAACCAACTTAAGTTGTTAGTTCAATACTTCTTGAACTTCCATTTTAAAGGGTTGGATATTGTTAGCCCCTGCATTGTAAGATCTAATATATTGGAGTACTGTAACTGTTTGGAGTTGGACATCAATAATCAAAGACTGTTTACAAGATTCTTGAGCTGTGTTAAAATGGTGATGTGATAGTTTTATGTTTTAAATGTTTCTGTTGTTTTCCCCACTATTCATCTATTCCTCTAATTGTAAATCAGAAATTTTAGATTAAGATTTGTTGTCAGAGAACCTTAATTCTATTTGCATTTACAATATGAATGTTTTTTGTTGAATTCTGATTAAAGGATTCTTAACTACCCTTTAGTCACTATTGAAACTTGCTCTTTCTTTCACCTCATAATTCATAGAGCTCTTAAAATCCATTCAGCACACCTAACTTGCCATGTGATGCTTTTGAATGTTGATGTGCCATTCCAGCCTTTCGACCCCATAGCCCAATGGAATAATCCATGCAGCCCTGTTGTCGAACGACCAAATCAATCAATCAAACAACCCCCATCACTGTAACTAGCCTATTATCAACACTTATAATCATCAAGTTAAATCATAAAAACAGAGAGAGCCCTCTCTGAGTCTAGGAAGGCTAGGTCCTGGACTCTAAAGTGTTTTGATGTTGTGCATTATAGTTTAGTCTTGCCAATCTTATAAATTATAGAGTGCTAACATAATGGAAACCATACTGGGGAATTATTGAGAAGCCTAATATTTCATCAGAACTTAGAAACTCCAGTCAAAATATTGTGTGTTTTAAGAAATTGCTAAAAATTTGTTTTTGTAAAAATATTCAGCCTGTTTGTGCCTTGGGTCTGAATTCTGGCTTCCAGAAGAATCTTTACGAGATCCCATCCTGAACCGAATCCCCCTGCGATAGTTGACAATTCAGAGAGAATCCTAAGAAAAACTCTCAGATTTGAGAATCCAACTATTAGCAAGCCTCTTCACAAAGCAAGTTCCCTCCCTAAAAACCTTAAAACCTTGCAAGATATCCAGTTCGACTTACACTTTGAGAAAAGCTTGCTCAGAACCAAATCTTAGAATTGGATAGACCAGGTAGTTTTTGATGCATCCATATTATAACAAAGTACATTCGGGGAAGCCTCTACCTCCAATCAAACTAATTCTAAACTTCTTCAACACTTTGACTCCCTTCAAGGTCCGCTAACATAACTCATTCAGCTATTGATGATGCCCATCTTTAGCAGTCTATAGAATTGTCTGATCTGACTACAGTAGCCTATTTTGTTATTTCTAGGTCTACTCATCCTCAGTCAGACTGCCCAAGTTTATCTGCAGCTCCTACCTTCACCTTGAAACTTTCCCACAAGGGTGCCCAAACCTCCACCCATACATCCATTGTCCACCATCCTCCATTTAACCCTCCACCTCCCTTAGTCAACCCTCCTCTTATCAAACCCACTTGGATTTACCCACCACAAATCATGGCAACCTGGTATGCTCCATTAGTGCTACCAAAACCTATGGTGCCTATGCCACAGGATTATCAATCCGTCACAAAAAAAAAAAAAAGAATGAGGATGAAAAAAAAAATTGGGGAGAAGTAAAAAAATGGTTCAAAGGCTTGACCCCTAGCAATATCCATGACCTCCCTGCCCTTCATCAATTATTCATAAATAAATGGGAAGTTAAGAAAAATCCTCTCCAAATCCTGTCAGAATATGAAAACATCAAGAGAAATGTTGGAGAGAGTGTCCAATATTACTACACCATATTCAACAATATATACAATTACCTCCCTCCTCACATGAAACCTCCACAAGGCTTAGCCCTAATGAAATTTTCAGATGGTTTCGACCTAGAGATGGCCTATCAACTCAGAGAAAAATACCCAGCTACATTGGAAGACATGCAGAGGGGTGAAGTAAGTGTGGAAGCAAACCTGATTGCGAAAAGGGCTAGAATGAGAAGTGAGAAGAGAGTTACTATTAGGGAAGAGTCTGCAGCCTCCACCTCTGATGCTAAGATTTATAGCCTCGTAAGAACCATAGAGAGAATGATGGAGAGGATCAACTTGAATTAGAGAGTTGTCCCTATGGAAAATCAGTCGGCTCCTCAAAATAGAAACCAAAACTTTAGAAGAAACCCCCCTCAAATAAGACAGAGAGAATAGAGAGGGCTTGACTAGAAAATTAGGCCTTCATTCCAAGAAAATTATGCTAATGAGGATGAGGGGGTGGTTGAAGAACTATAAGAAATTCAAATTAATATGATGGGAATTAATAATGAAGATACTACCTTCCTCACCGAAGGAGAACAAGACTTATTTTCTTCGACTCAAACTGAAGTTGAATTTGAAGAGTCTATAGATTATAAACAAGGATTCGAGAATGCCATCATGGAGGTGCACAGACAATATAATATCAGAAGCAAGAAAAATTCGGATATTCCCAAGAGAAAGAATTCTGAAAACTTTGCTACGAAGGTCCCTGAATCTGAGCCCAAGAAAGCAGCAGAGAGTTTAAGGAAAATTACTAAAATAGCTGGAAATAATGATCTATAAATAAGCACTAGTAGATCAGTAGTTCGCCCTAGAAAAACTGTTCTAGTTGATATTCTTAATACATGTCAAAAATATGAAATAACTACAAAAATAGTGCTTGAGAAGTGTTGAGGAGGTAAATCCTCTCTGCGGACGGAGGCAATCCCTACTAGCCCAGATCGGGTCTAGCAACAATCAAACACGCTACAGTGCAGGTTCCTAATTGTAAATAAACCGACTTGCGAGGAGGGCTTACCTGGAATCCAACGCTGTCGTCTGTAGAAGAGGTGGTGCTCCCATTCCTTTGCCTTGGCAGATCACAATCCTCATGATCTCCGTGATCGGACACCTGCACATGCAAGAAACAACACAAACGCAAGCATAAAATCCAGTATGTACAACTATATGTCAGTCGAAGAGGACATAACTCATGGACATAATCAAGAACAAGAGTGGAACCATAACCAATAGTCGCTTATCATTAAAGAGTCAAAAGAAGAATACAACCAAAGCTTCGACGCCGAATTCTCCTTTGGTGGGTCGTCAACAGAACATGTCTCGATAAAGCCTGTCAAGGATGGGACAAGCCTCTCTCTCCAGATACTTGGCAATAGTCTCCTTGCTTGGATTTGGCCTTAAGGGAATCAAGAAGGCTCTTGCAGCATAAAGATATGAAAGCTCTTGGGAACTTGGAGATTCTGGAACTCTTTTGAACTAGCTTGCAAATGGAAATGGGCAAGATTTTATAGAAGGAGGAAGGGGAGTTGGGATCCCTATAATTATGGGATTGGCCCTATCATCAAGGAAGCTTCCATGAGAGGTGGAAAACCACTTCCTCTCTATGGAAATCCGTAGCCAAACCTCCCAACTCAAGATAGAAATCAGCCCAGTAATTTGTTAGGATGAAACTTCCGCCTTTTATTTTTTTTAAACACCTCTTAATATGGTTGGCGCGGGTACGGCTCTATGACAGAGTGCCAATTGGCGCGCCCTCTTTGGAGGATTTCCCTCTTGGCGCGAGGGCTGAACTATGGAACCGTGCCAATGGAAAAAGAGTTATTTTTAGGGTTTTTTGCAGGGAGATGTCTTTAGGGAAATTAAAGCTCATCTTCAGAGGGATGCAGTGAAAGTATTTTCAAGTCTTAACTCTGCCCACAGGTCACGGAATGAACCCTCCAATGTGCGGGATGGGGATTGTAGGGACAGTGACAAATTTCTGTGTAACAGATGCCCCCTAAAGCATGAGGCCCGAAAGAGAGAGAGAGGGGTGAAATGCTTTATGAGAACATGCCGACTGAAAACACTGCCATCGGAAAACCTGCGGAGCGAAGTACAACCGATGTCTCAGATACATGATATATATGCGTGGTATGGGCGCAGCCATCCATAACAGAGTGTACAATAATCTATATCCAAGGCATGGACGCAGCCATCCAATGAAGATCGATAAATAGACTCAGGTATGGTCGCATCCATCCAATCAGTGAGTCATGTAAATAATCATAATAATCCACAATGTCGTAGCCTGGATTACAACAGACACAATCCAGGGTCTTGCGCTCCATCTCGACCCGAACAAAGCACAAGTTCAAGCATGCGAATATGTGAGCTAAAGTCGAACATGCAAGAACATCGTCTGATTACCAGCCAATGATGAAAGCTGTTAACAGACGCGAGAGGAACCACCAATAATGACAATGGCCCTCAAGGTACTGTAGGTACAATCTATGGCGTGTGAATCAATGAGCTGGTGTCGAACACCCGTAGAATCACTCGATCAGAGGCCAATGATGAAAACCTCATGTCGAATGCGACGAACCTACCATTAAGGCATGCAGGCTCCAAGGTACCATGAAAGAGTCTCTAGACCATCTTCCTGGATTATGAGCTGAAGTCGACAGGAAGTGACCTTGATTGAAGGTGGGCCATAATGTTTCCCACATCATCGACACAAGACAGAGGAACATAATGTTTTAGTCTATCAGGATTATATGAGAATCAGAGGAAGGTTGATACTTGCAGAGGTCAACTTCTCTTGAACATGTAAACGGCATGAAAGTGGACTTGGCAGTATTTGACATCAACGAATCAGAGGTCATGGTGACGAGGCAATGAGCAGATGAGAGGTCAAAAGGGATTATCCAAACCCATGGATGCAAGTGAAAAACGAGATGAGATATCCCCAACCCGACACGAATGCAGACAAGTGCCATGTTCAAGAGCGACATACTGCCGACACGACAATGATTTTGGTTCCATTTTCCCCACCATGCTTGGCGAGTACCTCTTTATTTTTACACAAGCTTGAAGAGGATACCATATGCTTGTCACATAAATCCGTCCTTCGGACGAATCCATCCTAGTACATTTAACGAGCCCTAGGAATGAGGAACTCGGAGAACGTCATTTTCGGCGAATCCGATGTCATCGGGAGTTTTAACGAGTCTAACAAAGGAAGAACTCGGCGTCTTTTCATGTTTAGAGAGTTTGAAAAGACAGCTGAAAAGCAAACTCCAATGGTCCCTTTTCGTAAGTAGTTCCTCAGACCCGAAAAGGTAGAAAACAAAATCTGAGAAAACCTCCTAGTCGCGATAGGCTAGGGTATTCCTTTTTCGTAAATAATCTATCCCGGCCTGAAAAAGGGGTAAACGTATACTGGGTAGATGTCGTTTCACAACCATTTAACGAGTTCAAAAAAACAAGAGTCTCAGCAATCTTTTCAATTTTTAAGAGTCAGAAAAGAGCTGAAAGTTGACTCCTCCTGAAGGAACGAGTGGTATAAAGGGTAGCAACTGGTTCCGGTAATGGTGGAACTGCTCAAAACAAGTAAGAGGCTGGCTAACAAGACCACTCATCGCAGCGGTTCCTCAGGAACGGGTAAAACAACCAAGTGAAGGCATATGATCAGCCAAGCAGACGATGGAGTGAGAAAACCAAGGCTCATCTGGCAAAGACAGGCTGATAAAATGGCAATCAAAAGAGGTAAAATGGGCATGGTTTCATTTTTACACAAGCTTGAAACAAAGATAAACTATGCTTGAAGTTGGTTTCATTTTTACACAAGCTTGAAACAAAGATAAACTATGCTTGAAACCGGTTTCATTTTTACACAAGCTTGAAACAGAAACAAACTATGCTTGAAACCGGTTTCATTTTTACACAAGATTGAAACAGAAACAAACTATGCTTGAAAAAAGTAAGCATGCCCCCAGCATGGTGACTCAATTCGAGGTGCATTCCCCCCAAGCTTCAGTCCATATGAAAGGAAAATGGAGTGAAGGTTCAAATTACGAGATCAAGAGAAAGACTCGACTGGGATCTTACGAGATCTTATCAAAGACTAGAATTGAACAGGAACGTGTTTCATTATTTTAACGAGGTTGACACATTAAAAGAACTATCCTCGACACCCTTGTTTCATTTTTTAAGGAGCTTGACACAAGACAAGAACCATGCTCCGACCAGCTTGTTTCATTTTTTAAGGAGCTTGACACAATAAAACGAACTGTGCTCCAACAACCTTGTTTCATTTTTTAAGGAGCTTGACACAAGACAAGGAACCATGCTTCGAAAAACCTCATCATAATGAACAAGAAGTAATCGCTTCCAAGAGTTCCACCCCCGATGGAAGGAAAACATCCTGGAAGTCAGGACCCAATGCCCCCAGCACTTGATGCACAACGGCACCCTCACTGAGCACAGGCACGGGGTAGGTAGCCACATAGTTGACCTGCAGTGGGGCAGATACGACGGGTGGGTAAAAACCATGAGGGGATGATGGTGGGCCAGCTGCCACTTCAGGACCAAAGAATGAAATCTGATCAATGGTCACGATCCGTCCTTCATGTGGAAAATAGACCACACAAAAAAGGGAGGAGACAAGCGCTCCCATGGCATAGGTGTAATCGCGCCCCAAGAGCAGATTGAAATCCAAGGGGCCTGGAACAACCATCACGTCCATATGGATGGTTTTACCTCCCAAAGTAACAGGTAACCTTGGAAGGATCCCTAACGGTTGACTCGTTCTTCTGTTAAACGCCAACAAATTCTGTGTAACAGGCACAAGCGGCGGCGAACCGAAAGCTTGCCAAGTAGTTGAGGATAAAATACTAACAGACGCACCTTCATCTATAATGCTACTGGGTACGACCAGACCAAAAGCCTGTATTGTGATCTCGAAAGGCACATAAGACGAAAGGCGATATCCTGCAAATCGACTCCAATCAAAGGAAGTGACCAAACTACTCGGAGGGGTTACCATCGAATAGAGAAGGTATTCCCCTGATGTTACGAAAGAAGAAGAAGAATCCTCCACGACCTCCATCTCGAAGAAGGGAGGAGTATCCTCTGGGATCTCCATCACGGGAGGTGGAGGAGCAGCTTCTTGAGGTACAGGGACAGGAGAATCTTTCTCTAAGTCTAAGGAATCTGAAGAAACAAGAAGAACCTGAGGGATGTGAGATCCACTCTCGACGGAAAATACCTGGTGCACCGTAGAAGGGGCCAGCTCAACCGATCCCATGACCAATGGTTAGTCGGGAACGGATTCCTGAATTTGAATTTTCGAGGGAGCGGGATCGACCAAGGATGACTCTTGACCAATCGTAAGGTCAACTAGTGGAGGACTCAAGAAAGATGATTATAACCAGATGGAAAGCATGGTATAGAAACAGCCGAGTTGTCCAAGACTCTTTTGGCTTCATCCATATATTGACAAAGGTGAATGGCATGGTGCCCTTCACACAACTTACAGGGATTGGTAATCTTACCCTGCTTCTTAGGAGTTTTACTAGCACCAATCGAAGACGTGCCCCCAACTTGACTCCCAGAAGCCAAAGGCAACGACGGACGACCGCTGGACCATTCTTCAAGCACCTTGGGAATGCCATGGCAGTCTCGAAGAAGATGGTCTCCCGTGCACAACATGCAAGGGAACTTGACTTTCCGCGGAGGGTTGGAAGGTTTATCAAGAGGAGGTGCATTAGAAGCAGCAGCTGCAGCCTTAGCCTCTCTCTTATTATACTTCTTCTTCTTTGTCTTCTTCTTCTTCTTCTTAGCCACCTGGTTACTCGAATCCAGACTTTCACTAGGCGAAGTAGAAGAGGAGGATGGAGAAACAGGCGAAGAAGGGGAGAGGTCCACCTTGGAATCAACATGATGTTGTTCAGGCGGAGGAACTGATTGAACAGTAGCTGAGACATTCGGGACCACAGAGGTTGAAAACAACCAAACAGGAAACCCAACAGTTAACCCAGGAAGGGACAACGTTGCCATACAAGGAGCACCAACATTTCCAAAGGGAGGAAACGGACCAGGATTCCCATCGGAGGGGATTCCTTGGTTGGTGAACTCTGGAAAAGTTTCCATCAGAAACGATCTTCAGAACAACACCCTAAGGAAACTAACTTTAACCAGGAATATTTCGTGGGCAGTTAATTTTTAAAACATTGAAACAGAACTCTACCGTTTCATCTTTTAAGAGTCGAGAAACAGGGAAAAGGTGACTCTATCGCTTTCATATTGGAAACAAGCATGAAAGGACAAACGCTTGATGATCTTTTCAAATTTAAGGAGTCAGATAAGATCAAAATGACTGCTCAGGAATGCTAGGCAAAGGGTGTAGGCGTAAGGAATCCATGAATTGTGTAACATATACCTCGGGTTTCTATTAACAGTGAGAAATCCACCCTGCTGACCTTCGTACGCAGTAACTTCCCGAATGTTGTGTTCGGTGTATCACGGGTATAGGGCAGCAGACTCGGCTTCCTATGGATAAAGGATAGAAACCTAGTTGGGTCTCCCTTTATATACTCGACGATACGGGGAGCACAAGTCCGTACTAGTGCTATCTAAATCCAAGAGGCGAACGACAGCCACTAGGTTTGATGATGCCGGAACACGTCTCTAACCTAGACCTCTAAATGTTTCATTAATGTTTCAATGCTTCCTTAGGTAAATTGAGTAAATTTTATGGTTTATCTTCAATTATGTTTCGGTTTCAAGGCCCTACCGCATGTCATATGACAATCTCCTGTATGCAGCTATATGAGAAAAGAAAACTTTTCAATTCAATGAATGCTATCTAGTTAAGGGAAGAGCTTCAAACAATGATGCAACAAACAACAACACTGAAAACGAAACTTTTCCAAACTAGATGACTTTCACTATCCAAAAGTATTCTAAACATTCAACGATGCGAATAATGCAAATGTGTAATCTATGCAAAATTCTTTTTCCTAAAACTATGCAATTGTAATCTATAATAAATTTTCTTTTCAACAATAAGAATGCACTCAATGCATTTTTCGATGAAATGAAAATTCACTTAATTCATGCTTTCAATGAAAGAGAATGCTCAAAGCGATTTTCAGCTTTCAATCATAAAGAATGTAAATCTAAGTTCAATGATGGATCTTTAAAAAACACTGATGCAATGTGATCTAATGCATTTAAAGAAAAGCGAACCATGAGACGAAACTAAAATAACGCAAATCTTCTTAATGAAGGATGAATGCAAAAGAGATGTAAACAAGCATTAACAATGCAATCGTTGTTTCCAAACACTTTGTAACGAAATCCCTCAAAAGGCGACAAGACATATAAGGTCAAACACAAAGAGGAATTCCAAAGCAAGAGATCAAAACAAGGCATTCATTCCCTTTTACATCAAATAATCATGGAAAGAAGACATCCCAAACAATGAGCAATGTAATCTATGCTCATACAGGGAAAAGACCGGAAGGGAAAGACACACTGGTGAAGGATTTAGGGAAAAAATCTCAATTTTCATACACCCTGAAATTGGCTTGACTTGTACATTGACAACTAGAGCCAACTGGTGCGACTTGCACACTGACAACTAGCGCCAATGGCCAATTGGCGCAGGTTGCTAACTGACAACAAGCGCCAACGCCTGAAAATAAAAAAAAACAAAGAATTTATCCCAACCAAGACCAGACTCACCACTTCAAGCAGAATCTCCAAGGCTCAAATGAACCATGTGATCTAAGCTCAAAGCGAGACAGACACAGATCAAGCTCAGAAAGCTCAAAACAGAGTAAACCCTAATACCTTACAGGATTGGCGTGACTGTAAGGCTGAAACTAGCACCAGAATAGAATTGGCATGGGTAATACACTAGAAACCTGCGCCAATGGGCGCGACTGTCAAGCTGAAAAACGCGCCAAACGAGTTTACCAGTCAAAAATAAAAAAGAGCAATCCAACAAGCAGACCAGTGATACTCAAGCTATCCAAAATCCAAATTCATAGAAAGAGCTAGCCCAAAGAGCTGATCAAGCAAGGAAGGCCAAGAAATTGACCGAAAAGAGAAGACAATACTCCAAGTTGTTCAGTCCGTAAACTAAACTGGAGATTGACTGAAGCAGCGTTGATCTACTCCGCTAATGCAGAGCAAAAGCATTTCGAAGGCTATCTGGCTGTGCTTCAGACTCCGTCTATAGTTTACAAATCAAACAACAAGCTGAGTCCCCAGCGGAGTCGCCAAATTGCTGAGGAGGTAAATCCCCTCTGCGAACAGAGGCGATCCCTACTAGCCCAGATCGGGTCTAGCAACAATCAAACACGCTATAGTGCAGGTTCCTAATTGTAAATAAACCGACTTGCGAGGAAGGCTTACCTGGAATCCAACGCTATCGTCCGTAGAAGAGGTGGTGCTCCCGTTCCTTTGCCTTGCGTATCAAAATCCTCACGATCTCCGTGACCTGGGACACTCGCACATGCAAGAAACAACACAAACGCAAGCACAAAATCCAAGATATACAAATATATGCTTTGGCCGAAGAGGACATAACTCATGGACATAATCAAGAACAAGAGTGCAACCATAACTAATAGTCGCTTATCATTAAAGAGTCAAAAGAAGAATACAACCAAAGCTTTTCACGCCTCGGTCTTCCTTGGTGGGTCGTCACAGAATACGTTCGATAAAGCTCGTCAAGGATTGGGACAAGCCTCTCTCTCCAGATACTTGGCAATAGTCTCCTTGCTTGGATTTGGCCTTAGGGAATCAAGAAGGCTTTTGCAGCATGAAAGCTCTTGGGAACTTAGAAATTCTGCCACTCTTTGAAACTAGCTTGCAAATGGAAATGGGCAAGATTTTATAGAAGGAGGAAGGGGAGTTGGGATCCCTATAAATATGGGATTTTCCCTATCATCAAGGAAGCTTCCATGAGAGGTGGCAAACCACTTGCTCTCCATGGAAATCCGTAGCCAAACCTCCCAACTCAAGATAGAAATCAGCCCAGTAATTTGCTAGGATGAAACTTCTGCCTTTTATTTTTTTAAAACACCTCTTAATATGGTTGGAGCGGGTACGGCTCTATGACAGAGCGCCAATTGGCGCGCCCTCATTGGAGGATTTCCCTCTTGGCATGAGGGCTGAACTATGGAACCACGCCAATGTAAAAAGAGCTATTTTTAGGGTTTTCTGTAGGGAGATGTCTTCAAGGCAATTAAATCTCATCTTCAGAGGGATGCAATGAAAGTATTTTCAAGTCTTAACTTTGCCCACAGGTCATGGAATGAACCCTCCAATGTACGGGATGGGGATTGTAGGGACAAAGTTGACAAATTGCCGTGTAACAA
>CM076579.1:1382260004-1382401241 GCA_034641835.2 Pinus albicaulis
CTTCTTTAGTCTGCACACATGGGACTCCTTCCCATGCACCTCAAAGCCCTATGGCTGCTCAATGTACACATCCTCTTGTATGAAGCCATTGAGAAATGAGGTCTTCATATCCATCTAGTGGATCTTCCAACCAATATATGTTTCTATCGATATGATGGAGCGAATCGAATTATATCAAGCCACGGGAGCGAAGGTGTCCTCATAATCAACTCCCTCTACCTGGGAGAACCCTCTAGCCACAAACCCTTCCTTTAATTTCTCAATGCTGCCATATGCAGCATGATTTACCTTGTAAATCCATATATAAGTAACCATGGATTTGCCCTCAGGCCTCAGCACCACCTCCCAAAAATCATTCTTCATGATAGAAGAATACACCTCCTACATGGCCTCTCTCCAGGCCTGCTGGCTAGCTGCCTCCTCATAGCTAGAAGGCTCGGAGTCAATGATGTTGGCAGCCATTTCCATATAGCTACAGAACCTATCAGGTGGTCTGCTCTCTCTGACCGGCCTCTTAGGCCTAGGAACAGATGTGGCCTCTCTCAAGGTGTCCTAAAGCCACTTGGGCTTCCTCTTCCCTGAGCACAATTCTCCCACTAGAGAATGAAACTCCTCCTCTTCATCATCAGGAGCATGAAATCTTGACTGTCTGTCTACTATCCTCCTACCTGAACCTGAACCTGTAGACATTGAAGTACCATGTGAACTGTCCATCAGTAGACTCCCTAGTGAACTACTCCACAAACTACTCTGCATGCTTCTCGAAGCACCACCCCTCTGACTCTGTGAGCCACTACTCAGTGATGGACCTCACATAGTAATCAATGTACCTCTCGATCCTCCTGATCCCTGCTCACTATATCCATGCAACTGACTCAGCTGCTCCTGAGGGTCTGGCTAATCTAGATACCCTAACTCCCATGACCTCCTGAAATCTTTGTCCTCCTCTAACTTCACATCCTACCTAACAACAACTCTCCTTTGTACAGGGATATAAATCCGAAAGGCTTTCGAGGTCTCACTTTAGTCTACTAAGACACCCTTCTCTGCGGTGGGCTTTAGCTTGGTCCTCTTCTCCTTGGGTATGTAGGAGTATGCAATAAACCCAAAGATACGAAGATGACCAACATCATGCTTCTTCCCAAAAAAGCCTCCTCCTGAGTCACATGCCCCAAGGCACAATGCAAACTCCTGTTTTGCAAATATTCAACAGTGTTACAGGCCTCTGCCCACAAAAAAAATGGTAACCCCTGATCATGTAGCATGGCTTTGGCAACCCCTCCGATGGATTTGTTTTTTCTCTCTACAACCCCGTTGCATTGGGGGTTGTAAGGAACTATGAACTCCCTCCTAATGACTACCTCTGCATAATACTGAAAAAACTCACCAAGGGTGTACTATCCTCCATTGTATGACCTCAAGGAGTTGATCTTCCGACTTGTCTGAGTCTCCACAAGAGCTCTGAACTCCTGAAACCGCTTAAAGACCTCACTCTTGGTCTCCAAGAAATAAATCCAAGTCCTTCTGGAGTGACCATCAATGAATAATACATAATACTCATATCCACTCAAGGAAACATGAGACATCTGACCGCTCACATCAGAATGAATCAAATCAAGTATCCTAGTCGATCTGTTGTCACTTCTGGGAAAAGGGTATTTGGAAAACTTGCCCATAGCACATCCTCTGCATGTATCAAAGTGATTAGTATTGAAATTTAGCACACCTGTAGTGATCTCCTATAATGTCCTCAAGGCTCGATGATACATATGCCTCATCTTGCAGTGCCAAATCTCACATAGCTTTGAACTGCTAGCTCTGCTGCTAGTACTACTAGTCAATGCCAAAAGGGGTTGAAACGCAAACTTGTACACCTTTGCATGGCATACACCTATCACTCTAGCTAAATTAGCTGGAGCACCCCTGGGATATATCAGCACCTATCCTCTCCTGAACAATATCTCATACCCTCTGTCCTCCAATGCTGAGATGAATATGAGGTTCTTCCTCATCCGTGGCACATATAGAACATCTAACACCTTCAAGGGAGGTTTGGGTTCCCTATCAAATGTCAATTTCCCCACACCGACTTCTCTAATAACGTTTTCATCTCCCAGTACTACCTCTATATCAGTGCCACTCTCTGAAAGCTCTAAGAAGTACTCACAAAATCCTGTCATATGACGTGAAGCCCCACTGTCAACATACCAGATACTTGAATCTACTCTGCTAGTGGAGGGAAATCCACACTCTCTGTCAACCTCTGTGGCAGGTGATCCTGCACTAGTGGAATCATAAGCAATGAACCCAAAATCCCGGTCAAAGCTATCTGTAAAGTCCTCTATTGCGGTTGATGCTTCCATGCTCTGGTTCTTCCCCTTCTTATTCTTCTCCGGACACACAACTGCATAGTGTCCCATCCTCTGACAATTCCAACATTTCACCTTGGAATAGTCCTTCTGCGTGTTCCCCTGTTTACGTTTATCTTTGCCTTTTCCCCCACTAACACTCGTGGAAGCTTGCTTCTTTCCCTTGCCTTTCTTGCCTCCTACCAACAGTGCTACATCCTCATCCTGCACAAATAGTTTGGCCGACCCAAGCTGGCTCTTTCTGATTTTTGTCTGTGTACAATCATCCCAGAACCTCTCCCAAGAGGGAAGGGTCTCCGTGCACAAACCCCATCAGCGAAGTTTAGCCATGAACTGGGAAGGCCATTCACTACAATCCACACCAACTCAATGGGTGGAATGACCTCTCCTACCGCTGCCAATGCATCTCTCACATTAGTAATATTTGTGAGATATCCAGCTTCACTATCAGTATTACCCATATTAATGGCCTTCAGCTTCTCCCTTAGTACCATTTTTCTATTCTCATTGGTACTCTGGTAGAGATTGGTCAATGCTGTCCACATCTCATTAGAATATATCTTTCCTCTCACATGAGGAATGCAATAGTATTTGATTCCATCTAGAATCAGTCTCTTACCCTTGTTATTCTTCTTATTAAAGGCCAGCAGCTCAAAATCATCAGTAGGCACATTAACAGGGTTCTGTGTGGCATGCACCATGATATCCCAGACTCTCGCCTCCTCAAAGATGCTCTACATCCTCTCCTTCCATACACTGTAGTTACTATGCCCATCCAACCTATCCTCCACCTTCAAGCAAAAATACATGCTTGCTGTCCTACTAAAATAAAAATAACACTGTTGTAATAAAGGTACTGTTTGTGAAAAATCCGCTTGTCGTAATTTCTGTGTGAAAAATCAGCTTGCTGTAAATTTTCTTCTTGTTATTCCAAACTGCCTTTTTCAGCAAAATAGCTCTGATACCATGTAGAAATTTGATACCCAACCCTGATTTTCAGTTTCTCCTTATTTCTCCCGTAAAGTTAAATGCCCATTCCCATAGCCATACATTCAACAAGCTGGAAAAATAAATATATTCTGAAAACACTAATTCTAGAAATTTCACAATGTTGAAATGTAGAAATAAAAAATCTGAAAATTAAATTAGCCACACACAGAATTTTGACACGCTGATTTTTGGTCAATTTGACCCTGTAAAAACCTCATTCAACTCTTGGGGAAAACTAGTTCGAAAGCTCTCTTTTATTTCTGAATATTTTTTTTACAGTGAAACAGAAAAAGATAGTAAAAATTCCAGCAACCAAATTTATAGACTTATCTCAATTTCCATGCTTTCACATCGCCTCAGAAATTGTGCCAAATCAACAGCTTGAAAAACAAAAAATATTACAGCATTAATGATAGCAATAAATGTTGTATGGCCACCTCAGGAAGTGTGCCAGAACTATATGGTGTTGTACGGATTGTACAGTAGCCCTCCTTGAAATCTGAGCCCAAAAATTGCCTGGAAAACCATGCTATCGTTGCTGTCCATTTTTTCAATTTTTGTGCCAAAAATAACAACAATACTTTTCCTCGAAATTCATGCCCAGTTTTGTGCCTTGAACTGCATGCTTAATGTTGCTGCCCTCTTCCTCGATTTCTATGCCTCCTTTCTTGGAAACCATTCCTCTCTCTCTTGTTGTACAAATTTTATGCCTTGGTATTTGTGTCAATAAATGCTCTTTTACCTTTTGTTGAATCTCCTCACTGTTGCCCTCCTTCTTCTCACTACTCAAAAAATATCCTTAGCTTTCTCTTCTCCTCTCAATATGCTCATGAAGGAATGAATGACCTTTTCCCTCCTTTTCCTCCTTTAACCTAACCCTAAGTGACTTTTGGGGAATCCCTAAATCCAATGGCTGAGATAGATTTAGACTCTAGGGATGAGATTAAATGCTCATTTAAATATGACTTTCTATTTTTTAATTCACCCCGGTTGAATAAAGACCCACTTAGTCATTTATTTCCAAAGTCACTTTTCACTTTCTAATTTCACATTGATTTTATTAAAGTCACTTTAAATTTAGACTTTAGTAACTTTATGACCTAAAATCACTTTTAAATTAGATTTGAATTTACAACTTTATAAATTCACTTTAGGAGAAAAATTAAATTCTTTTAGACACTTTTCCCTAGGCCAAAGATCAAAGCCTTAGGGAACCACCTGTCCTTCGGTAACCAAATTTCAACAGGGATCCCACAGCATAGTAGTACCAAGAGTGGGTTGTGTATTTGAACAACGTGTAGCAGCTGCAACAAAATAACATCACCAATATTCGAGCTAGCTTCCAAAGTATACCGCATATTAGACAGAGTATCAAGGGACCAAGGGAAGCTTTTCTCCTAGCTTTGGAGAAAAAAAATAAGAAGGAGAAGAAGAGCCCGAATAAGAACCAGAAGAAGAACCAGAAGAGGAACAAGAAGAAGAACAGGAAGAGACAGAGGGCCAAGGAGAAACTAAAGAAATGGAAATAGAGACAGAAGTCATAAAGGGAGTAGAAAGTGAGCAAGAAACAGACTCACAGCAAAACAAAACATCGCCTCAAGACAAAGAGGTAGTTTCCACCTTAGCTCCTCTGAGCGCAAAGAGAAAAAGGCAGACCTCTATGTATTTCAGAGCTGACAAAAGTCAGAGCATAAGTTAGAGAGAGACAGAAACTCCTCCCACAAGCCCGAATATCATTGAAGAATCATCAAGCGAGGAGGAAATAATCGAAGAAACAATAATGAAGGAGAATCTAGTAGTACTGAAGGAGAAATTGCAGCAAAAAGGGCAGCAAGTAGCCATCATGGCAGACTTATGCATAGAATCCCTTCAGCACAGATTCTCTTCTGACTCATATGCTGCGTACCTCAAGGAGCAATGACTCCTATTTGAAATCAAAACTCTAGCTTCCCATGGATCGCAACCTTTCCAAGATTGTAGGCAATTCATGGATTTCTACAAGCAAGCTAACATGGCTGATCAAGCAAAGATAGCAGAGTTTTATGTGCATAACCTTGTGCTGAAAAATCTGGATACTTGGGATCCCAATCCTACAATGACGGATATGCAATTGATGGCTTTAGTATCATGCATCATGAATGAGGACACTATAGTAAAAGAGATATGGAGGGTCATGAGAAGAAGAAATAGAGAACCCTTACATATCATACCGGAATCGTTCAACCCAAGAGGAGTCATCCTTAACCGTTGAGAGATTTAAAGGGACCCTGCACTAGTTGAAATCTACCTTCAAACTCAAATGTAGGTAATAAGGCCACTTTGATGGTGTTTCTAGGCAGATAGAAGATGAGTGCATTATGGACATCCATAGGAGATGGAATAACCTCCCTCACAACCTCAAGAACAGGGAGTACGATACTCCAGAAAGACTAAGGGGTGCATTGTAAAGGCTACAATTATACAAGAGGGCCATGCAGGCCAAAAATATCCAATGGTTGGGACTAAAGCTTAGCCCACCTTTGCTGTTGGGGTTGAATGATGAAAAGGACATAGATGCAAAAGATAGAGAATGGGAGAATGCATAAAAGAATAATGGTTTTTACCCCATTAGGGAAACTCCAACACTTCTTCCTTAGGAAATCAGGGGGCCTGTCAAAGCCTTGAAGGAAATGCAAGGGGAGGATTAGTTGCTCAGAGGATCAGAAATGATTCAGTAGGGGGGTGATGATAAGCTCCATCATTAGACATATTTGGAGGGGTTAATGGTCACCTTTTTTCCTTCCTAGATCTATTTTTCTTTCATTTTTATTATTATTTGGTTTTATGATGCTAGTATAGGTGGTGATTAAGGCTAACGTACTCTGAGTGCCTAATATGAGGTTGAGTGCATAAAATCATGAATTATTACCTTTTTTATAAGGATTTTATCATCAAGAATTGGAGGAGACAGCAAGGAGAAATTATAGGAGGATTTTCCACCCTCCTTAACTCTCAAAGGTAGCCAAAGGATCCCCACGGATTCTCTCTAGAAATTCGAGTTCCAGAGGAAGCCCAGCAACTCAAAGAGGAGTACACTCAATATTTGTTTACTTAGATTCAATTGGACCCAATCGCTATTTTATATGGAGTTTTTGATAGCTTCCTAGTAGAATATAGAGAAAATATAGAGCTAGGAAGGGTCAGAATTTTGTTGCAAGCTATTGAGATTTTTATTATTTTACTTAGTGATCAAAATTTCAAAAATGTATGAGGCTATTCTTTTATGAAATGAGCAGATGGATTTCATTTTACTGATTTAAATTTTAGAGAGCTAGGCTCGTGCGTTAGGGCCTAATCCATGGGCCTCAGCTTCTCTGTCGTATTTGTTCTCTTCTTTCTACCATTTCAGTAGTCCCAATTCTGTTAATTTTGTTTATGTTTCAAGTTGATTTTTAGTTTTTATTTTAGTGTGTTGTTGTAGGTTCCATTTTCTTGTGAGTAGTAGAATATAGGAGAAAAACCAAAAAAATTGTGGATCAATACCCCCTTCTCATCTCTATCAATAGAGCTTGAGGAGGGAAAACCTTCCTAAAGACCCAAAAACTTATCTCTATTCACTGTTTTTTAGAACTAAAAGTAGAGTTGCATTACCATTTTTCAGTCTCCCTTTGCACTATAATTTTATGCATTTGTTTGTTTCTTAGTGCATAAGTTAGGATTTTGATTGCAGGAATTATTGCTAAAACCCTAGAGTAGATTTGTGGCGCCTTCTCGCTTTATTTTTTATCTCTGTATTCATAGCCTAAACATTGTTTTTACACCTCCATTTCCCTCATTTTCCTCTTATTTGCAACTTCTGCACCCACCTTTTATTCCCAAAAACACTTAAATTATCCTGCTGCCTTATTTATTTTCTTTCATCAGTTACAGCCATTGCACCTTTTTAACGCAAAACACTTGAAAAGCCAACAAGGTTGGACCTCCACCTTTTCTCCTCGAAACTCCTACTCACCATACTTCACTCATCACAAATTGTAGATCTCTTGCATTCTTTTTTTATGCTCTCCCATTCCAAGCCCGATTGCGATATTATTACCGTAATCCTTTGCCACGTTATCCTTTTCGCAATCACACTTCACATCTTTTCCCTTTTCCCTTTAAGACATACCGCTCCTTTTTTCCGATTGTGATATTTTTATCGTGCTCTGCCCTTTCTCCTTGAGCTTCCCACTACCGTACTTTTCCTTTTCGCAATCGTACTTCACATCTTTTCCATTTTTCCTTTAAGAATTACTGTTCATTTTTTCCGATTGCAATAATTCTCCATACCCTGCCACGTCATAAATTTCATTTCGTACTTCGCAACCTTTTCCATTTTCGTTTAAGACTTACCACTCCCGATGTCGATTGTGATATTGTCATTGCACTCCACCACCGGTCCTATCACCACATCACCCGTTTCATTTTGCACTTCGCAACATTTTCCCCATCGCATTTTGCACTTCACAACTTTTACCCCATCGAATTTCACACTTCACAACCTTTTTCCTTTTTGCAATCGCTCTTCACAACCTTTTCCTTTTTTCTTTAAGACTTACTGCCCCAACCGCTGATTGCAATATCCTCTGTACTCCATCGCGTTGCACATCACAAATCACATCTTTCATTAGTTTCCGTTAACACTTACCACTCCACATCACCGATTGCAACATCACTGTAGCACTCTGCCATGCCATCCCTATCTCAAATTTCATTCAGCAGCTTTTATCCCCATCACAAATCACAAATCGCGTTGTTTATTTTGTTCCCGTTAACACTTACCCCTCCTATCTGCCAATTGCAATATTGCTTCATACTCTGCCACTGATCCCACCACCACGTCATCTTCCACATCGCACATTGCAAATCACACTTTTTATTTTGTTCCTATTAACCTTTACTGCTCCAAACGCCAATTTCGATCACCCTCCTTCGCAACTCTGCCATCACACTTTTTAAATCATTTTTCTCCAAAGAATTTTTGTGCCATAATAAAGCTTTAATAATGTTTAAACCTACTTTTTCCACCTCTAAGCCTTTTTTTATGTGTTGATCCCTCCATTAGCATCTTTAGTCCATTTTTATCTAAACTGCAAGCCACTCTTTGTTAAGTTTAGTTTATCATGAATAGTTGCATCGTTAGAAGCATGATATCATGGTAAATACATCATAGGATAAGTATGGTGTGTTTAGCCGATTGGCCTAGCTAGGTGCAACTTAGTTTAGTTTCTTTTTATTCATTTCCTTTCTGCACGTTAAATTAGTTTCATTTCCATCATTTCCTTTTTTCAAATTATGTTAGTTTCCTTTCTTTCATTTCCTTCGAATAATTTACTTTTTAGTTTTTATCATAGTTTAAGGAATAGCACCATTTTGTAAAGTAGAAAAGGGTGACATGAACATAATGCATCTATTGTGCATATAAAGCTATCACCTCCAAGTTTGTATGAACCCCGGATTGATAAAGTAAAGTATGGTAGCCCCGAGGAGTTGCAACACTCTTGGTGCAATACCAGGGCTCACCAATAGGCTCCCTCTTAATTAGGGACCTACAACATCTCCTCAGGTGGAAATGATTCGGCAACCAATTTCGTGAAGAACTCCTCCAAATGATGTCATGAAATTTTTTTCGTTATTCGAAAGCCTTCATGTTTTGGGACTTATTCATAGGGCACGAAGCATTCGTAACTTTCATCCTTAAGCCATGTCATCATTCGTTTCATCGAAAAGTGATTCATCACTCTATATTTGGCCTTCCTTCATGCCATTTTTTCTCAAGGAAATTTCATCGTACTACATGGTTATTAGCGGTGGAAGACATCCAAAACTCTTCCCTTGGAAGCCCTGCATAATCTGATCCAGATATCATTCAAAAATAGGAAATAAACATCAAATCAAAATTATCTTTTTGGGGGTCATTCATCATGACATCTCCTAGTTTCATCAACATCCTAAATACAATGTATCCCACGTCATCAGAGTCTTGATATCTTTCATGGATACATCCTAGTCAAATATTATTGGTCTTGGATGTTGATTTCCTTCATATTTTCACATTCCACAATCTCTTCCTTTCTTTCTTCACACATTTTCTTCCAGGAAATTTTTCTCATAGTTCCCTCTATTTTTTAAACCAAATCATATTTTAGATGAGGACATATTATGTTTATTCGATTTATTCAATGTGTGACCCATTTCTTTTTGCATCTTCTCAATGGAGGAGATCCTTTCCTTGACTATGCTCTTGAAGTAGAGCATTAATTTATATTGTATACAACAATATGAAACAACTCAAAATTTTATCAAATGAAAAAATACGTACCTCATTATCCTTTGGGTCATCTAGACTTCCTGCAATACCTTCCCTTACCATCATCCCATGAATTCCACAAGTTGGAATTCTTGATGAAACAGTTGATTCCTCTATATTCGGTGAACCTTCTGATGAAGATTACATCAGAGAAATTTGATGATATTGAGTATCCCAACCTAATAGATGTTTATTTTGAATGATGTATGATGAGCTCTGTCATGGTTGACTTTTCCATTCCATAAGTGCCACTTATGTTTCCAATGAGGTTCCAAAGAGCTATATCCTTCATAGTTGACTGCCATAGATTTTTGTTTCATATATCCTTCATGTTTCCCTATGATGATGTCACAAGCTCTTGCTTCAAATTATTCTATGATGCCATGATTCATCCTATCAAACTTCTATTTTACAAGAGGAAAACATTGAAATAGAAACTACAAAATAACTAGGTGAGGAAGACTATGAGGCTATAACTTCTTCTTTTCACATCTTCAGCCTATAGAGTTCTTGCCTTAGTGATATAACTTCCCCTGCAATGCTTATGGAATACAACTCTACCATTTTTTCATATATTTCTTTTGAATTTTAGATTTTTTATACATATGGTATGAGGGGGTCTTCGATGGATTCAATGAGAATCCTTTGAGCCCAAATTTCCCCTTTCATAAAATTTTCAGGTTCTTGAGCATCCCCTTTTCTTGGTTTGGTGATAGATCCTTCGACATGATCCATGACCTCATTTTCAATGAGATTCAACTTTGTCCTTTTCTTCCATGAAAGATAGTTTTAAGCCCCAACCAATTTTTTTCTTTCCTTGAAAAAAGACATTTTGACATATTAAGATAAGGGCATATACTTACCTATTAATATTCTTCTTCAATTTGTTTCTTCCTTGAATTTTCTAATGATATAGATGATAGTAGCCTTCTCCTTAATAAATATATATTTCTTTAATAATGATCCTTGATCCCTCAAAGAGGGAGATCACTTGGCTGATGATGAATTCTTGGGGGTGTTCTTCAATGGGAACAACCTTGCTTCAATGAGAGTAAATTTCCTTATAACCCTTTTGAAGATGATGATGAATCTCCTTGATCTAGCCTCCTTAGCCTTCAATATACTTTGACTCCTTCAGTGATTTTTGAGTGTGGATCCTATAAAAGCTTCTAAGTTTTTCTCTTTCTCAAATATGATGATGTGATACTTTTTCGATGAATAGAATTATATATATATTTATTTGTAGACATCTCGAGCTTGAGTTGTGGTAGGGGTTTGGCCTTATTTTTCTTGCCTTACTTTTATTGATGATGATTCTAAGAATTCTTGTTTTATCTTTGGTTTTCATGCTTCGTTGTAGATCTTGACTTTGATTTAATATCATTTGATTTTAGTTAATGACTTTATCGATAATTGATCCTTGAGTGTCCCTTGAAAATATTCCCTTCCTTGAATTTCTCACCTTAGCTCTTATACCATGTCGAGAGATCTAGAGCATCAAGTATTAGGTGATTTTCACAACTTATGATAATTTCTTGTGAATGTTTTTTACTTCTTAGATTGTGATCTTATTTTACTTATGTTATTATAGTGTTCTTCGTCAAAAAACTACCAATGCAAACCATAAAGAGACAAGAGACACAGAATATAGGTGATCAACCAAGGAAACAACCTATTCCACTTAAGAGTAAAATACGAACAAATTATTATACTTATAGAGACTTCAAATGATGAATACGAAGACAAATACCCTTGACCTATTTTCCTCTCCAAGACCAAGAAAAAATATCCTTCCTTTTCCTACCCTCTTCTTGACCAAGTCGATACTAGTCAAAACTTCTTCTTTCACTGCACTTTTTAGCTACCTTGAAGACTTCGACCTTCCTCCACAGATCTGCAATTCCAAATTCCTGAAATCACTGCATAGACACACATGTGGGATGAGATATGATCTCCCTTCTAGTGTCTCTCCTTCACTTGAATTGAGGATGGTTTCTTGTTTTTTCAGCTAGCAAGAGAGATGGAGTGAAGAACATTTTTATCATCCTTTTATCACAAAAAATTCACCCATTATAGAAACCCTAGTTTTAGCCACATGTGTGAAGTTGTTTTCCAGAGAAATAGTCCCAAAAAATTTCCAAAGACTTAGTTTCTCCTTCCCTCCTCGTCACTAGCTTCTTCTTGATGACCTTCACACTTCTTACAAGATTCAGATATTAACTAAAACACTTTTTGTGAAATGAGGTTGATCTACCTTATTTATAGTGGTTAGAGCCTCCATAATAAGCCAACTTGAGTGAGGGTGAACCAATATGTCCTTTGGTGTCGTTATTTTATTCCGTTTTGAAGCCGACTTGGTAGGAGACCCTTGTGCTTGTCTTGGAGGGTCTTTTGACTCTTTCAATGACTTATAAAAATATGTAATATGTCTAAGAAGGGTCGTTCATACAAGACATAGACTCAAATTGAATTTTATGACTAGATGACAAATCCTAAAGGCTCACAATGGGAGCCATCACTAAAAATAAAATTCCTTTCTCACGGAATCCATGAGACAAGCATTACGATAATAGTTTTAATTTTCTTCTTTACACCAATTACATAAAATCACAATTACACATGTCATTATGAATAGAAAACCTAGTTAAAATTTTCAGCACAATTAATGCTAAGGTACTAAATTTCTCTATAGAAGTAGGGAGTTAACATATTAAGGTTCATTTGAACATATTTCCATTAGAATCCTACGACATGTTTATCAAAATGGATTGGATGGAAGGGAATTTGTATTTAGTGAATTGTAAAGAAAATTTCATTACTTACCTTGTTGAAAATGGTTCTCAGCAAGAGATCCAAGGGGTTAGAAAACCAGTCAGGTTATGTCCCATTACTGCCTCTCAATTAATTAAATCTATTAGGAAGGGTTGTATGATTTATTCTCTCTAGGTTGGGTATTCTAATACTAAGGATAATATCACCACCTTAGAGAACATACCAATAATCCAAGATTTTGTTGACGTGTTCCTTGATGATATACCAGGACTGCCCCTAAAACTGTACATTGATTTTACCATTGAGCTAATTCCTGGAGTAGCACCAGAGTCCAAAGCCTCATATCATATGAGTGTACCTGAATTAACTGAGCTCGCAATGCAGTTGTAGGAATCGCTCGATAAAGGATAAATTCATCCAAGTGTGTCACCCTGGGGAGCTCTAGTACTATTTGTAAGGAAAAAGGACAACACCCTGAGACTATCCATTGATTATAGACAACTTAAGAAGCTAATGGTAAATAATAAGTACCTACTACCTCGAATTTATGATATGTTTGACTAGGTCAAAGGATCAATAGTTTTCTCTAAGATTTACAGTCATGATAAAATCAAATCCGAGTTAAGGAGGATGAGATTTGTAAGACTTCATTTATAACTCGTTATGATCATTATGAGTTTGTGGTACCACCTTTTAGATTGACCAACGTGCCAGTGAGATTCATCAATTTAATGTATGATGTTTTCCATCGTTTTTTAGATAATTTTGTCTTGATATTTATAAATGATATTATAATTTATTCTGAAATTTTAGAGGAACATAAGGAGCACCTACGTGTAGTGTTGTAAGTATTATGGGACCATAAATTTTATGTTAAATTTAGAAAATGTTATTTTTATAAAAATAAAATCCAATTTCTAGGGCATGTCATTTCAGTTGAAGGTATAATTGTTGATCGTGAAAAGATCAAAACTATTAAGGAGTGGCATGTACCCAAAAATTTATTTGATATACGATCTTTAATGGGTCTGGTAGGGTATTACTATTTTTTTATTAAGGGATTCTTTCAAATCATGTACCCCATCACCATCTTGAAAAATAAAGGGAGAGATTTCAAGTGGATCAATGAGTTAAAACAAATATTAACCATTTCCCTTGTATTAAATATTGTTGATCCAAACAAGGAATTCATGATCTGCACATATGTCGGTCAAGAAGCGGCAGGGGTGGTACTGATGAATATGGGAAAACGATAATATATGAGTCACAAAAGTTGAAGGAATGTGAGCATAGATATTATGCATATGATTTTTAATTAACTACTATGGTACATGCATTGAAAGTATGGAGGAACTACCTTTTACGAAAAATAATTTTATTAATCACAAACCATAAAATCCTGTCGAGCTATTTCAAACAACCTAATTTTAATTCCCATCAAGAAACGTGGAATTCCTTTCTTAGTTAATTTTAATTTGACATTAAACATATAAACGCAAAGGAAAATCGTGTTGTATATGCACTGAGCTAGAGAATTCATTGTGCATATGAACTCCATTATAATGAAATAGAGTTTAAATTTCTGGGAAAAATTTAAGGAAGATACCTAGAGAGATCCAGAATATAAATTTTATAGAGAAACCCCATCGAACTAACAACCAGGAAAAACAATTGGAATATAGTATAAATAAGGATCAATTGTTAACCTTTAAGGGGAGGATATATGTCCCCAACCAGATTTTAGTTAGATAACTTATTATAGATCAATTTCACAAAAATGCTTATACCACCCATCCCAGACACAAGAAATCGTTTTAAGAAATAAAATAAATCATTTTTGGCCATGGATGCGTAGGTATATTTTTTAATATTTAGAAATATGTTTAGAGTGTCAACAAGTAAAAGTTAATCACCAACATCCTGATGGCCTTCTCCAACCATTACGTATATTTGAGTGTAAGTGGGAATTAATTACACTTCAATTTATAATAGAACTACCCAAATCTAAGAGCACAATGATTCAATCATGGTAGTTATAGAAAAACTTAGAAAAATATCTCATTTTATTCTGGTACAATCTACCTACAAGATGATTCAAATTGTTGATATATTTATGAAAGAAGTGTTATTATTTCATGGTATTCCTAAGGTATTTGTATCAGATAGAGATGTAAAATTCACCTTCGTATTTTGGAAGGCTTTCTTCAAAGAACTCGGAACCCAAATTTTGTTCATTACTACATACCATCCAAAAATTTGTGGGAATATTGAACGTGTGAACCAAGTACTGGAAGACATGCTACAGATGTATGTTATGTAGCAACCCTACAAGTGGGAGGAATATTTTCCTTTTTTAGAGTTTCAATGTAATAAAATTTATCATGAATCTTTAAAGATGAGCCATTTCGAGGTGATATATGGGAGAAGGTGTAGGAAACCCACTAATTGGAATAGTCCCAAAAATATATTAAATCTACAGATAGATATGCTGGCGAAAATGGAGAAAATAGTAAAGAAAGTCTAACCGAACTTAAAGGATGCCTAAGACAGGAAAAAGGCACATGCTGAACATAAAAGAACCTATCAAGAATTTAGAGTTAGGGATCATGTATATGTGTGAATAAAACCTAAGAAAATCACTTTAGTATGGAGTGGTTGTGTAAATATTGCCCTTCATTTATGTTTTCATTTCCAGATATTAGAATGAATTGGACTAGTGGCATACCAACTAGAATTACCCAGTCATATAAGAGTTCATAACATATTTCATGTTTCATTTTTGAAGAGATATATATATATATGACCCTAAACATGTGATTCACTGGAAAGATATTTAGGTAACACTTTAAATTTATTTTGGCACTAATATAACGATTTATGTGAGCTAATTGCAGTGATACTTGTTGTATCAAGTCGAACCAAATGGAGAGTTCTTGGTAGAGCCTCAACATATTCTCTAGCAAAGAGAATAACACTACAGAGGTGAGCCATCACCCAAGTTAAAGTGTTGTGGAGACACATTAGCCCATACAAGTATACCTGGGAGGATGAGGAATTTATGCTAGAAACATATCCTGAATTATTTAGAATGCCAAATAACACCAAGGATGATGTTATGTCTTAGGGGGGGAAGATGTAACACCCATCCAAACATTATAATAATGATCT
Source organism: Pinus albicaulis (assembly GCA_034641835.2). Taxonomy (NCBI): domain Eukaryota; kingdom Viridiplantae; phylum Streptophyta; class Pinopsida; order Pinales; family Pinaceae; genus Pinus; species Pinus albicaulis. Next base: position 1,382,275,632 of record CM076579.1, read on the forward strand.
TCATTTTTTGTTTGAATTTAATCATATTCATGCTAAGTGGAAGCCTAACGAAAAATTTATGGATGGTTTAGGTTTATGATTGTTGTTTTTTTTAACAAAAAATAGTTAAGATAATCTTGAAATTCACCTCGATAAACCTTTAAAATAAAACACTCTTTTTACGAGACAATTAAAAAAAATTAGTTTCCTCTCTTTCATTTGAGATTTAAAAGGAGAAACTGAAATGGAGGAGGCTAAAGAAGGAAACCAAATAGGAAGCTAGAGGAAACAAGAGGGAAGGAACTGGATTCATAAATTTTCACACCACACTGTGTGTATTGGCAGGATCTTTCAAGGGGCTATTCCTAAGTTGGAAAAAGGGCTAGTGGAATCCTCCATATTTATGCTTGACTCAATATTGAACCTGAGATATTATGAGGCCTGAGGACTATCATTGGGGTGTCGAGGAAAAGAGTTGTTCTAGTAAAAGATTGCTCTACCGAGGATAAGAGTTCTTCTAGTAAAAGGTTGCTCAGGGAGAGAAAAGGACGTAATTTATTTTACCATGATTATGTGGTGTTGTGGTGAATTTCTGGACAAATAGGTATATACAGATAAGTAACTATTGCATTGGTAGTGATTAAATGCATAATTTTCTATGAATAGTGTAAATGAATGAAAATATGTAGGGATATTAATTTCCTTGTTATGTTAAATGTATGCAAGTTTGTGCTGGTAGGTTATGAACTAGGTGACAACTATAACTTCAAATGTTATGGTTATCAATATGTAAACTGGATTTTAGAGTGTAACAAGAAAATAATACATATAAATATGTAGTATAATTATAAATGTAATCTTCACTGTAATCAAGACATAAATATCGAATCCTAGATATGCCGAGAAAGAAATAATAAATGACATCAAACTATTATAATTGTGAATCCTGCATGAAAAGGGTAGAAGAACGAGGATTAAATATTGGTGTTTGGGTTAGTCTCGATATGGGATAGGCTCAACCGACCACACTTGGGCATGATCTCGAAGTGGATCCAACAACTGGAATAATCAAACCCTTAATCTTATTATTGAGAGGAAAATACTCAGCCACTCACAGTGAGATTAAAAATTCATATATTAAAGGGGAAAACTTCACAAAAAAATGTTCCATATAATATGTGCAACACTTGTGATTGTTTTCTTATAATAAAGTAAAATAAAAGATAAAAAAACAAAACCAGAAGGCCACAAAATATAGTGAGTTCCAAGCATTAACAGATAATAGAATTCTCATATGATCATAGCATAAAAAATACACATAATAAAGGAGTTTAATATATTGTTCAGGTCTTGAACTTGGATGACATGGAAAATAAAAAAACATAATTTTTGACAATCTAAGTATAGCAAGAACAAATCTACATGTTCAAAATAAGAATTAACAGCTTACAAGAAAACCCTAATTAAAACTACATAAGAAACCCCAAGTAAATGGGTCAAGACATGATAAGAATTAGATGCAATATTCAATGGAGGGTTTACTTGGCAAGCCGCTAGAACAAATTTACTAAAAATATTCTGAAGGAAGTGAAAATATTTATGCAGTTGTAAAAATAATAAAACTTCTATCAAGGTGTCAAACCGAACCCTTTTTACATTTGAAGAAGAAAAAATTAGAAGATGCACCTCTCAGCGCCTGAGAGTAATACCTATGCAAAACAACAAGAACCTACAAAAACAAATGGAGGTAAGATACAGTAAAAAAATAAAATTAATGGGCAATGAAGAGTCAAATTCAATAATATTTGACAACAATATCAAACTTGACAACGCCAAGACTTCAAACCCCCATTGGTGCTCTGCAATTGTCACAGAGGAAGTAAATGAGAAGGGATTTCATGTTTGATTAGATAGAAATAATCTAGATTAATGATGGAAATATAGCATTATAGTACCTTAAAACTCTACGAGTTTTGGTCATGATATGAATACTCAGCGGAAAACTGGAATTCCATGACCTCTACTAGTGAAACAACCACAATAACTGAAATCCACTATTAGCTTAGCCACCTCGAATAGAATATCCTCATGGGACTCATAGTTCAAAATAATATGTGAGTGAAGGAAAAAGCCAAACATCTCATAGCAGTAGTAGAGCCCTTGACTCAGCCTGCATGCAAATGGCTAACTGAAACTGGGAGAAAACCCAATAGCTTTTCCTCATTCCTCTTTTATTGGGTGTAGGCGTAGAGCAAAACCCTATCCAAATCATCAGTGCAGCTTCTTCCAAGTGTGATGAGAGGAACCTTTGAGATAAGTCTCCTTGGTGTGTGTGCATCTAGCCAGCTAGTGCTCACCTGACACCCAAAGGATATGATTAGTCATACGACATAGTAAATTTCCGATAAATTTCCTTAGCACACGAATAAGAACAAATTATAAACCCTTTCTTTGGCAGTTTAAACAATAAACCAATTAAAGGATACTGTGATGAAATATTTCATACCATTGTCGTGAAATTTTTATCTCAAGACCCATAATTTTCTCGCTAAGTCATAGGTTATGTTGAACATGATTTATTGTATACGTATGATATGAATTGAGGATCCTCTAGAATATTTTAACAAGTTTTTTCTTGTAAGTAAGTGGATGAAAGACAAATAATTATTATTTGTATATATAATTGGTGTAAGTTACTTTTAAGTTCTTTAAATTATAATTGATTTATTTTGTTGGATTGTTTACCTACACTACTTATCCAAAATTTAATAGGAATTCAAAAAATTATACATATAATCATAACTACAGAGATGAAACAAAAATAAAACTTCATTTCATTAATATCAAATATTGAAATAATCTTACAAACAAAATGGAAATAAACTAGCTTAGGTGATAGTAGTTTATCTCTAAGAAAAGATGTGGCACTACATGCCTCTGAAATATGTTACAATGAGGCTCGAAGGCCTATTTATTATTAATAAATAATGTAAAACCCTAAACATACAAAAACCTAACCCTAAGAGATGAAGCACCAAAACTATGGGCATTTTTTGGGTAAATTGGTACATTAACTTCCTAGGGTTGTAACTTTGGCATACAATCTCCATTTGATGCACACAATACCTTGTTAGAAATATTTATTCGAGGAATACAAATTTCGACTGGAATTTTTGTTTCAAAAACTCATATTTTCCTCGATTTTCTGAAAAAATGTCATTTAGGGCCTCAAAATGGCTCTGGAAGTTGAGGACCTGAAAAAAATGCCAAAAATAGTAAATTATGCTACAATTAAGGAAATTGAAACACTGAAAGAGACAGTGGTGGGGGTCCAAGTAAAATAGGAAGGTGGCCATCAAAATCCACCTGGATCAGTGCTCCGCCTTTAGAAATAAATGGTCCCCATTGCGTTGAGTGCCTCCATGAGATGGGGAAACTTCTGCTGAACTTGGTCCCTGGTGAGCTACTTGCCTTGGTGCAAGATTTGGAAAACTTTGACATCCCGATATAGTTGGATCTTTTGTTGGCTTGTGTCCATAATCCAATCATTTGTGTCTTGTTCCATGCAGTCTGGGTTTAACTTTGTTGTTGTGACTTATTCTATAATGTCTGAAATTTGCAGTAATGATGGAAAGTATGGTGGAAGGCGGTCCACATTTAACACTAGGTGCATGCCAAGGAATGGGGGAATGATGAGATCAAAATCATTATCTCCCACAACCTTGGTAATGGTGTAAGGACCATATCGGATTGGTATGAGCTTTCGATGGGCTCCTGTAAGGCATTCTTCCTGCAAATGAAACCAAACTTTGTCACCCACTTAAAACTTGTGTGGCACCTAATGTTGATCATGTTCTTGATTGTACTTGGAATTTGACTTCTCCAATATGTTGTGAACTTGTTAATGAATGTGTTGGATGATTTTAATAAATCTAGTCGCTTTATTAGTCTTGAAGAATACATGTGTGGATCATGTATGTGTATTTGCATGAGGCATGACAACATCAATAAGACACAATGGCCAAAATCCTAGACCCACATGAAAGGGAACGCGAATAGTCAAGCTATGGAGAGTTGTGTTATAACTATGTTGCAGATATGGAAGAATCTCATCCTAGGTTCTTGGATGCTTGGAGTTGTACATGTTGGGTATGTGAATTATCATCCTATTGATGACTTTCGTCTCGCCATGAAGTCAACTTGGTGAGCTTGGTGCCCAATAGTGTCTAGAGGCTTGATCAGAATGTGCTTAGGAACCTGTTATCCTGATATGATATAATTTTCTGCGAGGATCCCAAAATGTACCGACACTCATTCAAAGAAAATTTTTGAAGTTTCCTCTACTGTGATACTATTCTTGCAATTCGCCAATATAGACATCTTAGAAAATATTTCCACGACCATAACTACACAATTATTACCATGCTTGGAAAAATGTAGGCCAGACATATAGTCCATGGAGATGGATTCCCATGGTAAGTTAGGAGTAGACAAGGAAGTGTACAAGCCTTTCTTCATGATGGTTGTCTTGGAAATGGCGCAAGGAGTGCAGGATCTGATGTATTTCCCAACATCTAGTAGGAGTTTTTCCCAATAAAAGTACTTTTATAGTACAACCATAGTTTTCTCCACGCCAAAGTGTCTTGTGACTCGACTGTAATGCGCCTCCAAAATCATCATGGCATGCTCACTTGAAGGACACAAAAAGGTGGCCCAGGTGGCATAATAATATGTCCTTCAGGTGGAGGCGAACTTTGGATCACTTTTGTATAGTTCTAGCCATCTAAAGGTCTCGTGGACACAAGAGTTGAGAATAACAGTCAGTGATAAAACTGGAGGCCGATTGAGGTAGTCTGAAACATGATTAGTGTTGTCATTTTTGTATTTAATATTCAAGTGGAATTGTTGGAGATATGTAGACCAATTCTAATGGGTATTTTTCTGTAACTTCCCTTGTGTCTATATAAACTAAAGAGATCAGTGATCGGTGTGGATGACTGTCTCCTTCCCCAGAATCTAATTCTTCCATTTTCGACAAGTCTGCATGATGGAATACATATATTTATCATAGTGTAGGGTACATATGAATTATATTGGAAAGTTTCTCACTATGATATGCCACAGGATGCTCGTGCTAAGTGAGGACTATACCAATAGCATAGTCGGAGACGTCTATCTCAATTTCAAATGGATGTTGCAGGTCTGGCAGTGTGGGTATCAGTGTAGAGAAGAGGCAGTGCTTCAACTCAACGAATTCATTTTGTTGGGACATAGACTAAGAAAACATTATTTTCACCTGCCCTTAGTAATATGACTCAAAGGCCAAGTGATATGGGATAATCCCAACATGAGCCTATGAAAAATATTTTCAAGTCCAAAAAAATTGCGAATATATGTTAAAGTGGCCAAGATTGGCCATCCGAATAACTTGGATCTTAGTTAGATCAACATGCACACCACACGCATGTTTGATGTAACCCAAATATTATACATGACTCATGCCAAAGGTGAATTTCTCCAAGTTGGCACATTGTTTTTGATGTTGAAGGATTTGAAGGACCTACCGAATATGTTCATGTGTTCTTCCTTACTCTTGTTGAATATGATGATGTCGTCTAGATAAAAAACCACAAATGAGTTGGTAAAAGGCCGAAAGATGTCATCCATTAGCCACATCAAGTAGCAAGGAAATTTGTCAACACGAAGGGCATAACAAACCATTAAAAATGGCCTTCCTTGGATTTGAAGGTGGTCTTCCATACATCTGTGGGCTCTATTGGAACTTAGTAATAACTAGAATTATGATCGATCTTGTTGAAATACTTGGCCCCCTTGAGTTTTTCCATAAGGTTATCAATCCATAGGATTGGATACATGTTCATGACGTGAATTGTTTTAGTGCCAAATAATCAATGCAGAGCCTCCCGGTCCCATCCTTCTTCTGTACAAGTACAATCGAGCTCCCTCAAGGCAAGGAAATTGGTCAGATGTGCCATTTTTACAACAAATCCTGGATTTTCTACTTGATCTCTTCATTTCATATAATGTAGCAGTGATATATCATCCCGATTATTATAGGTTCCCCGAGAGTTAGATTGATCGAATGCTTGACCTGACAGTGCAAGGGTACCCCTATGGGTGAGAAGAAGATGTCCATATATTCTTCCACGATCGTATCCACTTACTTCTAATGTGTGCATTAACCCTTCCTGAGGGCAATATATGTGGCTATAATCTTCCCCTTACTTTGAGAGGGAATCAGAAAGAAGACAAATTTACCAGTCTAAGAGATGATCTTACTGGATTCCTTAGCAGAGATCAAAGAGATGGCGGTAGGCGGGGCTACCTATGGTATCATATATAACTTATTACCCAAATAAATAATAATAGAGTAAGGTCTAGACTCATATATAGCATGTCGCTTCCACAAGTATGGTTTTCCTAATAATACATCACAAAATTCAAGATGAGCAACATCACACAAAACCTCATATGTGAAGGGCTTGATTTTATAGGGAAGGCGACACCGTTCGATGACGTGTAGATATCATCCTTAGTGAAGCCACCCGATGCTATACGGTTGTGGATGTGTTGTAGTCGGTAGGCCCAACTGCTTCATGACCTCTACTAGAATTATTCTTTTGGTTCATGACGTAGAAAATGAACTACATAGGAGAATCCTTCACCAAAATCTATGAGTGGAAGAGGTGTTCCCCATCCTCTGGATATGTAGGCTCAATATTTTGGATCTTTATGGTGGCCATGGTGACACTAGGCTTGGTTTCAATGATTTTCTTCCCCTTTTCATTCCCCTTGTCATGTTCTGACTCAAAGTCGGAAAATGTGTTTGATTGATAATCCTTTAGCTCAGCCACTAGTGACTGCTTGGCCCGACACTTACTTGTGTTGTGAAATGAGCTCTTATGAAACTCACACCACTTTCCTATGTCCTTATTCATCTTCGTGGTTTTGTTAATTTATTATAGCTTTTGTGGGTTATCCTGTGTAATATCCCTATTTTTATGCTTTTATATAGACAATTAATGAATCCTAATTGTTAAGTGGACCTAAAGGAAAAAAATATGTGGACATATTATTCTTGAATTAAATAAATGTGAAATTTAATTATTGTGCAATGACTAGAGTAAATTGGAGTCTAGGATTTCAAATCCATGAGAATGGAATAAAATCCAAAAACTTTCCCAAAATTCTCCAAAATTCCTTGGAGAAAAATAAAATAAAATAAAAATATTAGATGGGAGATAATAATCTAATAAATACCTCAGTAAAGTGTGAATTTACTGAGAAGAGGTGAAAATAAAACTATAAAGAGGAAAAATCTAGTTTTAAAGAAGCTTTTGTGGAAAAAACAAAAGTAAAGCCTAGGCTAAGGGAAAACAACATCCCAAATTAACTGGACGCAGTTATGGAAACATGCTGAGGGAAAGAAATATTAAATAATCTATTCCTAGTTAGGCAAGAGGTTGTCTACACTGTGGAATAATTGATCGCTACTCGGAGGGAGCTATGGATGAAGCTCAAGGTTGAGTGGAAAATAGTCTTTACCAGATTTGGTACCCACATTCTGTTAAATTTTTTCTTATTAATTTTGTTATCTTTTATGAAATTATGAAGGAGACATATAGGGTTATATTTTATTAACTATAGTTGAAAGACTTATATCTTTAATTATAAATTAAGTGTAATGGTCTGTTGTATTCTGAAATGAGTAGTTGTCATATGTATTTAACAAAATTTTAACTATAGTTGGTATAGTTGATTATTATGTATGGTTAGATAGACTGAATTATATATTTTTGACCAACACACAGAATCTCTAAACCCTAACGGAAGGGTCTAAATCTGTTGTTAGTCCCCTATATACTTTTCATTTTAGATATAGAGAAAACCCTTTAGATCAACCATAATCATAACTGTAAATAAGGGAAAAGATAGAAAGATCTAAATAAAATATAGTTTAGTCATATAAACATATATTAGAAGGATGTATAGACATTTTAGAGGTATACTGTAACTATAATAATGAAATTAAAAATCTGCAAAATAAACAAATACTTTGGATTTTTTCTTCAGGATACATCCTGTAGCTGAGAAAGAGGATGTTTAGATTGCAGCTCTTCACCTTCAAGGTGAGGCAAATGAATGGTGGTTTGGTCACATGGAGCATGCAATGTGCCTAAATATTTAGACTTCTTTCGAAGGATAGGGAAGGATTTTGATAGAAGAGGACCAGAAACACTACTCAAAGAGACATCTCCTAAGAAGCCAAGGGAGAATCTTATTCTTTTCACTCTGGAAAAAAAATCACTACATTCACCACCAGTTGTAGAAGTATTTGTCTAGGGAAGAGATATACTTGCATCTCCACAAGGTAGTCTTAGGCTCTTGACATATAGAATCCCATGCATGATTCAAGAGATGCATGAGCAAGAAGAGGCAGATTCCAGCACTGGTACATTGATAGAAGAGTAGCCATCACTCTTACCAGTAGTTGGAGAGACCATTTCATTGGTGGAAGGAACTCTTGTGGTCTTGCAAGATGTTCCCAAACATTATTTGGTCCAAGGTTTGCAATAATTTCCATCCCATATTGTTTCAGTACCTCTTATTGAAGCTTGTGGGGACATGCCATCAAGACCATTGCATAACCAGGTATTAGAGCAACATGTTGATTTGAAGCAGAAACCTATTACTGCGCAAAGGATCCTTGATCTGATAAAGGAAAAGATGAAGAGCTTTCCCAATTTTTCATTGTTGAGCTACACTCAACCCTTTGACTTGAAGTATGGAGTTTCAGAAGATGGGATGAGCATAATCCTATGTACCGTGTCAGTCTATGAGTTCAGCATTGTGCCTTGCCATGAGACAATATATACATCATCATGGATATCAACATCATTGTTAATGAGCAGCAGTTATGAGAAGAGGACCCATTCATTGTTGGAGCATTCCAATGGCAGCTTCACTCATGAAGCATTGGAGAGACAGATGATAGATGGTAGACATCTTGAGATGGGAAACCTTTTCCCTTTTCAAGATGACACTTTATCAATGAACATCTCCCAGATCAAAGAGAAACTTCTAGCTACAGCATATTCAGAACCTTATGGGTTTTGGAGGGCTAATGATGAGATGATCTCATGGAGAGATCTCATGGGAGGTGCACTTCAACATATCATGAAGTGCAAAGATCTTCAATAGTTTGAGGAGGTTGGTGTCCTCCAATGGGTGGATACCAAGTTTATGCAAAATGAGATCCATCACCCACGTTGGGATGAATGGATGTTGATGTGGAGCAAGGGGTTGCAAAGCCACTTGCAGAGCTATGATACTGGCCAGCAAGGAGCTTGGATACACTGGTTGCTCTTGGGTGATTATGGTTACTACCCAGCATCATATATTTACATGATCCATGCCTTGCACAACACTAATGTAATGAAAGAGGAGGCACGTCTACGCTTACTACCCAACATCATATTTACATGATCCATGCCTTGCACAACACTAATGTAATGAAGGAGGAGGCACGTCTACGCTGGCTTCTCTTAGGTGAGTGTGGTTACTACTTAATGGCTCATATTTCTTTGATCCATGCCTTGCATATCAATGGTAGAATGCAGCAGAAGAAGGCATGGTTACTTTGGTTGTTGTTGAGAGATTTTGTCCATCACATGACATCCCCTATGTCTATGTGCTTTTTATTGTTTGAAACATGGAATAACACTCTCATGATGTGTAATAATGGATTTTGTTTGTATTGGGCTGATATGACATTCCACATGTAGATTAGTATGTTGTTGCTCCATGATTCACATGATGATGTGAAGAGGCAACAAGAGATCTTGTTGCTATGGTTACTCCTAGGAGAGTTTAGTTTGACATACTACCCTAACTTGCATGATAATGATGGAGGATGGAAGCAAGAGGCATATCTCGAATGTCTTCTATTGGGAGAGTATAGACACCATACTTGGTATGATGATGATGTGGTGGGGCAGCAAGATGCATTGTTGTCGTGGCTGTTGGAAATATTGCGATTGATGGAAAAGGTATAGAAAGGAGAAACACTAGAATCATCATTGATGGAAAAAGAGCAGAGAAGTGGCAGTTATAAGGCAAAGGAGCAGCAATAGAAGTATAACCTAAAGCAGAGAGAAGCAATGAAAAGGCAAAAGGAGAAACATGGAGAAGCTTTAGCGTGATTATTTAAGGAAAAGAAGCAGCAAAATAACAAAGAAAATTAAGGCAGTTAGGGTAGTGAAAGGGAAATTTAAGGGAACCAAAGGTAGCAGAGATACATCAAAGAATCAGATACAACAGAGGCAGTGGATGAAGCAGAGAGGCAAGCGAATTGCTTCAGCGCACAGATGATTAAGCCAAGAGAAAGAGGCGAGAGCTGAGAGGCAGAGAGGGATTTAATCAATATGAAAAGGATATATGTCAAGTGTGATAACTTGGGAAGACATTTAGTAACAAAGACAAGCTCAGGAACAAGCATAGGAGTAACAGCGTGGAGAAACCAGAGTTACAAAGCGGGACAGTGTAAACAAATAAAAAATCGACTAAGGCATAGAATTCATTGAAGAAGTCCAAGGGAGGCGAACAGAAAGTCAGGATTAGATCACAAATCTAAAGGTGATAGATGGATGGCGGAGATCGAATCACGTCAGGAGTGATGTCTCAAATTGCAACATTTAAGAGTTAAGTGTTAAGGCGTCGCATGGTAAGTTAAAGTAGTTGTGATGCGAACTCGAGAAGGGACACGTGGTAGCTCAACGCAATATCACAAATCACATGAAATAGAGTTAACAACTAAGTTAAATGGTAGATGACGTGGCCCCGACCCCACAGATTGTGGGAATTTATGATGGCATGGCGAGGTGATGTGGTGGTGACATGGCAGGGTGACGTGGCATGATGATGTGGACCTCGCTCACATACCGCACATCGCAGCGCTTAAGGGGTAGTAGGAAAGCAACCGCAAGTTAATTTAAAGTTTTTGTGACGCGAAATAGAGGGACATGTGTCGACCTCATGCAACATTGCATCCCACAAGAAATAGGGTGTAACTTCAAGATATTGTAAGGAATGTTATTTTGGTTGCGATGTGGTAAGGTTCAATCAGCGCGATGCGATGAAGGGAGTCCACGTGGCAGCACTACGCACGAGGCCATATCGTAGATCACATGGTTAATGGTTTATCACTATTGATAGAGTGGGAAACCTATAAGCAAGTATTTGCGATGTATTTTGATTTTTTCAAGGTACTATGGGACCCTATAAGCCCTGTTCCATGTATATACACGTTGCTTGATTGTTAAATGTGTGTATGTTGATAAAAATCGAAATTGTGATACTTTGTTGAGTTGAAAGAGAGTTTTATGTGAACCATATCCCATAGGTCACAAAGGAAAGAAATGAATGCATAACAAAGGACTAGGAACTCATGCAGAACAGTATTGTGGTAGTAGGGAAAACAAACAATAATGAACATGGAAGAAAAATACTCAGAAAAAAAAAGGGGGGCAGTTATGCAGCAAATTTTGAATATAACAGCATAAACAAAAGATTCAAAAGGACAGCAAGTAGAAGAGGAAGAACACTCAGCAAAGCTAAGAAACTAAAAGGGTTGAGTAAATAATTTATTGTAATTGTAAATGTAGTATTTATTTTTATATTGTTTGTGATGAAAAGTCAAGTCTTTGGTAGGCAAAGCAAAACTCCAATGTAATACTGAAATGAGTACATAGTATTGTAACATCTTGAATGTAATGAGTAAGAAAATGAGAAGGTTGAAGGCAAAGAGTCATACCTATTCATTTCATATTCCCATATGGAATGCAAAAAACTATGAGGTGATCTCTATAAATGATGTTATTGTAATATGCATAAAGAGGAAAGAGAGTGGAAGAATAAGAAGAAGACAGAGAAGATAGAGAAGTTGTGTAGATCTAGAGATGATATAAGGTAGATATGAAGGCTGGAGGATAGCAGTGAAGAAGGATCAGAACAGAGCTGATATCTAGGTAAATCAACATATGTTTTCATTGTAGTGTGAGGAAGTTGGTGCTTCCATATCAAGTTGTATCTTCATAGATGTCTAGTTGTATCTGGCTGAGGTAGAAGCCTCTTGTGGGTTGTAGTCTGTAAAAAATAGATGGGAGTTGGAACTTCCTTGCAAGTTGTAGTTTGTAGAATTGAGGTAGTAACCTCTGATAGGTTGGAGCCTACAAAAAACTAGTGGTGACAGGGAGTTCAATCTTGCCTTTGCATCACAACAATAATAATATGTGTTTTTCTCCCTTATGGATTTCCACTTATATCTGTTTTCTATGTGCATGATGATTATGTGTTGATATTATGTATTTAATCTGCTTAATACCTGTTGCTCAATTATTAAGATTTTTTTTCCATTATACATTAATTTGATCATGAAATAAAGGTGTAAATAAGTGTAAAATAAAGTTTAAAATACCATGAATGCATTAAACTAATTCACCCCCACCCCCTCTCAGTTAAACTAAGGGTTCAACAGTGGCTCATCTTGAGAGAATATGGGCAACCCACATTGTATGATGATGTTATGGTGTGGTAGCAAGAAGATTTATTGCAGTGGCTTCTATTGGGAGAATATGGTTTGACATCCTTCATGTCTATCCATATGTCTTCATTTATTTTAAAATAATGTTCGGATGATGCTTGGATCCACTGGCAAAACAAGGCTAAGGATGGAAGCATGAGAGACATATCTACTTCATGAAGAATGGTATGGAGAAATTTTTTTTGAATTGGCCTTTGTGGAGTGAACCGCCTAATTTTATGTATTGATGATGATGTTGGATAGCATGTCGTTGTGACTTGGAACTTCATTGGAGATGAGGGACATCTAACTACGCATTTGGAGGTCACTCTAGACATTCTAGAGAGGCAACCTTGGAGATGGGCATGCATAACCTATTGCAACAGATGGGGTGGCCTTCCTTGTGAGGATGCCATTTGCAAGGAGATAAATGCCTCGAGCATCTACTTTTGCAGTTACTTGAGGACAAGAAACATTTTGGTGGGGAGGACTGTAATATTCCAAATTTTACATATGTTTATTGGAATGTTAGAGTTCTTACTTATCTTGGTTAACTATGTAAATAAATGGGTGGAGGGACTCATAACCCCTTAATATGAATAAATCCACTCCTAAGAGTGTGAACAAGTTTAAGTAGCTAATAAATATACATCATGGAATAGTGGAGAAGTGTATTAATGAATCAAAGAGTGGGGATAAAACATAATTAATAAGAAATAACATGGAGAGATGAAGGAGTCAAATAAGATCTAGGAGGAATCAAAGTAAGATCATAGAGAAATAAATGATGAGATGATGGAGGAAGTGGTGCATTAGTGCACACATGATGGAGAGGGTGAACATTAAATGTAGAGATTATGGAGATCATGGAGAGACAACGCATTCAACATGGAGACCTATGTCCACATGTGCAACACAGTTATGAGGTGGGCCAAGGCATGGGAAGGCTCGCAATCTATATAATGAAGATGAATGCAACATTGGAGGAGGATTTGTATTATTGTTTAGATCTAGATTTTACATTTGACATTTCTATGCATGCTTATGATGTTTAGCTAAGTCTCCAGTGCTATTTAGCACAGGGTGTTCCCGAGCGGTAATCCCACTCTTACCCATGGGGGAATTCAAGTGCATACTATGGGAAGGTTATTCAAAGTTGCCATTCATCATCAGGCATTGGTGCCATATTGTTCCTACTCTCTGCAGCCCATACATTTTTAGAAATAATGCATTTATGCATTAGGGTTTGAGAGAAGGAGGTTTTCCTTCAGTATTTCAACTAAGGATCTAGTGGAGGGTTCATCCTTTCACTTTGAACTTCAAGATCAGACTTCTAGTACTTCATATCCATATCAGGCATTAGGCCAAATATATCATACCTCCATGCAGCAGCAGCCCCATCAATGATTGCGTAGTGCAGTCCTCTAGATCCAAAGGAGGAGGGAAGTTTCTAGTACCTCAGCGGGAAATCCTATGAGGGATATTCCCTCACTTTGTACTTATAATTTCCATCATCCTTGAGCTGATTAGATATATTTTGTAGTAGGAATCAACCTCTCCCTCTGAGATAGCACAGTTTTTCCATTTGTTGTGTATGCAGCAGTTATCATCTTATGAGGAAGAAGAAGCTAGATCTCAAGCTTCTAGCTTGGAGATATGAAGGAGGGATCAACCCTCAAAGCATATATCTGATTTATATCACATTTCAGCCATCTTACATCATTTTATGCTTCAAATCTGCATAACCCAGTAGTCAAGGGATCAAACCCTAGGAGGGTGAATTTCTGATCTACTTCGATCTGGATTTTCTTTCTCAGTTATCTTGGGTTTCCATCATAGTGCCCAGATCTGCAATCTTGGCATCATCAGAGCTCCAGAGCTCCATAGATCTACACTTTCCCTTTCAGCCAGCAGCTGTAAGATCATCATCAGCTGAAGGGACAACGTAGTATTCAACTTCCCACAACTCCAGTTACATAGTGCCTTCTTTGGCATGATTTCAGGGTCATTCTCAGCCACTTTCTTGGCTTGAGTGATTCTATTTTATGCATTGTTGTATCTATTATTCATATCCACATAATAAAATGGCTCACCTATTATGTCTATATCTGTGTTTTTCATAATCTTATGTGTACATAATTTGTTGTTTCAAATATTGTGTTTAGACACGATCATTTTGGATATACGATCGCTAGGGTGGTAGATGACCTGTGCAACTACTGCTAAATTTTGAGGCTATCACGATGCTCCATCAATGAATCCAAAATAATGGTTGGGTTGAAGATCCATTTTTGGCACCATAGCACTTATTGTAACAAGTCTGTGATAAAAAACAAAGTTCGGTTTGTGTATGCTATCTCTAGGGCTGAGCCCTTGTGACCCTTATGGGTAAAATTTCTTGAGGTAGAGACCATTGATGGGGTTGCTGAAGAATGTTCTGTAGGGCTCTTTCAAGATTTATGCCCCCTTTAGGAGACATTGTTTTATGATATAGGGACCTTTCCACAATGTTTCAAATTTTCCTAGCCCTAAGGCTTCTTTCGCGACATCATACAATAGGACTAACTCCCCCTCGATAAATAATCGAGGGGTGATGTTGCGATCGAACGATGCTTTCACCCACTTTTTATGGGCCTTTTTGTGCTGGAGCGACTATCATCGACTTTTGTCGACAAGATCTAGTTGTACTAAGCATTTCTCTAGAGGCTGGGTGTCATCGAGGAGTTCGATGGTAGCGTGTAAGTTTGGGATCTTGCATTCGATGGGAATCAGGGCTTCGACCCCATACACTAAGTGGAAGGGTGTGAACCCCGTTGATGTTTTTGGTACGCCCACAGGGCGGAGAAAAACATATGGTGCTAGTTCATTTTGTGGTTATTTACCATGCACTGTTAAAAAAAAATTGAGTACTTTGTTTGCAACTTCTACCTGTCTATTGGATGGGGGTAGTATGGTGAAGCGAATTCATGTGTGAATCCAAGGTGATGAGATAACTCCTTGAAGACTTCATTTTTGAAATGTTTTCCATGGTCCATTAGGTGAATTTTGAGGTCTAAAATGGGCCTCCTAAGGAAATTATAAAATAATATTAGATTACATTATCAAATTTTGGAGGGAAAACAGAAAAGTAAAAATAATAAAAAATAATAAAATAATAAAACTATTTTTTCAACCTGTATTTTCAACTTATCTCCCTAAGTTTTTACTCAAATTATGAGTGGGAGTACTTGTTGGATGCAAAATTTAATTCCTCATCCAAGGAGTACCCATGTTGGATGCTTTCAATCGACCTTGTTACATGAAAAATGAGAAATACATGAAAAATGTGATTGCAATCACGTTTTTCATGTATTTCTCATTTTTCATGTAGCAGGATCCATCGAAAGTATGCAAAATGGGTAATCATGAGATGAGGAATTAAATTTTGCATCCAACGAGTACTCTCACTTGAAATTTGAGTAAAACCTTAGGAAGATAAGTTGAAAATACAGGTTAAAAATGTAGTTCTATTATTTTATTATTTCTTATTGTTTTTACTTTTTTACTCCAAAAAAGGTGAATCATCCCCCATGGTTGAAATAATCATCTTGAATCCTATTGGTTTTTATAAATTTTATTTTGGTTGTACATTTTTCTTAGGAGGCCCATTTCAGACCTCAAAATTCCCGTAATGGGAGACTAACTCTTTTGGTACACCGAACTGGGCAATGACATGGTTGAACGGAAACCATGCAGTGGTTTCTGCCATGTTGTTGTATGTGGGCATGCCTTATGCCCATTTGGTGAAGCAGTTGACGACCACAATAATGTACTTGTGGTTGCCAAATGACGTGGGGTTTAAAGTCATGAAGTCGATCCCCCATTCGCAAAAGGTACCGCATCTACATGGGGTGTGTGTCAAGGCGGAAGCGTTGATATCTCCGCACTTCGATCGTCGAAATGTAGTCACGAAATAACGTGGGTGGAAAATATCCTGCCCACAGGACATTCCATTGAGGTGGCCACCGCAAGCTACACTGTAACAGTCATTAAGGGATTTCTCAGCTTGGTCATGGGTGAGGCATCGACATAAGATGGTGTCGATGCCCCGTCGGTATAGGACATCTCACATGAGGAGGTATCAGGGGCCCTGGTGATAGATGTGTCGACGGTTGTCACGGGTGAGATTTGGTATTTAAAAATAGGATAATATATCCATACCAAGGGTCGTCAACATCAATACAGGGAAGAGATGTTTGTCTGGTAGCGAATCATTCACTAGTGATCCTTTGGTCTGACTTGGGAGGTCCGCGATGAACTCGACTAAAATTAAAGCCTTCTTGCTCTTGGGGGAGAAAAAATGTAAGTCGAATTATTGCAGTATAACTATCCAGTGAGCATACTTATGGTTCATTAAATAGAGTGTGAGTGGGTATCTCATGGGGTTGATATCTACGATGACAATTGTAGTCTTTAAGATAATGTAGTGCTGAAGTTTTTGGACTGCGTGTATCAATGCTAGGGAAATATTTTTTTCGGGCTCATATCTTAATGCTATGACTGATAATGTTTTACTAACGTAGTATATTACGTGTTCGTCCCCATCGCGGCCTTCCTGGATCAATACTCCGACCAAAAAGGTCTCAGATGTTGATAGATACAGGGTGTAATCCTTGTCGTAGTCCAAGGGACTGATCAATGGTGCTGATGATAATGTGTCTTTCAACGGCTCAAATTATTTTTGGGCTTGATCATCCCATTTGAAAGGGATATCCCGATGAAGGAGGTGTAGGAATCCCTGTGTGCAAGTGGTGTGGTCTGGGATAAAACATCTCAGAAAGTTGGCCTTTCCCTGCAAGCTTTGTAGTTGCTTGAGGGTTCGAGGTGATGGTACCTCTTTGATAGCTTGGACCTTGAGAGGGTCCACTCTAATCCCTTGTTTGAACGCAATAAAACCTAGAAGTCATCCTGCTGTGACGTAGAAGACACACTTGAGGGGATTCAAGTGTAGGTTGTATTATCGGCATCGTTGGAATACCGCCGCAAGATCAAGGTGATCGTATCACTTGGTAGACATTAGGTTAGGTCCCTATATTACTAGTATAGTCCTTTATTGTTGTTAGTGTAACCCCCTTATTGTTATTATTGTACCCTTGTAACCCCCATTTTGTTATTATTGTGCCCTTAAATTATTATTGTTAGGTTGGTTAGGATTACATTGTGGCCCACTAGGATTACATTATGGCCCCATGGACTCCTATATATAGAAAGGAGGTTTTGTAAATTGTATCATCCAAGAATTGTTCATTTATGTAATGTATTCGAGGTTTCCCCCTCGAAGTGGCTTATTTCTAAGGCGTTGATATCTCTATTCTTCTATTTTTGGAGCTGGTTACACAACAGATGATGAGGTCGCCCAAGTAGATGAGGATGAGGTGTGCCAAGTCATGAAAGATATAATTCATGGTCTGCTGGAAGGTGGCTCTAGAATTTTTAAGACCAAATGACATCACTTGGTATGCAAATGTGCCGCATGGGGTGCTGAACGTGGTCTTGTACTGGTCGGTGTGACGTATCTACATGTTATTATACCCAGATAAACCATCTGTGAAGGAGAGGGCCTTGTGTCTCACACAAGCATCGATAACTTGGTCGATGAATGGGGTAGGGTATTTATCCTTTAGACATGATTTTTTCAAATCGTGAAAATCGGTACAAACACATATGGTGCCCTATTTTTTCACGATGGGAATAGGGTTGGAAACCCATGATGTGTAGGCAATGAGGTAGATGAACCCATCTCTGTGAAGCTTATGGATTTCTCGTTTAATTTCTTCTGCATTGGATGCATGCAGTTGATGTTGTTTCTGGCATACTGGTGGTACATTAGGCCAGGTGTCAATATGGTGCTTCACAATAGTGGGACTAAGCCTTGGCATCTCTGAGTAGTCCCATGCAAAGATATCTCGATACTCTCACAATAAAGGGATGTAAGAGGTTATCTCATCTGGTGAACATGCTGCCCCGAGTGAAATTTCTTTGACTTTCTCAAGATTTCGAGAGATATTCACCTTGATGCTACGAAAAATGTTTGACATGTTTCCCTCTTTGAATGCATCAGGCGTCGAAATGGGATTTTTGAACCAGTCGAATTTCCTCGATGGAAGGAAATATTTTTATTCGATTGCATAAATCTCTTGGTTTCCTATCTTGTTAGGGATGAAAGTTTTTTCAATAATAAAAAATGAGCAGTGATGCATCACATCCCATGGATAATTTGGCTCTGTCATGGCCTCAAGAATATCCTCATATGAGTCGAATAAGGATCCTAAGGGGGATGGGGTCTACGTGAGGCCGTGAGGAATAGGTTCAGTCCTAATAGAGTTGGTCGACATACATGAATAAGATTCCATCATCGATTTGGTGGAACCAAACACGGTCGACAAGGTGCATATAGACTGGGTTTGCACCATCGTTGGTACAGCTACTCTCCTAGTTGTAGCTAACTCAACACCTATGACTAATGAGAAGAAAACCTGAGTCATGGTTCTTATACATGATGATATGAATCGTACATGATGTGTCATGTCATCAGTGTTTGGTGGGGGAGGAATTTCCATCATGGCGGCTTGCGTGAGAGAAAGTCTAGGTTCCTCATAAGGCTGGGCACTTTCCTGGATTTGGAAGTTGTGCCTAGTACAAAGGTGCCTGAATTTTTCCATTAATTGGCATGCCTTTATTTTGGGGTTATGGCCAATGAAAATGGTATGTGGTACCACTATGCCTATAGAGTTGATGGTATGAGAACCAATACTACTCTTCGTCCCTGAAGTGGATGCTCTGAAAGGTTCAAGCATAGGGGAGAGATTCCACTGCTTCCATTTCTAAACTTTTGGTTTCATGAGGTCTATCTCTCTTAGGGAGTGTAGACTTAACAATGCTCTTTCCGCTCGAAGCTTTGGGAGGTGCTCACATTTCATTGTATGGTGGAAATGTGAGCAGATCCGACAGTAGGAGTGTGTGACCTTCTCTTGGTTAGAGAGATTCTTCTGAGGGAGGGAGGAGACCATGTGAAAGTTCTTCGTGAGGTGTTTCAGTTCTTTACACTGATTGACGTGGTGGTCAATTCTGTCACATAGCCCGCTTGCTAGCCTAGACTGGACGTGGGTCCTGCTAGGTCAATGCGTCTTTCTAACTCCTCCAATGTTTTGGTATTGAAATGGGGTAGGCTTCCTGGGGGAAATCTATCTTAAATTAGGTTCTCTAAGCTCAGGACTGATGATATCTCAGCGATGTGTTTCTAATAAATGTTTGATATCAATTATTGGGTGAACTTGAGGGGTATCAGTACAGTGTTTAACATGATGGTTTCCTTGGAACACTAAAAAAGAATGCCTTTCTTGGGTGTTCTCGTCCTATTCGGTTGATAACGTGATACGGAACCATCAGCATAGCTCTTCTAGGTCTGGGCATTTGGAAACCAAATGGTTGTGTGCATTACACAATGCATAGGTTGGTCTTCTCTGTGGAGGGCAGGTGGTTGTAACTAAGGGTTCGCCAACCAGATGCTTTTCTGCTGATAGGAAGAGAATGGACCTACTTGTCACATCGTCTTGTGTTGTCGAGCTATCCATGGCTTATGTGTCTGATCCATCTTCTAGAGAGAGACAAACTATGGTTGTGCATTGCACTAATGGGTGATTGCCAAACCATATTGGGCATGAAAATTGGGTTGCTCGCAGGCCAACATAGTACACACAGTCAACCAGATAACATATTTAGATCAGATCTAGGGTTGCATATTCATTGATGAAATGGTCACATTCATCGCAAAGTGAACAACATATGATAGGAGGAGGGAAGATGAACTGGAGACATTCTAGTGACTGTTGTGCCTCCTGAAGGTACAATATGACACAACGTTCTTCTCCATTTGAATACATGGGGGGATCTTCTGTATATGATTGTTCTAGGGAATGTAAGGAATCCCTATATCATGGTATTTCTGGACAATGATGAGTGTAATGCCCATAATTGTTACAGATAGCGCATGCGTGGTTGGTATGCAATGCTTTGCCTTGGTTTTTTGTCGCTGGTTCCTTTTTATGGAAACTTTTTGTCGTGTTATTTATTTCACAACTAAGGAGTGGTTTTAATTCGTCTAGATCTGGGAAGATATGGGTAGGATTGCCTACTATGTCGCATACTGAACAAGGTTTTAAATCCCTTTGTATGATGGGGTTTTCTATCTTTTTCCCTTTTTTATGGGTTTTCTTGGTCGTGATAATCAGCTTTGCAACGAGAGTTTCCTTAGATGGTATGGTTGTGGAAGTTTCCTTAACAGGTGGCGCCTCCTCGAGAATGAGGGGGATTAATCCTGTAGAGGTGATGCCCATGCTTCCCAATGTTGCAGGTGGGACCAAGTATCAAATTGGTATTGCGAAAGATACGTTTGGAAACACTAACATTGCCAATACTTGTTGCGACACAAAACCAGGTGGACAGTATAGAAAATGAGTTTGGGAGATTACGTAGGATAAAGAGGCTGACGTTCCATGTTGTGTAACCAAATCAAAAAGAGAAGAAAAGAGATATAAACGCCTTAGAAATGAGCCACTTCGAGGGGGCAACCTCCAATACATTACATAAATGAACAATTCTTGGATGATACAATTCACAAAACCTCCTTTCTATATATAGGAGTCCATTGGGCCATAATGTAATCCTAGTGGGCCACAATGTAATCCTAGCCGACCTAACAATAATAATTTAAGGGCACAATAATAACAAAATGGGGGTTACAAGGGTACAATAATAACAATAAGGGGTTTACACCAACAATAATAAGGGGCTATACTAGTGATATAGGGACCTAACATGCCCCTCTCCTTCAAAAAAAGTGTTGTCCTCAACACTTGAGTAGCTCCGGGTGCTTCTGTATAAAATTCTCATCCTCCCATGTAGAATCTTCAGTGGGTAAGTTCTTCCACTTGATGAGATACTCTAAAATTGATCGATTCCGTAGTTGTCGAGTTCTTTTTTCCATGACTGCTTCAGGTTCCAATATGATTTTCCCTTCCCCATCAAGTTCTGGCAATACTGTTTGAACTGGAAGATTTTCACCTATAACCTTCTTTAGGCATGAAACATGGAAAACTGGATGTACTCGCGAAGAAGCAGGAAGCTCCAATTTGTATGCCATAGTACCAATCTTTTGCAACACCTTGTAAGGACCATAGTACTTGGCGATAATTTATTATCCTTCTTAGCTTGCTTGAGGGACATTTGTTTATATGGTTGTAGCCGTAAAAATACCCAATCTCCTACATCAAAACTTCTCTCGCTGTGATGTTGATCTGCCTGTTGTTTCATTCGATTTTGTGCCAAATTCAGGTTATCCTTTAAGAGTTGGAGAACTTCTTGCCGATGCTCGATGTGATCTTCCACTGCTTGAACCTTCGAATTTTCCCTTAAAGATGATGTGATGGATGGTGGATGATATCCATAAAGTGCCATAAATGGGGTCATTTTTGCCGCAATATGGAAGGAAGTGTTATACCACCATTCAGCGAGAGGTAACCACTTGACCCATTGTGTTTGTTTATCAGATACAAAACAACGAAGATATCCTTCCAAACATTTATTTACTATCTCAGTTTGACCATCAGATTGAGGATGATAAGATGAGCTATGAGCTAATCGAGTACCCAAACAAGAAAATAACTCCGTCCAAAAATTTCCAGTAAAAATGGGATCTCTGTCGCTCACAATAACCCTTGGGCTTCCATGTAGCTTTTGAATTCTGTCCATAAATGTAGTAGCAACCGTACTTGCTTTAAATGGATGAGATAATTCACAAAAGTGTGCATACTTGGTAAGTCTATCAACTACCACCATGATGACACTCTTTCCTTCGGACTTAGGTAAACCTGTGATAAAATCCATTGAAATCTCCTCCCAACGTTGACTTGGAATGGATAAAGGTTGTAGAAGTCCCTGGGTCTTAATTGTTTCCATTTTATTCTGCTGGCAAACCAAACATTCCGCCACAAAATTTTGAATATCAAATTTAAGGCGATCCCAAAAAAATTCTTTCTTCACCCTGTGGTAAGTTTTTAAAAATCCTGAGTGTCCTCCTAAAGGAGAAGTGTGCAATTCCAGAAGAATCTTTGTTTTAGTTGGGAATTCTTACAAAGATATAAGCGATCTTTGTACCATAAGGAATCATTTTTCCAACTAAATGTATCAGATGTACTAGGATCTTGCTGCAACTTTTGAATGAGTATCCATACATCCTTGTCCTTCTTCCATTCATCTCTTGCTTCAGTTATCCAATCTGGTTGGATAATAGAAATGGCACAAAGCAATGCTTCCACCTCTTCATTCTTTTTTGAGAGTGCATCTGCAACAACATTCAACTTTCCTTTTTTGTAGATTATTTCAAATTCATAACCCAACATATTTGTGACCCATTTTTGTTGTTCTTCTGACGATAGTCTTTGTTCCAAAAAGTGTTTAAGACTATCATGATCAGTTTTTACCTTGAAGCGTCTTCCCATTAGGTAAGTTCGCCATTTCTTTAGTGCATGTAGTATTGCTAACATTTCCTTCTCATAAATAGGTTTCTGTAAATACTTTCCTTTGATTGGACGACTTTCAAAAGCAATGGGTCTTCCTTCCTGCATTAAAACTGCACCAATTCCATTTCCTGAGGCATCACATTCCACAATAAAGGTTTTTGTGAAGTCCGGCGTAGCTAAGACCGGTGCTAGGCACATTGCCTCTTTAAGATGTTCAAAGGCCTTAGTTGCTTCAGGAGTCCATGAAAATGCATCTTCTTCAATAATGTTGTTAGAGGTGCTGCTATTCTCCCATAATTCTTAACAAACTTGCGATAATACCCTGTTAACCCGAGAAATCCTCGCAACTGCTTTATGGATGTGGGAACTTTCCATTCCTTAATGGCTTTAATTTTGTTAGGGTCCACTTTAACCCCCTCGTGAGATACAATATGACCCAGATATTCCACCTCTTGTACTCCAAAGAAACATTTGGAATTTTTTGCATATAATTGTTTCTCCTGCAATAGTTTGAGCACCCCGTCAACATGTTCAACATGATCCTTCCAAGACCTGCTGTAGATTAGTATATCATCAAAAAATACTAGCACAAATTTTCTAAGGAAGGGTTTGAAAATGGAATTCATCAACCCTTGAAAATGTAGAAGGTGCATTGGTAAGGCCAAAAGGCATGACCAAAAATTCATAATGACCCTCATGAGTTCGAAATGCTGTTTTTGGAATATCTTCAGTCTTCATTCTAATTTGATGATATCCCGAACGAAGATCCAACTTGGTAAAATAAATTGCTCCATGTAATTCATCCAATAATTCATCAATCACAGAAATGGGAAATTTATCTTTAATGGTGAGCTTATTGAGCTCCCTATAATCCGGACACATTCGCCATGATCCATCCTTCTTGTGTACCAATACTACAGGAGCAGAGAAAGAACTTTGACTGGTTTGAATTATACCCGCCTCTAACATTTCTGCAATCATACGTTCAATTTCGCTCTTTTGGAAGTAAGGATATCTATAAGGCCTGATGTTTGGAGGAACACTTCCTCGAATCAAATGAATAGCATGATCATGATCACGAATAGGTGGGAGTCCTTTGGGAGTTTCAAACACCTTGGAATGATTGTCCAAGACTTGTTGGAGATCTGCAGAAATAGATGATTTTGATGTCGGAACTTCTAGTGAGCATAATTGTGCAATTACGCCTCGTCGTTCTTTCTTTAGAAGCTTTTTCATGACATTAGAGCTTATTATCCTTCCCGGATTCCCTTCAATACCCCGTAATTCGACTTCCTTTCCTTCTGAAAAAAAATTCAAGAAATGTTCTTGAAAATTAAAAGCTACCGTCCCCAAAGATTGTAACCATTGTACTCCTAGTACAACATCAGCACCTCCCATAGGAATGGAAAGAATTGGACTATTCAATACATATTCCCCCATGGTTAGCTTGATATTATGGCATTTTTCAGAGCAATTTATAGTTCCTCCATTTGCAACCATCACTTGACATTCTGGTGCTGAGTATAGGAAACAATTTAATTCCTTGGCTACCTTACAATGAATAAAATTATGGGTGCTACCCGAATCAATCAACACTATTACCTTTTTCTTCTTGATTTGTCCTTTTATCTTGAGAGTTTGAGGAGTGGTAATTCCTGCCAGTGCATTACACGATATGGTCGGATTCATTTCTTCCTCTTCTGGGGCTGGTTCCTGGTGTATATCCTCTTCTTGTTCATTTTCTTCTTCCTCTTTACAATCTATGTAAAATAATTTCTTCTCAGCACACTTATGACCTTTAGTGTATTTGCTATCACAACTGTAGCAAAGCCCTTTTGCTCTTTTTCTTCCAATTGTTGTGGTGTCAACCTTGTAGGTTGTGGAAATCTAGGCGTAGCAACACTTCCTTCTTTATAGAATTGAGTGGTAGGCTTCCTTGTCGCCATAATTTTACATTCAACTTTTCTTGCCAACCCGAATGCCTTCTCCAATGAATCAGGTTCCAAAACGGGAACTTCATGTTGGATGTTATCCTTTAAAGTGCCTAGGAAGAGATCAATCCTGTGTTCCTCTGTAAGATCAGTTACCCTTATATTCAATTTTTGGAAGTCCTCAATGTGCCGCCCCACTAAACCCTTTTGTTTGAGATTTATCAATTGGGTAAAGAAGGTGTTGCTCTTTGTATCCTCATAATGTGCTATCATTTCCTCCGTAAAAATTGACCAAGTGACAATTTTTTTACTGGAGCAAAGCCATTGATACCATACAAATGTATTTTGTTCTAAATGTAAAGTTGCAATGCGTACCTTTTGCGTGTTTTGCACGTGAAATTCAGCCCTGTAGTAGCCCTCTGAAGCTTCTTGCAAATGCCACAGGTCTGACCTGATTTTGATGCTCCAAGACAAAGTTGTGTCCAATCTCCCACAATGACCTAATTCTGGACTGGTTCAGTAGAGCGAACTTGTACGACTTGGCACGTGTCACTGTTTTGTCCTTTGTCTCTGAAATTGATAGCGAAGAAACTACAGGCTGTGTACTTGTGACCACTTTTGACGGCACTCCAATCCAATCTTCAGAGAGAGAGTTATTGAACTTTTCCCACCATCACCTCTTTGAGATGAAATTCAGGAGCCTGAAAAAGCACTACCTTCCACAGATCATATCTCCAAAAATATTGTGAACCAAGTTCTGAATTTTTTTTTAAGAATTTCCTCAGGATTTAGGCTTCGCACCATATGAATTTCAGACTCTGACCCTTCGTACAAAAACATTTATAGCGAAAATGCCACGATGACCTGTTTATGAGCCTGAAAAAATACCTAACTTCCACAGATGATATCTCCTCAAATATTGCGAACCAAGATCTGAAATTTTTAGACAACCTTCCTCAATATTTCAGCTTCGCACCCTAAAAATTTCAGCTTCTGGAGCTTCGTAGAAAAAAATTTATAGCGACAATGCCACGATGACCTGTTTGGAGCAGCGAAACCCTAGAATCCCAAAGCTCTGATACCAAATGTTGTGTAACCAAATCAAAAAGAGAAGAAAAGAGATATAAACGCCTTAGAAATGAGCCACTTCTAGGGGGCAACCTCCAATACATTACATAAATGAACAATTCTTGGATGATACAATTTACAAAACCTCCTTTCTATATATAGGAGTCCATGGGGCCATAATGTAATCCTAGTGGGCCGCAATGTAATCCTAGCCGACCTAACAATAATAATTTAAGGGCACAATAATAACAAAATGGGGGTTACAAGGGTACAATAATAACAATAAGGGGTTTACACTAACAATAATAAGGGGCTATACTAGTGATATAGGGACCTAACATTCCATAGGCCTCGATGTCATTACTACTAGTCTCTATCTCCTGGCTAGATTCGGTGCTTGATGTAGACATCATGCACACTGGAGCCCCTGTGATATCAGTGAATGATTATGGTATGAGATGGGGATCTCCTAGGAATGATCCGAGGATGGATTATGGTTTGAATTGGCCAGGGCCATATTCTTGGTACCGTGTGAGCATTTCAGAATATGTGTCCACATAGGGTAGAACAACATCGGTGTTTGTGAGGGGTCGCTTGTCGTGGTAAGTTAATTGATCAACGGTAATGATGCATCCCTCGTGGGGGAACATCATGGTTTGGAAGATGAAGGATGCTATGGAAGACATGGCTGTTGGAACAGGGTCTCCTACGAAGCTGCGAAATTGGTCCATTTCATATATTTTTTATTATATTTAGTCTAACACAAGAGTTTTGAGGTGGGTCAAAGCCCCTAATGCATTGTAAGCAGGTCAAGGGTAGAATAACAGTCCGCAAACCATGGTTTGCAGACCATTGGATGCATAGGCTAAAGTAGTATAAATAGTTGAAACTTTTTGAGTCGATAGGAAGAGGATGAATAGAGATTGATGCGAAGTACAAATTACTAGATCTGGGGTTGGGTTGTTTGGGTTAGGACTCCTATTGGCTATGTGTGCAGAGATCCTCTGTCTTGCTGTGTGTGGACCCTGCTAGTTGTGTGCACAGGTGGTATTCGGGGAATGCAAGAGGATTTTTATAAGTAATATATGTGAAGTATTTCTGAACATATGATGTTGTTTGGATCTATTCTGCTATGATTGATGCGAACTAAGATTGTCTGATTAAGCTATGAAATCATTTGTTTCATCTCTGTGGTATGAAAGTATCCACATTTAGTATATTACTATGATGTGACTATTTTTGCACTTACTGATTGCATCTCTGTTAATGAACGTGAACTATATATGTTGACAATATTGGCTACAATTATGTTGTTTTATGGTTGTAATTGATGATACGCACATGGATGCGAACTTGCTAGAGAAGATATGATAAGAACTATAGTCTAGTTACATTCTGGAACCCTGCGAATCCCCCTTCTGTGTAGATCTGATAATTGTGGGCCTGTGTTATTACCTACTCTCTCTCAAGGTGCAAAAACCTGGTTCCAGCACCCTCCCATACTGCTTTGGGTGAGACTTTGACCTGCGCAAGCGGGTCACTACTGAAAGGGCTAGTAGTATAGGGGTTTGTTGGCAAACCTTCACCTCCGAACCTGGGTCAAGACCCCTCGAGCCAACAAATGTTTTCGTTTCCGGGACTAGGAGCATTTTGAGGGAGAGATTTGGAAATACCAAGGCCATATTGGAAGCCTAAAAAAAATAAATCGACGAGTGGGTTGAAAAGAAAGTTCAGGAATTCAATGTAAAATAAAATCATAGTGTGAACTTAACCGCAGAGGAGTGGAAAAATAAGTATATTTTCTTGGAAATCTACGAGATTTTCCTTTTAAATTTTTCAATCGAGTTGCAGGAGTGGCTCGCAAGGCTGGTCAATTTTTAGAAGTGTTGGAAAGGCAAACGGGTCATGAAGTGGACTGCAGAACTGATCCAACAGTTGGAAAATATTGATAATACTATTACTCGCATGGTAGATCATTGGGTGGACAGTTTGATAGGAGGATTTGTGACTGAATTTTCAATCGATCAAGTTGTGTCCTACTTAGAAGCAGAGTGGAGGTTCTTCAAGGGTTTTCGGGTCCAGTGACCAATTTTGCTGCGCATAGCCTTCCATCAACACCACCTTCGAATCCTTGTAAGGGCAAGAGCTCACCTCTACCACCACCGGAAGACGATATGGCTTCACAAATGAATTCACCCACCTTCAAGGGTGTGGGGGACGAAGATATGAATTGATTTTGTTTTGTCACAGGGTCTGTATGGACTACGAAAAATGTAGCGAGCGATGTTGTGAAAAGAACACAACTATCTCTTGATTTTGAAGGAATGGCCTTGGAATGGTACATGGGATACCTCGACCAGCATGCGAATGCGAGCATTGAGGACATTAAGAACGCCTTGAAGCAATATTTAAAGAAGCTTAAGGTCTACTCCCATATAGTAAATGACCTGAAAGATTTCAAACAAGGTCCATCTCAGTCTGTATGGGAAGCTGATCAGCAATTGAAAAAATTAATCAGAGAAGGAGGATTCCAGTATGATGATAGGCAGCATGCAGAGTGGTTCATTGCTATGTTGTTGCCCCACCTATGCATACCGATGGGCCACTAAGGAATTGAGTCACAGGAGAAGGCCTTGGAAATAGTAATGAAGTTGGAGGCTATGCCACGAGATGAAACCCAATTGGGTGTACAACAGATACAAGGCGAGCTAGAAGCAATGCACATGGAGATCCAGAATCTTTGAAAGGAACGAGGAGTAGAGGCTAGCCTTGATAGGTGGTGCATACGATGTAGGGTGAATAGCCACACCAAGGATAATTTTCCGCTATTAGCAGAATACATGGAGGTTGCAGGACCTAGCCCGCTGCACCCTAGAGAAGTTGCAGGGCCAAGTAGGCCGGCACTATGGTGTGACAATTGTCGCATTGTGAGGTTGCATGACACCAACCACTGCCCTCACCTTGCTACTTGTATTCTGAAGGTTAAGCAGCAATGGTGCAGGTTTTTTAGGTTTATGGGGCATGATGAGCAGAACTGTCGAAATTATGATCTTCTGATAGACCGAGGAAACATCTATAAGGTACAAACAAATCCTTCATCACCAAGGACCCCCTCCGATATCGGGGGCTCCTTCGTTAGGGGTAGGGGAGGGGGTCAAGGCGGAATTGCAGGTAGGGGAAGAGGCCAACAGGTCTATTATAACTGCGGGGAGATAGGTCACTTTGCAAGGGACTAACCAAACCCTACAAGGAAATCCTGCAGGTATTGCAGGTAGCTGGACCATGTGATCGAGGACTGCCCAATTTTGATGGCTAAGGTACAGAAGAAATAGCAGACACCTTCACAGAATGTGCAAAGGGTCACGACGAAGCCCCGGGACAATGGACCAAGTATTAATATCATAACCTGTAGCGACTTGGCCACCAGGGGGGCGAGAGAAAAAGTTGCGGCTGACCTACATGAGGAAAGAAATCATCAAATCAAAGGGCCTAGACCTACAAAAGGAGGGAGAAAAATTTATCGCAGCTCAATAAGACTTCACAAAAGCATCTACTTCGCAGGTCCCTGCGGCCACCAAAGAAGGAGAGGGGGTTCGACCATTTTTACAAGCATGCTTGAAACTGTGGCGTAACCAGCAGGCCATTGAGAACCTCTAGGCACTACTAAACAACTACGCAGAGAAGACCGAACTATTCCCGGGAATTAAGGATGTAAACAATTTATACAAGTATAAGAAACACACTTGTAGGGAAATGCAGCTCGCGGCACAAATCGATGATTATGACATGGAGCAAGTTATTCTGGATCTAGGATCAGATGCGAACGTACTACCCAAGCAAACATGGCAGCGCATGGGAGAACCTAAGTTAGAATGGTCCACTATCCAGCTGCACATGGCCAATTAGCATAATATCATACCTTTAGGATAGTTATCATAGGTCTTCGTGGATATCACAGGAGTTAAGTTCTGGGCTGACTTTGAAGTCATTCAGATTGTGGAAGATGTGGACCATTACCCTGTGCTCCTAAGGTTGGACTGGGCCATTGACATGGGCAGTATTATCAATTTGAATAAGATAAACATGATATTTGAGAATGGAGGGGTACAAGTGATAGTCCCATTAGACCCCGCAAAGGGGGAAAGGTATACCGAGCCGGTGCGTATCGACGAGGAGGTAGACCACATCTAAAAGTTAACTATGCAGGATGAAGATTGGATCAAACCTACGGCTAATGGCATGCTTTGTTGGGAAAATGAGAGCAACTGTTTCTCTAACTCTTACGGAGAAATAGAAAATTGGCAAAACCGGTTGCACGATGTGTCTGTGTTGCAATGTCTTAGAATTACAAGGGAGTTCTGATGTATATCCTCGGAGGTAAGGGACCTGCCCCTCTTTGATGGGTCTAGTAGTTTAAAATATTTTTATAGATATTCAAAGCCGAGGTTCCCAGGGAACTAAGGTTATGGGCCCTCAATCTGGCTCTACACACAACACCAACCGGGTGGTGGGACACGCATAAAGGGGCATTCCAAGCTTGGGAGGAATACTGGGATATGATGACCCTGTGATTCGAGTGGCTAGCTGATGTGCATGTTAAGAAGTTCCTGGGCCCTAAGGATCCGCAAGAACACTTGGTCTCATGGATGGACAAGTGGGGTGATTGGACTATAAAAGAATGGGCTCACTTATTTATTCATGCACTGGGACCCATTCCAGTGGCATGGTATTTGGATGCGGAGCTACACAGGCAAACCCGCCACTGGAAAACTTTGAAAGATGAATTCATAGGGACATTCAGCCAAATAGGAGGCTCATAGGTGCTCCATGAAGCTCTTCAGGATAAAGACACATTCGTGTTTAGGCAACCCAGCCCCCATGCAGCTTTTGGGGCACCAACGTGGGAGGCATAAATGCACGACATTTCCAGCTATCATAATATTACTATAGAGGATAAAGATGAAGATCCGCACAATATCTCTATCCCAAAATCAGAGGGGGAGCGCATTGTTGTTGGACCCCCACTACAAACTGTGGATGTAACGAAACCTGTGAAATTGCGGGAAGTTAACATTGGCACAACAGAGCAACCCAAATTGCCTAAGATCGGGGACTACTGGGATGATGACACTGCCAAAAAATTAGTTGAACTACTCACAGAATATCGGGACTTATTCCCCTTGATGTTCTCAGAACTCTAGGGGATCACAGGGGAGCTAGGAGACATGCACATCACACTAAAACCCAATGTGTGCCCAGTAAAACAATGAACTTATTGATTGAACCCTAAGTATAAGTAGAAGGTTAAATAAGAACTTGATAAAATGCTCGTTGTAGGCATTATCAAACCGGTTGAACAGTCGGATTGGGTAAGTTCGATGGTGGTTCAGGAAAAGAGAACTAAGGGGTAAATCTGAATTTGTGTGGACTTGCGCAAGTTGAATGAAGCATGTGTAGATGATCCCTTCCTGATGCCATTCTCAATGAAATCCTGGATAGCATAGGCGGCCAAGAAGCATACTCATTCATTGATGGGTTCTCTGGATACCATCAGATCAGAATCGCACCAGAAGATCGTAGCAAAACTACGTTTTCCATGGAATGGGGTTCCTTCCAGTATACGGTCATGCCATTTGGACTCAAGAACGCCCCTGTTATCTTCTCTCGAGTCGTAGTTGTAGTATTTAAGGATTTCAACCACAAATTCCTGGAAGTATATTTTGATGATTAGACAATCTTTGGCTTGGTAAGGACACATGTGTCGAACCTGCGCCTAATGTTGGATGCCTGTAGAAAGCACCAAATCTCCCTGAATATTAAGAAATGTATCTTCTACATACCTTTCAGAATCCTACTGGGACATATCGTATGTCGACAGGTGCTTATGGTTGACCCTGTAGTAGATCTAACAAGAAAATATATAGAAATAGAAAATATGCCCAATAAATCACAAAAGACAAGACTTCAGATCTTCATTAATATCAAAACCCTTAAGGTAGGGCAACACCATACATTCACTCCTTAAGGAAGGAGATCACTCCACAAGCCATATGCTTTCCCATACAATAATCCTTGACATCTCTCAATGGAGAGTCTCTAGCCTCTATATAGGTTTCATACATGCAATACCATGGGTCCCTCAATACCATACATGCAATACCATGGGTAGTTACCATGGGTCTCTCAATACCATACATCCAATACAATGGGCTTATCACTTTATTCCCTAGCTACATGTGGTCCCTTACATATTGTGGGTTAACCACTTTATTTATTAATGATGGCCCATTTATTTATCATTCTTATATTATTACATCATATTATTCCCTTCGGTACCTCCCTCTGTACCCTATATTATCCCCTCTAGGTACACTACATTACACCCCCCTTAAACATGTTTCGTCCCCGAAACATAAGAAGAACACAAATGATAAGATCTACTCAAAAGAGTATTCCACTGGTACCATTCACGTGCATCCAGCCATCCCAGAGAAAGGTGAACACTCGATCTAGTTGATGTCTCGCTCGCTTGAGATGGAAGTGGGTTCTGTTGGTTCTTCTGTTTTGATGTGTTGTGGATGGATCGTCGCACCTCTCTATGTGTCATCCAGGAGTTGTTGTCCTTGTTGCTAATTCATTTCCACCTTCCTAGTTGTTGTCTTGATGGGTGATGCGGGTGGTGATATGTTGAAGCTTTTACTGATGGAACATCTTTCATTAATTCCTCCATTATTGGTGATGGAGTGGTGTCAGGTTCTTTTGTCGGTACTTGCTTTGATGTCTGTGTTTGGTTGTCTACCATCAAAAGCTTATCATCTGATGTGTCTGTGTCATTAGCGATTTGCACTTCTTCCTCCCTAGTCTCTCCATGGTTCCTAATGCAAATATCGTGCAATGTAATTTTCTTCTTTTTATACCAGAGCTTCATGAATTTCTTTTGCACATTAAAATTGACAGTACCAACGGATTCCATCCAAGGGTGTCCCAAAACAACATCCACAGCAGCCATATCTGAAGCATAAAAATTAGAATGCAACACATACTTATCCATATAAATCTTCAAATCTTTATAAATTTGAACATCTTCATTATCAACCTGTGTGTTTTCAAAATGTTTTGCTGGAACTAGCAATTTTTTAGCCAAATTAACATTGATACAATTATGCTTGCAACTAGGAATGATAGACACAATGATGTTCTCTTTCTGAATACTTCCATAAACCTGTAATATGGAAATATTAGTAGAAAATAAGTCTTTAAGTCTCTTAGTGTCCTCCTTTATGGCTTTAGACCACTTGTCCAAAATGACTTGTTCAAGTTTTTTCTCGGGAAGTTTCCTCACTACGCTGTCAAGTGAGGTCCACCATTTATTTGCCTCATCTTTCAGATGAAGCCCTATGGAGCATATCCAAAAAATTCAGTATTGAGCCTTGAGATGTTGTAAAAAATATTCAATATTAGGGCCATCATATTTTCCTGTAAACTTCATCTTGCGAGAATCCATAAAATAAAGTAAGGGTTTTGAAGAAAATCACTTACTTTGGAAAAAAATTAAAATGGACATTACTCGGTCAATATAACTCGGAATCTTTAATATAACCTTTTTTCGAAAATGGAATAGCCATTCTGCATCTAACCATGTGATTGAAATCCCGATCTAGGCACTCTGGAAACACATATTTGCGCTGCAACTGTCCCGCCATAACAAAATTTCTGAAAAAAATGACTGATTTTAAATCAGTGATAACTCCCTCATCCGGACTCCAATTTGACCGATTTTTTTTTTTTTAAATCGGGTGATTTTTCAAGGGGAATTCATATCTGTAATTTATTGTCTAATATTGTGCACCAGAATCTATTAAAAATTTCAGGATATCCACCGTACATAAATTACCGTCATAAACATTTCTGCAACATAACTAAATTTAAATCAGCGATATCACCCTCATCCGGACTCCGATTCGACTGATTTGTTTTTTGAAATTGGGTATTTTTCCATAAGGAATCCAGATCTGATATTTATTTCTAAAAATGTTTTGCCAAATTTTCTAGATCTACTCTACGAACTCGCCGCCCAAAAATTTCCTGCAAAAAAATGAAAAAAAAAATCTCCAAACTCTGCCCAAGAAAGTGCTCTGATACCACTTGTAGTAGATTCGACAAGAAAATATATAGACATAGAAAATATGCCCAATAAATCACAGAAGACAAGACTTCAAATCTTCATTAATATCAAAACCCTTAAGGTAGGGCAACACCATACATTCACTCCTTAAGGAAGGAGATCACTCCACAAGCCATATGCTTGCCTATACAATAATCCTTGACATCTCTCAATGGAGAGCCTCTAGCCTCTATATAGGATTCATACATGCAATACCATGGGTAGTTACCATGGGTCTCTCAATACCATACATCCAATATAATGGGCTTATCACTTTATTCCCTAGCTACATGTGGTCCCTTACATAATGTGGGTTAACCACTTTATTTATTAACGGTGGCCCATTTATTTATCATTCTTATATTATTACATCATATTATTCCCTTGGGTACCTCCCTCTGTACCCTATATTATCCCCTCTAGGTACACTACAGACCCTGTGAAGGTTGCAGTTATCATCAACCTAGCAATACCAACTACCGAGAAACAGTTGCGTTCGATCCTGGGACATACGGGTTACTACCATAAATTCATTCAGGTATATGCATTGATTACAGCACCTCTGGAAAAACTTCTTAGAAGGATGTTTCATTTTTTTTGGAATGATGAGTGTCAGAAAAGCTTTGAACTACTCAAGGAAAAAATGGTCTCTGCGCCTATCCTAATTTTTTTAGATTGGACAAAGGTCTTCCGCGTTCATGTTGATGCATCCGGAATCACCCTCGGAGTTGTCCTTATGCAGCCTGGAGACGGGAACATCGATCACCCAGTTGCATTCGCTATTCGAAAACTCTCTAGTGCAGAGCGCAATTATGTCACTAAAGAACAGGAAGGATTGGCCATGGTTTATGCACTACATAAGTATCGACACTATCTATTAGGGGGTCATTTCAAAAATTTTACAGATCACTCGGCTTTGAAGTACCTGGTGAATAAGCCTGTGTTGCGGGGGGGAATATGTCAATGGCTTCTATTATTCCAGGAGTATGATTTTGAGATCATTCTCAAGCCAGGAAGGCTGAATGTTCAGCCACATCACCTGTCTCAAATCGATAATGGTGAGGACCCGACTAACCTAGAGGAGGACTATCGGATGCGAAACTATTTTCTATTAAAGTAGTAGACACGCACTTCGTCGACATCATCCAGTTTTTGTCTATAGGAATGGCACTTGTAGGGTATTCTGTGCAGCAGAAGAAAGAGTGGGTAGCTCGTGCTGCGAATTTTACCATCATTGCAGGACATTTATATAAAATGGGCGCGGATGAAGTGTTGCGCAGGTATGTTTTAGAAAATTAACAACATGACATCCTGACAAAAGGCCATGACGGGGTTGCAGGGGATCATTACGTAGGAAAAGAAATGGCGCAAAAGATCTTATGAGTCAGGTTGTGGGTGCCCACCTTGCATACTGACTCGCATGACTACTGTAAGGCCTGCAATACATGCCAACGAACCAAACATCCATCTCGGAGAGATGAAATGCCTCTGCAACCACAAGTAGCCCTCCAGGCTTTTGAAAAGTGGGCTATCAATTTTGTCGCCCCTATCAACCCTCCTGGGAAGAAGACAGGTGTGCTCTACATTATAACTGCTACCGACTACGTAACCCGGTGGGCTGAAGCAGAAGCTGCCATGGATTGCACCGCAGGTACTGCTACGCATTTAATTTTTCAACAAATTCTTACCAAATTCGAGTGTCCTAAGATCTTGATGAGCGATCGAGGTACACACTCTGTTAATGAAACAATACAGGCCTTAATGGAGGAATTTTGGATCCACCACGCAAAGAGTACCCCATACCACCCCCAAGCAAACGGAGCGGTTGAAGCTTTTAACAAGGTTCTGGAGAACGCACTAACTAAGGTCTGTAATGCCGATCGCAGTGACTGGGATGTCCGTATCCCATCTGTTCTTTGGGCCTCTCGCAACACTTGTGAAGAATTGACAGGAAAAACATCGTTTCGCATGGTCTACGATAAGGAGGTCATCATGCCCATGGAATATATCATTCCCAGCCTGTGCATCGCCGCCTTTACAAACATGGTCGAGCCAGCCATTCTGGAGGAATGTTTAGCACAGCTCGTGGCCTTAGAGGAAGACCTTTTTATTTCTAACTTCCATCAGCAAGTCAAAAAGGCACGGGACAAATAATGGAATGATCGATATATTCGCCAAAATACCTTTACTGCGGATGAATTAGTTCTACTATATGATAGCCAGTTTGCAAAGCACTGAGGGAAATTCTGATAACATTGGCTGGGGTCTTATGTGGTCAAGGAAGTTATAGAAGGCAGGGTTGTTCAGCTAGCTACCTTGCGCGGTGATCTACTGCCAGGGTATGTCAATGGTAGTCAACTCAAACCATATCAGATCAAATGACTATATGACTGGCAGTGGGGTTCATATATCCTCAGGCACAATGGGACTTACATCGCGCAACCGCAAGATTCGAAAGACCTGGGGGATACACGAGAGAAGCAGGGATGAATTCAGAATACTGATAAGAGTGACGTTGTGTTGCCCGAGTAGCTAGAGTGATCATACTGTTGCAGGCGTAGGTGGAGGCCCCACCACCTCAGTGACTCGGGACGAGTCACAATATTGTGTTGGGGGACTGTTGGAACAAGGTCTCCTACGAAGCTACAAAATTGGTCCATTTTGTATATTTTTTATTATATTTAGTCTAACGCAGGAGTTTTGGGGTGGGTCAAAGCCCCTAATGCATTGTAAGTGGGTCAAGGGTAAACCAAGAGTCTGTAAGCCACGGTTTGCAGACCATTGGATGCGTTGGCTAAAGTAGTATAAATGGTTGAACCTTTTTGAGTAAATAGGTAGAGGATGAATAGAGATTGATGCGAAGTATAAATTTCTAGATCTGGGGTTGGGTTGTTTAGGTTAGGACTCCTGCTGGCTGTGTGCGCAGAGATTCTCTATCCTGCTGTGTGTGGACCCTACTGGCTGTGTGCGCAGAGATCCTCTGTCCTGCTGTGTGCGGACCCTGCTGGCTGTGTGCGCAGGTGGTATTCGAGGAATGTAAGAAGATTTTGATAAGTAATATATGTGAAGTATTTTTGAACATATGATGTTGTCTGGATCTATTCTACTATGATTGATGTGAACTAAGATTGTTTGATTAAGCTGTGAACTCGTCTGTTTTATCTTTGTGGTATGAAAGTATCCGCATTTAGTATATTACTATGATGTGACTATTGTTGCACTTACTGATTGCATCTCTGAAAATGAATGCAAACTATCTGTGTTGACAATATTGGTTGTGATTATGTTGTTTTATGGTTTTAATTGATGATATGAATGTGGATGTGAACCTGCTAGAGTAGATCTGATAAGAACTATAGTCTGGTTACATTCTGGAACCTTGCGAATCCACGTTATGTGTAGATATGATAATTGCAGGCCTGCGTTATTACCTACTCTCTCTCAGGGTGCAAAAACCTTGTTCCAGCACCCTCCCATACTGCTTTGGGTGATACTTTGACCTGCACAAGTGGGTCACTACTGAAAGGGACAGTAGTATAGGGGTTTGTTGACAAACCTTCACCTTAGAACTTGGGTCAGGACCCCTCGAGCCAACAAATGCATACATATAAGTCTTACCAAGGAGTATATTGTAATCCGGCTGAAAGTCTAGGACCTCAATGTCTATAAGAACCATCTGTCCGACCAAGTAGACCGGGAAATTTTGATAGAGACTGACATGAGCAGAAGGTCGCCCATCCTATGCTCTTAGTGTGATGTCTAATTGTTTCAGTTCGAGAGATCCTAACTTCTGCCAAACGTTCTTTGACATGATGCATGTGGATGCACCCTCATCAATGATACAATGATGGATAGTTATGTTCTAGATTGACACTGGTATTTGGAAGGCGACTAGAGAAGGAAACCTACGGGTGGCTTTATCTAAGTTGAAAGTCATTAGGTGTGAATCAGTAGGATCGATTGCGCCTAAAACGGAAAGTAAGGCTTTCCTTTTCTTTGGGCAAGATTGCAGGACCTCTAAAGTTGAAAAGGCAGTGGGTGACTGTGATAAGTCATCCATGATGCTATAATTATGGGCCACTTTGGAGTGGTGTCCTGCTCACCTATTTGGCCCCTTAGCCATCTTTGGAAAATTTTCAATAGGCATTTTTGATATAGTCAATAGTGTAGTAGGTGCACTCATGCTAGCCCCTGACGAACTTGTGTCTGGAAAAATATCATAACTTCGATTACGTGTTTGAAATAACATTTCCTTGCCAGACATATATATTTCATGGTTGTGGTTTTTGGGATTGTTGGGGGTGTTTGTTGTTGTTGGGTACTAACTGCCCCTTGGTGGGGGTAGGGCTCCTGCATTACAGTTTTTTACTATGTGGGTCCCATTTGTCCTCGGTTACCCTGAAGCTTCTTTAGCTCGGGGAGTTCAGGAAAATTATGAGTGTAATGGCCATACTTACTACAAATCTCGCAAGAGTGGTTATTCTGAATATTAGCCCTCTTGTTCTACCCTTGGGAGTTACTTGCCTCCTGGTTTTGATTTCGATTGGAGTTTCCCCCAGCCTGAGATCATGGAGGGTTCTGTTAGTTATTTCCCCCCTATCCAGGATTTCCCTTTTTTTATATTTTGGTTTTTTCCTTGCCGCATTAGGAGGATAACTAGGATTCTCCTGGTCGTATGGCTGGGGTGGTTGTGCCTCGGAAGGCTATACAAAGTTCACTGGTACATTATTTTTCATTGGTGGGTTTTGTGCTGGGGATTGGGAATATTGGGGTCCCTATCCCTGGTTTTTTAATGATTGCTAGGGGGAGCTCTTCCGTCAGCGTTTCTAGCTACGTACTGGGTCCCTTGTGCAGGAGGGTATGATCCTCCTTACTGATGATGGTATGATAACGCCCTATTGGTCATGTTCTCCAGAGGTGCATGATGACTATGATGGCAGTTGTTGGTGAGAAAGAAGGTCTATGAGCAAGACCCAGGTTTAGGATGGAAACCAGCAAGGTTTCCACAGTACTTTAGCACAATGCCGACATTTTCACTCTACTTTGAAGAGTATAGAGTCTCACCCGAGGCATGTCGTGACCTTAGTAAAGTTAGGAGCATATCAGATATTTCCCAATCGCAACTACAGAATAAAATAGACAGATCTACGTACTCTGAACAGGTTTAACTACTTTGCACAAGATGCTACTCGTGAACATATTCAGGATGAAAAAAAAAATTAAAGTGACTAATACATTCATCTTAACCATATACACATTACAGAACTCAGGACATCAAACCCAGACAAGAGTATATTGCATTAACAGTAGTGGAGAGTTACAGTGCTCCTCAGAGCGATCCTAGCAAGACTGATTACAATATCATCACATAGAAAAAAAAAAGGAACAAAGAGAACGTAATGAATAGAATGACCAGAGCGAATAGAGCTCTCCTACGTCTCTCTTCCTTTGCTCTCCACTGCATCAACCCCTCGTCTACACTAGCCGACTGCCTATTTGTTCCTTTGCCAACGCGACTGACAATTTTTCCTTCTTTTCTGCTCTACTGTTTGTTGCATCTCCCTGATCTCTGGGAGTTTCATTGTTTGTTCTTGTCGCACCCTTCTGCCATCTGTGCTAGCTTCCGCAATAGTCGTGCCACCTGCTCTTTAGATCTTTGCAACCGTGACAACTCTCTGTCTACCATGGTTGCGCTTTGCCACCTGTTATCCGTGACTCAAAACCATTTTATTTTCAAAACAAGGGCCCCAACAGGCCCCGACCACATACTATTGACTCGTCCTGATTCAATCCTTTTTTGTTGCCTCGGTCTCCATCGATCTACTTGCCTCCGTGACTGGCCCTGCCTCCTCCTTTTCCTCTCCTTGTCCAAACACGGGGCCCAACTCGGGGACCTTTGCCAATGTTGATGCTTTGAGTTCAGCAAATTCAGCCATGGATTGTTGCCATTCCTTCATGAGTAGGTCCAATTCTGTGGTGACTTGCTCTGCTTCCTTTTCTCTTGAGATGGTCGGCAGCTTGCTGAATAATTCCTTAATTTTAATATCGCTCTCAGTGTCCATTTGTTGTATTGTTTGGGTAGTAAGCTTAATGGGTTGCCTTAATTCCTAGATGACCTATTTGGATGTCATTGAGTTTTCTTCAATTTGTTGTATCTTAGTCTCCAACTCCTCCACTTGGTTGTACAAATGGTTCAGGCCATCAGGGTCTGTGGCCTCCTGTATTTCTTTTGAGACTTGTTGCAGTTGTGCTGAGATCAGTTATGCCTTCATAGACAGCAAGGTTGAACATTCGTGCAAATGTTTGAGAAGGTTGTAGGCATCCTTCACTGTGGTACCCAGTGTTTCCTGCATCCCGGTTACTTATTTTTGCTTCTTTGTTACCTTCTTTGCATATATGACAGTAGGGTCTGGTAGTGTCAGCCTGGTCACTAGCGCTACCCTCAGTTATTGGTTCTCCCTGCTAAGAATTCAACATGTTGTCTTGACCTGAATAGACCATTCGACCAGGGTACCAGCCGATATGTTGCTCATTGTGTGGTCTTCTTGAGCCATTAGGTTCGGCCAGAGATCCCTGAAAACATCTTTCACCTTCTACAGCTATTCCTACAAGTTATCTTTTTCTACTCTCAATTGATCGCGCTCTTCAGTAAGCGCAATAATCTGTAGCTATTGCTGATTAAACTTATACTAGAGGCCAGTGTGGAGACCCTCATCTTGTTGGGCCGCACGCTGAATGAAACCGTATAGTTGTGTTGTTTCCCAGATCTGCATACTCTCCGCCCCCAACAAATTTTGGTTCAGCGGTCTCTCCCTGAGTGGCTGACCACTGGCTATTGACCTAGCCAAGTGCTCCTGTGGTGATGTCAGCTGGGTCTGTTGCGGCAGCAGAGTGCTTGGGTTACCCATGCTTGGAGTAGACTGAAACTATTGTAGTATCAAGTTTGATTATCTGAATGGATTCAACTCCTTGGGGGAGGGTGTTGTATCTTCAGTGAAGGATCCACCTCAACTTAAAAGGTCTTGAAAAGTGTTATGTTCAACCAGGGTTTGGTTAACCTCAGTTGCCAATGATGTACTGGATTTAACCTCTGCTTCGTGGTCTCCATTTTTTTTCCCTTTTTCTCTGACCGAGTCTGAAATGGTTGCTGAAGTGGATGGAGTTCGGGTTGAATGGTCTTTGGAGGTGAATGATGTGTGAGGCGATGAATGGTGGGTGCGAGGCAGAGGTGTGCGAATATTTAAAAATGAGTAGGGGTTGAACATAGGTAGCTCAGGAGTTACCTGGGGGGTTGTCTCTATCTCCTCCTGAATTGGGGCTCCTATATACGTTGGTTGCATTTGATCCTCCCCAGTGAGATCAATGACCTGACTAGACACTATAACATTTTCCTTCTTGGCCTTTGGTGTAGCTATGGGTGGCTTAGGTGCTTTATTCTTTTTTATTGGAACTATGGTGGTTACCGGTGGTGGATTAAACAAGGTGGACGACAAGGCCATGACTATAGGTGCAACTATTGAAGAAGATGCGGAATTGGAGACCTAAAACTATGAAAAAGTAGGGAAGAGAGGAGAAGCACTAGTTATAGTTTGCATTACCTGATTAGAGCCTTGTTCCTTCATGTTGAGCTCCTCGATTATTAGTGTCAGCTGCAACTGAGACACTCTGGTCATTGTTTCATCCGGCGTCTCTCCTGGTAGTGGATTCGGCAACATACCATCAAACAAATAGTGATAGACCCCACTTCGGACCTCCATGTTCACCCTTGGCCAGGAATATACTTTGGTGTGGAATGCTTTCTCATCAATTTGAAACTTCAAACATTGTTACCGATGAAATAGGTAACCTGACCTCAAAACTGGAACTCTAGCCCAAAAATCCTAGCCTAAAAAGACCTAAAACATGGCACACCAAAAAAATATTCTTAATATTTATTTTTTTACGTTCAACACCAAATATTTATAAAATTATACAAAACAAAATTGTTTTCGAACAAAGGATTGAAAAAACACCCTCAAAACAAAAAACCAAATGATGTTGAAACAACCAAAAAAAAAAATTGTCATATTTTAACATTTTTAAAATAAATAACATTTTTAAATTTTTAACCAAACATTAAAAAAAAAACCAAAATTAAGAAAAATAAATTTAAAATAAAATATTTAAAGCTAAAATTTAAAAATATAGAATAAAAAAATAAAATAAAAAAACAAAACAAAAAATTTTAATTCAAATATTAAAAACCTAAAATTAACAGAAAAAACAAAAATAAAAAACAAAAAATAAATTTAAAGGATTAAAATTTCAACATATAAAAAAATAAAAAGAAAAACAAAAATAAAAAATATTAAATTAAAAGAAAAAATGAAGAAAATAAAAAAAAGTTATAAAAAATAAAATATAGAAATTAAATTTAAAAAAGAAAAACAAAATGTTTATTAAATTAAAAAAATAAAAAATTAATTTTAAAATAAAAAACTAAATTTAAAGAAATATATTAAATTTTAATAAATTTAAAACTTTAAAATAAAAATTAAAAAAAAAAAACATTATTTAAACTAAAAGTTAAAAAATGAAAAATTAATTAAAAATGAAAAATGAAAAATAAAATACAATAAAAATATTAAATTTAAAAAAATATATATTAAAAAAACAAATAAATTTTAAAAAATACATTAAATTTAAATAATAAAAAATAATATATATATATATATATATATATATATATATATATATATATATATATATATATATATATATATATATATATATATATGAACTTAAATTAAAATATATATATTAAATTTTTTTAAATTAAAAAAAAACGTTAATATTTAAAATAATAAATTAAATTAAATTTTATATATATATATATATATATATATATATATATTAAATTTTAATAAATAAATGAATAAACAAATAAATTTTGAAATTAAAAAAAAAAAAAAAAAAAAAAAAAATTTTTAATAAAATAAAAAGTTAATAAAACTTTAAAAATCAATTAAAATTGAAAAATTGAAAAAAAAAAATTAAAAAAAAAAAATATATATATATATATATATATATATATATATTAAATAAAAAATAAAATAAAAAACAAATTAATTTGAAAATATTAAGTTTAACAAAAAAAAAATACACAATTTTAA
This sequence comes from Pinus albicaulis, assembly GCA_034641835.2. NCBI lineage: Eukaryota > Viridiplantae > Streptophyta > Pinopsida > Pinales > Pinaceae > Pinus > Pinus albicaulis. Next base: position 1,382,319,086 of record CM076579.1, read on the forward strand.
TTGAAATAAATATATATATATATATATATATATATATATATATATATATATATATATATATATATATATATAATAATTATAATTAAAAAAAATAATAATAAAAAAATAAAAAAAATATTAAATTCAAATAAATTAAAAAAAAAATACAGAATTTACTAAATTTTAAAAAATTAAATGAAAAAACTAAACATAAAATTTAATATTAAAAAAAAAAAAAATTTAAATTAATTAATTAAATTAAAGTAAATTTTTTGAATTTAAAAAAAAATATATATATAAAAATTTTTTATCGTGGTGGCGCCGCAAATCGGCCTCCCGCCCAGGTGATGGCAAAGGTCGACCGCTAGGCGGGAGGCCGATTCCGAGAATCGCCCTCCCGCGGTGGGAGGCCGATTCCGGGAATCGCCCTCCCATGGCGAGAGGTCGATTCCGGGAATCGCCCTGAGTCCGATTCTGGGAATCACCCTCCCGCGTTCGTCCTTAGGGCGATTCCCGGAATCGGCCTCCCGCAGTGAGAGGGCGATTCCCGTAACCCGCCCTCCGCGAGAGTAAGGGCCTCCAAAACCCGCTCCCACCGCGAGTGCTTCTTCTGCGATTCCCGGGACCCGGGCTGGGGGGATACCCCAATCGTCCGCCCGCGAGGTCGATTCTCCCGGCGGGAGCGACCGAGAATCGCTCCCGCCGGCGCGGGGGAGGCCCCGTTCCCCATCGTTTATTAGGGGTACAGAGAGACACGCACGGGCGGTGGCCCGTATAGCCCCGCCACCACACGCGAGGGCTATCTATTCCATGCGGGAGTCAACTATCATCGCGACGATGATTGTGCAATTTTTTTTTTTTTAATTTTTTTAATTTTTAATATATTTTTTTTTTAATTTGATTTTTTATTTTTATTTTTTCTTAAATTCAAAAAATTTAAAATTATTTTTTTTAATTCAAATTTATTTTTTTTAAATTTAATTTGTTTCTTTTGTTTTTAAATTTAATATTTTAGATTAATTATTTTTTAAAATTTAAAATTTATTCATTAAATTTATTAATTTTTAATTTATAATCTTTTTTAGCTATTTATTTATTTTGCATTGATAAGAATTGTTTAATTTGTTAAATAAACCATAGATATTTGTTTTTAAATTATTTGCACGTGGTTTTTTTGTTTTTTTTTGTTTTTTAATGATAGTTTTTTTTATTATAATTCTTTTATTTTAATTTTCTTTTTCAATTTTAAATTTTGTTTTTTTTTTTTTAATTTGTTTTTTTTGTTAATTTTAAAATTTGTATTTTTTTTCTTATTATTATTATTTTTTTAATTTAAATCTTTAAATTTATTTTTTTCTTTTATGTATTTTAATTTTTTTTATCTAAATTTTAATTTTGTAATTTAAATTATTTTTAAATTTTCTATTTTAATTTTTTTTTTTAATTATATGGATTTTTTAGTAACTTAGAAAAAAATGTTTTTGATGTTTTTAATTTTTTTTTATTTTTTTTGTTAATTTTTGTTTTTTTTCTTTAAATTATGTGTTTTTTTTCAAATTTTGTCATTTCTTTTGATATAATTTTCGAATATTTTTGTGTTTTTTTTGTTTTATTTATTTATTTTTGTTTAAATTTTTTATTTTTATGAGTTAACTTTGTTTTTTTGAACATTTTTATTGGTTTTTTTTTATTTTTTTTATATATATTTTTTTATCTAAGTTTTGTGTTTTATTACCAACATGAAAATCACCACTCTAAAAAAAAAGGTTGATGCTGCATCAATACGTTTCAAAATTAGCATGAAAATCACCGCTCTAAAAAAAAAAGTTGATGCTGCATCAATACGTTTCAAAATTAGCATGAAAATTACTAACATTTTAAAACAAATATTCATACTTCATAAATAAAAATATTAGAGTGTCGAAAATGTGCTCCAAAAAAAAAAAAAATGTGATTCTGCATCACCACTTTTCAAAATCGGGTGTTTTTTATGCTACCAAAAAAAAGTAATACAAGTGCTATCATCATTTTTATGTTTTCATTCCATTCTATTGCTTCACCACCAGGGAATTGATAGTTTTTCTTGTGGCTGACTCCAAACCATATCTGCACAGAATATTTATCCAACAAACTCTTTGGGACTATGTGCTATCTCTCCACTATGTCCACCATCTGCCTGTACCAGAATGTGAATGCTTCTTCATTCACCTCCTTGGTGCTGGGGTCTCCTAATAACTTCCAGGGCGTAAATTTCATCACCAATGGATGACCTCTTATGAGTTCGACGGGATGTCTGACTCTCAGGAAAGTCCATTTCCACATAGCAAATGCCATGATGAGGTAACCGTAAATTAACCCAGTGGCTCTTTTGTAGTTATTCTCACAGGCTTCTAATAGTTCATTTAGCAGGAACGAACACCAATTCAATTGTGTCCCTTGGAGGCAGTGCTCTGTGACTAAGATGGTATTGAGTGTACACTCCCCCTTCATGTAATGCCTCATGGTTTTGTTGGCAATCAGGTAACAGGCGAATTTGACTGTTGGGTTGTTTATAAGGTCTATATTTTCCCCCTTTCCTCCTCTCTTAGTATCGTATTTCCTATGGTAGTCATCATGTCCTGCCTTCTTCGCTCTCTTGGAGACAGTCTGGAATGATGTGGAGACATCCCTTCCTTCTGTTGATAATTCAGTTAGCCTATGAATGTCTTTCGTGTGTATCAGTATTTCCCTTCCTATCCATAGTGACCCATTCTGAATCCTACTCAGCATGAATTTTTTACACTACATCGTAGCTCCTGTAGTTCCAAACACTGGAATATTTCTGAGATTCAATATTGTTGATTGTTGGATACCTCTGAATTCTGGGAGCACTCTTACTGCTTCTTCTCCTGCTTCCGTAGCATAATTTTCCATTTATACTTTCCTCTTCATTATGGAGAACTAGTAGGAATCTATAAGGTCTATAGCAATCAACAACGCATTGTCGTATTTCCCCACTAGTGACTCCATTTTCTGAATTCTCTCGTCAAGCTCCTGCTCGATGACTGCTGGTGCTACCTTGGTCATTTTTTCTCTTCTTTGGTATACTCACAAAGCTACTCCTGCTCTTTCTTTGCAAATTTCTGCCTCTAGATGCTCGCTCTGGACTTCTTCTGATGAAGTTTCTCTCACTGTTGCTGCTATTTCTAGTTTTAAATTGGACTTCTCTGTCATTCTCATGATTTCTTTCATGCAGGTTATGTAAGTAACCGTCACGAATGAGGTTGATAAGACCCCATAACTAATTAATTTTTTTCTGCTTCCCCCGCGGCTATAATTGTGTGATTAGTTACCGCGATGAGGTGGGTTCTGACATGGCTGACTATGGCTTTGGGATTTGGGCAGACGTGATGGGTAATGATTATGGCCTAATATGGAAAATTTATTGCAGTATGGAAGATACTAATTATAGCAATTAATTCTCAAATCTTGGTAATCTTATGGATTGACATGGGAATGATGGGTCATAATGATGGAATGATATTCGACACATTTGGCTCTCTAACATGGATGACACATTGGACACTACCCTCCCCCCAACCACAATCGGTTGCGATGCGGTCTCGGCATCGCAACTATGAGTTTCTTTTGTTACTGCAGTTTTGATTTATTTACACTTCTATCCATTCTTTTCTCAGTTGCGAGATATTTATTGACTATACCTACTCTAATCTACCCTACTGACTCCTCTCAGTTGTGAGAGTTCTTGAAAAATTAAATAATAGAACTTACTCATGATAGGACTTCAGGTGTGCGTGATTCACCCATCCTGGTAATACCTGGCCATCCAGTTGTGCTAACCGAAATGCTCCTGAATCTCAGACTTCAATCACATGGTACGGTCCCAACCAATGAATTCTTAGTTTACCTGGGAACTTTCGAAACTTTCTGTCATACAGTAAAACTTTTCCTCTGACCATAAATGTTTTGCGCTTGATGTGGCAGTTGTGCCAAGATTTTTGTCTATCTTTCTGGACAATCTGGTGGAACTCTACTAGAAACCTACCCTCTTCTAGTTCTTGTAGCTCTCAAAATCACTCTTTCAATGAATCTTCCTTTGATAAGTGTAGTTATGATGCAATTAACAGGCTCGGTATGAAAAATTCAGCTGGTACCACTGCTTTTCTCCCGTACACCAGCTGGAACGGGGTCTGGTTGTTCAGAATTTTGATAGTTGTTCGGTACGCCCAAAATGTTGCTGGTATACATTCACCCCAGTCATCTCGATCAGAATTGTAAATCTTCGTTAGGCCCATTTCCGAAATCTTATTGAATTCTTCTATTGTACCATTTTCTTGTGGATGGTACAGACTGCTTTTATGATGTTGTACCATGAAATTTTCTAGCAGAGATTTGATCGTTGCATTGATAAAATGTGTACCTTGATCACTGGTCAGACTTCTCAGGCAACCAAACCTACTGATGATATTTCCAAATATGAATCGAGCTATTGTTTCAGTTGTGAAATCCTTCACTAGCATCGCTTCTACCCACCTGGTCAAATAGTCTGTTGCGATTATGATGTATCTGGTCTGTGAGTGTTTTGCAATAGGTGCAATCAGTCCTATGAAGTCAATGACCCACTTCTAAAATAGACGCAATGATTTTACAGGGTGAAGTGGCAGCTCGTCTCTATGTTATGGGTGTCCTATCCTCTAGTACACATCACATTTTTTTACAAATGCCTTACTGTCCATGTGTATTATCGGCCACCATAAGCCTGCCTGCATTATTTTCCTCGTCGTTGGTTTTTCTCTGACGTGTCCTCCAACAAATCCACAATGGAATTCCCATAGTATTCCATCCCTCTCATGATCCAAGACGCATCTCTGCAAGATTTTTTCTAGCCCCATTTTATACAGGTGTCCTTCTATTAGCTGATACTCTGTTGTTCAGACTACAAGATGTCTTTTTTCGGCTACTATATATTCATTCGAGCGTTGTCTTGTTGTTAGGTAGGTTTCTATCTGGTCTGAGTAGTCTGGGACGGCTTCTACTCTAAAAAGATCAGCATCTGGTAGCTGATCATCCAAATATCCTCCATTTCCTCCATCTTCTAGCCTTGAAAAGTGGTTAGGACCCACGTTCAGTCTCTCGGGCTTCACTATCACCTCGAAGGTGAACTCCTAAAACAATAGGAGCCATCTGCAGATTCTTCCCTCCAATACTGTTTTGTTAACTAGGTACTTTAAAGCTAAATGGTCTGTAAAAAACTTAAACATACCTCCTAGTAGGTAGTGGCGAAACTTTTAATGGGAATACACGATTTCCAATGCTTCTCGTTCTATTGTGGTGTAGTTTATTTCAGTTGTTGATAATTTACGACTTGCAAAATACACTGGGTGATCCACTGAAGTATCTCCTGGTTGAGCCAGAACTGCTACAAGTGTGATGTTGGAAGCATCAATGTGGACATTAAATTGCTTGTCCCAATCAGGGTGAACTAATATGGGCACGCTTGCCAAATTTTCTTTCAAGGTGTTCAGGGTAGTAGTACAGGCATCTGTCCAAATAAATTGCTCCGATTTCCAAAATAGTTTCTTCAATGGGCTGTTATCTTCACATAGTTGCGAATGAATCGCCTATAGTAGCCGGTGTGGCCTAGAAATGACCTTAATTGCTTCACTGTTTCTAGTGCTTCTATGTTGATTATAACTGCCACTTTTGTCGGATCGACGCAAACCCCTTGTTTGCATACCACATGTCGTAGCAGCATCCCAAAGGGTACTACAAAGATGCACTTCTTGAGTTTTAATGAAATATAGAGTTGCCTACATCTGTCGAACATTATCCTTAACAATGTTGCATGGTTCTTTAAGAGGCTGTAGACTGTCCAGTCATCCATATAGACTTCCAGGAATTTATGGATGTATTCTAGAAATGTTTCTATAACAATCCTTGAAAATATTGTTGGTGCATTTTTCAATCCGAATGGCATTACATGATATGCAAATGAGCCCCATTCGGTTGTGAAAGTTGTCTTCTTCTTATCTTCTTCAGCTATCCTTACTTGATAGTATCCTGAAAATCCATCCGTAAATAAATCAGCCTCATTCCCCGCAACATTGTCAAGAACCTCATCACTGAATGGAGTGGGGAATGTGTCATGTATACATGCATTATTCATGCTCTTGTAGTCAAAACAGACTCGAATTTCAGACTTTTCCTTTTACTTTGTATGATTATAGGAATTACCCACTCTGCTTCTTCCACCAGGAATATCAATCCTGCCTTTAGCATCTTATTAATCTCTTCTTTTATTTTTTCTTTCACTCTTGGATTCAGATGGTAGGGTCTATGCTTGACTCGTCTTGCGTCAGGCTTCAAAATTATATGCATTTCCCCCATGTCTCCTTTTATTCATTTAAACTCTGCTACTGAGGATGGGAACAAGTCCTCATATTCTTGTAGCAGATTGAATATCTCCTTAGTTTTTTTAGCATCCCAGTAGTCGCCAATCGATGCAAGTTTGGGCTTTTTCGGTGTTCTGATGTTCAGCTTCTGGGTTCTCAGTGGTAGGAGATGAATTCATTCTATTGTCGGTTCTTCTTGAATATCCCGCTCCCCTTCTTTCTCTTCGAAATATAGATGTCTAAGATCTTCTAGATCATCATCATCCATTTCACTATTTATCCTCTTACATGCTACCAACTGTTTGATGCTTTTTTGTGGCAGAAATTGTTCTTCCTTTTCCTGAATCTCTGGAAAGAACAATACCCTTTTAATAGCCTGTAATGCTTGTGTGACTATTTATATTTTTCCTTCAAAGGAAAAGAATTACATAAACCGATCCGCAATTGTTTTCCAAGTACTGGTTCCTCTTTTCCTTTCTTCAGTTAGGTACCAAGCCTGTGGAATCAAATCCAGTGAATGTACAAATTTGTGTGCCCACAATTCTTCCAGGTACCCTACATTTTTCCATTGGCCCTCACAATGTTGTAAATGTTTTCTGGGATCGGAGTCCCCTTGGTATTTTTTGGTGAATTGTGGCCCCTCCTCTTCCTTGAATATGGTCGTCAACGCTGCTAAAACTTTTTCCCATCACGATAGGGAGTTGCAGTGGTTGTTCCACCACCTTGCTGATGTGGATTGTAAAGCCAAATCCATGAGTGGGACCCTATGGTCCACTGGTACTTTATCTTCTATTCTATAAAAAAATGTATTCAGAGCAGTCATATTTGAAAGAGTAGGGTATTATCTTACCTCAGTTCCGATCCAGTTGATCCTTCTTGCATCTTCTTGTGATCATATCCCCCCTGCTGGTAATCATCCTAGGATATTTCTAAACCTAAGTCTAAGTTTTGAACACTTCTCCAGCTCATAGTCTCCCCCACCTTTGGGTTGATATAATCTTCTCTTTTCCCCGCTGTCATTTCATAAATATGATCAAGAAGCTGAGCATCTTCTCTATTGTCGACAGACTCTGTATATCGTGGTCCTTGATAAGATTCAAGTGGTTGTGTGACCCCGACTTCCCCGTCTTCAAAGATCATTAGTTCCTTCTTCAAATCTATTACTGCATAGTTCTCAAATGCCCAGTCGATCCCCAACAAAGCTGGATAGGGATACTTATCCCCCATAATGTCTATCACCTCGAAGTCTTTGTATGTCTTAACCCCTACAACATCGACTTCGACCTCCTCCAGCTTGCCTATGGGCAGAATGCAGTACTAGTTTTCCATGCAGAGTTGGATTGGTGAATATGTCAGCTTTGGTATTCCCAAGGGTTCCCATGTATTCCTTGGTAGAATGTTCACATCCGACCCTAGGTCAATGATTGTGTCCTTAATTTGGAATCCCACGACTTGAGTTTTTACACGAAACTCTTTCCCTGTTCTTCTATTATTTATTTTGACTCTGTATATATTTTTGTGTTGTACCAACTGATTCTCTTGGTTCTGTGGCTTCCTGCACCACCATCTCTAGATTCTGATTCAATTGTTCTAGCATTGGTGCATTGGTAACAATTTGTAGAAATAATTGGAACCATTCTTCAATCATACTGCTTATGCTAGCTTGGTTCTCATTATCTATCCAGGGCTGTGGTAACCCAGTGCCTTTGCTTCCCCCAAGTTGGTAAAATGTTTCCATTGCTTCTTTAAAGTATTGCTTCTGTGTTTCGGGCTTGAACACTGGCTTTGGGGATGCCGGTTGTTGAGCCCCGAAGATGTCCTTCTTTTTCACCACATTTCACTTCATTTTCTTTGTCCCTCATCAATTACAGGCTTAAATGATCAATAGGATTAATTAGGATTACTTAAAGAATGTATATAATGACTAACTTGCTATGTTTTCATGATTTTGTTAATGTAGCAATTTTTGACTAGATTGGCTACAGAACACAATCATTCTGTAGCCAGTCGCCTATTCCGCAGCCGTTTTCATGTTTACGCAGGTTCCAGGTGTCACCACAAGGAAAAATTCATATGGTCATATTCCACGTCACTCCCCCATCATTTCTTTCTCCCCACGAAGTCTGAGCTCGAGTCTACAGGCGGTTATGCACGTGGGAAACCAAAACTAGGTGACAGACTTCTAATAGGACAAGGATTGTACAGATGTCCTTAATCATAGAATGAGGCCACCACCAGAGTCCTAGTTTGATTTTAGTTTGAAAATACAATTACTCCTATTTTATCTCAAAGACAGTTATGTAATTTTGTTATAAGTATGGCTCGGGAGACCGAGAAACAGCTTAGCTAGATTTATGTTTTATTGCTAGATCTCTGAAGACCGTAAATACTCTGTTTTGAAGAATTTCTCCTTTAATGAAAGAAGCATCACTTTATTGCAAGAGCTGAGTCAATATTGAGTAGATTTGTGTGCTAATCCGGTGGTAGAGGGCCCCTGCTACCTGAGAAGCTTTGTTCATATGGTTTAGATAAGTAACTTAGCCTTGTTTCATTCTTAGTTTAATTAATTTTCTGAAATTTGTGTTTTTATACTTACTTGCAGTGGATGTCACAGTTAGTCTTATCCTTACAAACTCTGCCAAAATATCACTCACATTGGATGGGATATAACTGTAGTATTTAGGAGTTAGTTTCATTTATTTGAACTTTATGATTTTGTGCTCGATTACATCATTTGTTACAGCTAGTCATGATCTTATAAACTATTCCAAAATATCACTAATTCTAGATGAGACATAGTTGTGGTGTTTTAGATCTTTGTTGTGTTTTGTTGAATTGTATTCTTTCATGCTCATTTACATAACATGTTGCAGCCAGTCCTGTTCCATAAATTATTCCAAAATACCACTAATTCCGAATGAGACAGAGCTGACACATTTTAGTGATTAGTTGCATCTTTAGTCTAGTTGTAGTACTCCGGAGGTAGATGTCACTTTAGTTTAATTCTATCACTGTGTTTCAAGTTTGATAATGGAACTCTAGTATAACTCTGTTCACTATACTTTAAGTTAGATTAGTGACATTCTAGTTCAGTTCCAAATCACTGTATTTCAAAGTTAGGATAAAATCATTCTAGTTTAGTTGTGATCACTGTGTTTTAAGCTTGATCAATTGCATTCTAGTTCAATGTTATCCATTGTTCTTTTAGTTGTATTAACTGTCAAAATTAGACTTCACGGCCTTCATTGTTTACAAACTAATCTTGTTCTGACTTTCTATTAATGCATCATCATATGAACAAGAATGAGTTGAGTGATATCAGTTTAAGGCTTTGATTGTTCTACAATCCTTTGCAAATTCACAATTAAACCTTTCTTTCCAAAAACTATTTTAGAAAATCTCTAACTTTTGAATAAGGTTTAGTGGTGACAAGTTAAGCTGCAGAATGAATTGATCTTAGCATGACAAGTTAATTCAGAGTAGAAATCTTATTGTGTTACAAATAGTCTTTTTCCAATTGCGTTCCAATAAACTTTTAGCCATGGATGAGATTCTTCGTAATATTGTAAAGATGGTTGTTTACTTAGGAGAACCTAATTTGTGCTAAACTTGTCCTTTTCTCAAGCTATTCCAACATATTTCTAATAAATGAATTGGATGAGTTTATGTTATGAGTTATTGAGTTCGTGTTGTGATTTATTTTCTTGATATGAGTCATTATCAAACTTTGCATTCTCTGTTCTCTAGTATAGGCTTTTCTCTATTTTTAGTGTGACCAACAACTATTCTTTTTCAACATTTAGTTCTTTTCCTTCTTAACATAAAACCACAAAACAAAAAACATCATAAAAACACTAAACACAACGTAGTGAGAAACAGATACCTAGGCACATATAGTGCACCACACTTCAGCAGTTTACTGACCCTGGTTGATAATTTATGACCTCAATTTAGGAACACTAAGTTGAGCACAACATTTTGGCGCCATTTCTGGGGAAGTGTAGCTATGTAGCCTTGTTTCTTACCTCCCAAAAACAATGACATGCGTAGATAAAGAGACTCAAGGGGTAGATTCATAAGAAGCAGAAGCTTGATTCCTAGAACACCACTTGTTTCACCAAGACCAAGAGCCAGTACACCTCCAACTCAAACCCACATTCCATCCTTTACTGATCCTAGACTTCCAGAGGACTTAAGATCAGATATTCCATCAGAAAGACCTTCCACCTTACCCATTGAACCTGTCTTGGAAGAAGATTCAGGAACCCCTGCTAGGGACTTAAACCTTTCAACTTCCACAGAAGAATCAACTATGGCAGAAGAAGGGGGAGGAGGAGTTTTTAATGGAGAACACACACTATTTGGAGGGGGTAGAAGTAGAGGTAGAGGAGAAGGAGGTAGAGGTGCAGAAGGAGAAGGAGGCAGAGGAAGAGGTAGAAGAGAAATGGGAAGCTCTTTTGGGTTTCCTATAGTAGATGAAGAAACTAATACAACTATGAAAAAAATTTCACCCTCTGTCCTTCCAAACTTCTATGGACTTAAAACTGAAGATCCTGAAACCTTCCTATTTGAATTTGAAGTCCTGTGTAGAACTTATGACTACTTACAAGATGCTCAAAAACTTAAACTATTTTCTTCAACATTGAAAGGAGCAGCATTGAAGTGGTTTATGAGTTTGATCAACAGTTCTATTAGGACATGGGAAGACATGAAACAAGCATTTCTAGAGAGGTATTTGGACTACTGTATGCCAGCCAACCATAAGGAGGAAGTGTTTAAAATGCTACAAAAAGAAGATGAAAATCTGGAAGATTTGTTGGAGAGATTTAACTACAACATCAAAAGAGAAAAAATGGAAAACCTAGACCAAGACACTTTGAAAGCTCTCTTGTTGAAGACAATTAGGGATGAATGGTTAGTTATCCTTAACATGATGGGAAAAGGGGATATATCTCACCTCACATTACCTGAAATAGCTGAATTATGTATCAACCTTTCAAGAGGGAAATCTAAAACTGTGAAAGGACCAAGAGACCCTGCTCTTGCAAGGGCAAGTAAGTCTGCTTCTGGGACAGTAAGTAGGGCAGAAATAGGACATATGCTTGATGAGTTCAAATCTGATATCTTAGGGAGTCTTAGTGAACAAATAGACACCCTCAAGTTACAAAACAAGCAAAAATCTGAATCTGATGCCTTAGCAATATTTTGTCCCAAATGTAGAAAGAAACATGCCTTGAGAGAGTGCCCTTTGGATGCAAAAGTTGTAGAGACTTGTGTAATTTGTTCAGAAAAACATGAGACCAAGATTTGTCCTTCACTTCCTGGTCTTAAAGCTGTCTTTCAAGAAGAAACTCCTACAAGTTCCACATAATCTCTCAATTTTGTCTCCAGGAGGCCTTGGCAAGGACCTCAAACACAAGGATTTCATGATCAGTTGTATAATCAACCCCCACTAAATTGGAATTCTTGGCAGCAACCTTGGCCCCAATTTCAAAATCAATCACAAACTTGGGCGCAAGGAGCACAAAATCCCTATGGAAGATACTCTCAGTATTACCAATATCCACCATCCTATCCACCATATCCACATTTCCCTCCTCAAAAAAATTTTCAACAAAATCCTCAACAAAATTCTCAAAATCCACAACATCAAAATCAACCACTTCCATTACCATTTCCTCAAAAAACAAATTAGTTTCTTGCCCAACCCATACCAAACCCAAACAATAAAAATCCTAAGAACACATACATGATAGAAGGCCAACAGTTTCCAACTTATTTGATCACTCCTTTAGACCTTAGTGATGTTCAACTTAGGTCTGGAAGAATACTTGAAAAGAGGAAACCTTTTGTAATCATACAAGAGCAAGACAATTCTGAGGAAGATTCTCTATGGATAAATAAAAGTCTTGAAGAGAACACATCTTTCCAAGACTCAAACATTGAAAAATCAAAACAAAAAGAACCAATAATTTCAACTCCTATATTAGAGCAGCCATCAACATCCACTTCTACACCTCCCTTTCCAGAAAGATTACAAATTGATAGGGGTGTAGAGAAACAAATTATGGTGCCTAATTATGATTTCCTAGATGAGCTGAGAAATGTTTGTATTAAGATCCCATTATTACAAGCCATCAAGAAAATTCCAATCGTAGCAAAGACAATAAAGGAGTTGAGCATGAAGAAAACAGGGAAAAGAATAAGAGAGATAAAGAAAATTCAACTGGCAGGAAAAATAGAAGATATCATGATGGGTAATATGGCTATTCCAAAGTATCTAGACCCAGGAAATCCATTTGTTAAAATTCACATTAATGGAATTGAGATCCAAAACACACTTATTGATTTAGGAGCAGCAATCAATATCATGAGTAGACAAATCGTGGATAAACTGAAACTTCCTAATCTTCTTTTTACACCCACATTATTACAATTAGCAGACATATTTGTGATCAAACCTGATGGGGTAATAGAAGACATTCTAGTGTCCCTATATTCTTGGGAATATCCTGTGGATTTTATGATCCTAACTCCTAAGAAAAATCTAGGGGGGCATCCTGTTATATTAGGAAGACCTTGGTTAGCTAAAGCTGATGCTTTCATTAGTTGTATATCTAGTGATATGTACATCTCTGATGGTAGTTCAACCAAGAAATTTACCTTGTATCCTCCAGCAAATACAATTACAGAATTAGATGATACTCAATGGATAGAGGATGAAGAAGACTTACAACCTCTCTTCACAATTTCAGAAATTAGTGAAGATAGCCAAATTCTGAATACCTTAGAAAACTTTGAATCCTCTTCGGAATATAAGCATGAAAAATTTCAAGAATAATCCAACATTGAGTTTTTATCATCAAAACAGATGTCTCTTTACTCCATGGATAAATTTGGCAGCTCTACAATTGAGATATTTCCAGGAAAAACTTTAAACATAAACAAGAACCTAGAGAAATCTCAACAAGAAGAGATAGTCAAGATATTACAGAGACATTCTTCTGCATATGCATGGGAGTACACTGATATGAAAGGGATAACCCCCAAGACTTGCACTCATCACATCTACATAGAGGAAAATTGTAAACCAATCAGACAACCTCACAGAAGGATGAATCCAAATCTTAGGGAGATTGTTAAGGAAGAATTGCAAAAATTGATAAATGTTAACTTTATCTATCCCATTTCAGATAGTCAGTGGGTTTCTCCTTTGGTAATTGTGCCAAAGAAAAATGGTAAATGGAGGGTATGTATTGACTACCAGGAATTAAACAAAGCTACTCTTAAAGATCATTTTCCCTTACCTTTCATAGATCAAGTGTTAGATACATTAGCTGGCAAAAAGTACTTTTCATTTCTAGATGGGTTTAGTGGTTATAACCAAATTCAGGTAGCACTTGAAGATTAAGACAAAACCACATTTACCTGTCCTTGGGGTACCTATGCTTACTGAGTATTGCCATTTGGACTATGCAATGCACCCGCAACATTTCAAAGGGCAGTACTAGGAATCTTTTTAGATCTAATACATGATTGTGTAGAGGTATATATGGATGATTTCACAGTTTATGGAAATACATTTGAAGAAGCCTTAACAAACTTGGAAAAAGTTTTAAAGAGATGTAAAGAAGCAAATCTTTCACTTAGTCATGAGAAGTGTTTTATGATGTTTACTGAAGGAATTGTTTTAGGACATCACATTTCAGGGGATGGGATTAGAGTTGATAAGTCAAAAGTTGAAGTCATCTCTAACTTATCTATTCCAATTTGTCAAAAATATGTTAGGAGTTTTCTAGGATTCACAGGATATTATCGAAGGTTTATAGAAAACTTCACCAAGATAGCATCTCCACTTTTCAAATTACTTACCAAAGATTGTGAATTCAAGTGGAATCTTGATTTCCAGTTAGCCTTTGAGACCCTAAAAACAAAAATCTATGAAGCACCTATTTTAAGAGGACCTAACTGGAAGTTACCTTTTCATATTTCAACAGATGCCTCAGATACAGCTCTAGGAGCAGTGTTGGGACAAAAAGACCTGATTCCATATGCCATATACTATACCAGTAAAAATTTGACTCCTTCGGAGTTAAACTATACTGTAACTGAAAAAGAGTTTTTAGCTGTTGTTCATGCCATAAACAAATTCAGACACTATATAACAGGCTATGAAACTTTTGTTCACACTGATCATTCTGCAATTAGATACTTAATGAACAAATCAATTACTAATGGAAGAGTCATAAGATGGTTATTGCTTTTACAAGAATTCAACATTACCATTCTAGATAGGCCTGGAAAACAAAACACAGTAGCTGATTTCCTATCTAGACTCCAAAACATCCAAGACAATACCCCAGTTGAAGATCAATTTCCTGATGAATATCTTTTTGCAATTTCTACTCAAACTCCTTGGTTTGCTGACATTGCTAATTATTTATTTTCAGGGAAATTTCCTTCAATAATGAATGCAAGAGACAAAAGAAAGATCATTTATGACAGTGCAAAATATTCATGGGTTGCTAATGAGTTATACAAAACAGGTCCAGATTTTATCATTAGGAGATGTGTTCTGGAAGATGAGATGCCTGAGATCCTCAAGGCATGTCATGATGAACCTTGTGGCGGACACTTTGCTGATAAAAGGACAACTTATAAGGTCCTTCATTTAGGATACTATTGGCCATCCATTTTTAAAGATGCTAAAGAGTATGTCAAAAGGTGTGACAGTTGCCAAAGGGTAGGGAAACCTTCTCCTTCAGGTGAGATGCCATTACAGCCTCAGGTACATATTGAACCTTTTGAAAAATGGGCTTTATATTTTTTAGGACCTATTAGTCCTCCATCAAGACAAAAGAAATATATATTAGTTTGCACTGATTATGTTACCAAATGGCTAGAGGCCAAGCCATTACTTTCTGCTACTGAAGCATCTTTAGTTAATTTTCTTTTTGAGGATATTTTTACTCATTTTGGTGTCCCAAGGGAAATTGTTACAGATCAAAGAGCTCAATTTACATCAAAGCTAGTGGAACAAATGATGGAGCGATACAAAATTAGGCACAGAAAATCTACTCCTTATCATCCACAAGCAAATGGTCAAGTGGAATCTACTAATAAGGTCATTGAGGGGATCCTAACAAAGACTGTTCATTTGCATAGAAGAGATTGGGCAGATAGGCTTCCCGAAGCCTTGTGGGCCTATAGAACTACATGGAGGAGCACAACGGGCCATACTCCTTATGAACTTGTTTATGGAAAGCAAGTTTTGTTTCCCATAGAGTTCCAGATTCAAACTTTCAAAATGGCAGTTCAGCTAGGACTTGATCTAACAAAGGCACAAAAGCATAGATTGGAGCAGATTAATGAATTGGATGAGATCAGAAAAGATGCAGTTTAGAAAACAAGTATAGTCCAATAGCAAAGGACTAGATGGCATGACAAGTACATCAAGGAAAAGAAGTTCAAAGAAGGTGACTGGGCTCTCTTGTTTGATTCAAAGTTCTAGGATTTTCAAGGTAAATTCCAAACACATTGGCTTGGGCCATATGAAATTATAAGAATTTTTGACAATGGAGCAATAAAAATCATGACAATAGATGAAGAGAAGGTCACTTTTCTTGTAAATGGTCATAGATTGAAGCTATATCACAAGCCACTTTCAAGAGAAGAATTTTTTAGAAGATTTCAGAAAAACAGTAATGTGAAGGTAATGAAGAAGAATTTTTATTCTTCATCAACTTAGTTGAATTTTATGAATCCAAAAGCATAAAAAAAAAAAAAGTATAAACATGAAAACTAATCACTGATTAGCATGTTTATACAGAAAAGATAGAGTGAAAATCAAAAATTTTCTGACACTCTAGCTTTTCAAATTTGTTATTTTTCTGCAAGCAGCTATTACAAAATCATAAGTGTAAACCCATATTTCACTTATGATTCATTTCATTCCATTCATACATACTCCACTTCACTCCATACTTCATTCATTTCATTCCATGGTCCACCTCATTTTTCATCTCAGAGTTTTAAGAGTGATTTCTTTCTGCAATTGAATAATACAAATCATAAGTTGCAAGTCATTTTCCATACTTCACTCCACTTCATAATTGAGATTCATTTCATTCCATTATTCACTTCAACCATACTCCATTACACCTTACTTCATTATCCATTTTTAACTCATTTTATGCAAACATTCCATTCATGCTTCAAACCTTTCCATTCCATGTTTTAAGACTTCTATAGGTACATTCTACAATCAGTCAGACATTCTGCAGCTAGCCAGACATTCTGTAGCCAGAGATCCTGAAGGCACTATCCAGTAATCACTTGATTGAGAAACAAATTGATCCTGCATATCCAAGACAACAAGAAAAATCAAAGGGGTTATGGGGATTGAAGACCAATGACTTTTAAAGGAGGACAAGTCATATCAAAACCAAAAGAAAAAAAATCAAAGGAAAGGCAAAGGTAAAAGTTATGAAATTATTATAGTAACAGATCATGAAAGTTTAGCATAAGTTAAGTCATGTATGATTCAAAAAGGTTTTTTTAATTAGTCGTGTTGATCATGCCTATCAAACCTATCATAAAAACTTTGGACATAATCCCTTCTATCTTGCCATATCCGATCATCATTTAAAACTTAACAGTTAAGTACTGAAGTGATTTGATCAGTCACGTCACTAGGCCAAAGTATTTAATGATGATTTTGAATTTCTCACAAAATATCTCCGCGGTCTTTTCTTCCGTGATAACTCTCAATTAATTAATCCGTGTGAATAAACCACACCGCATTATACTCATTTCATAACGACTCCGTATCATTTCTTTCCACAGCCACTTCTTAAGCCATTCCGGTCTATATTTGTGGAGTAAAAAAATATTTTTAACAGCCATTTTCACTGTGAGCAGAGTTCCACAGCCAATTCTTAGCCATTCCAATCTGTATCTGTGGAGTAAAAGCATCTCTTTAATAGCCATTTTCACCGTGAGTAAAGGAGCAGTAATTTGAAGGTTGAAAAGATAAGTTATGGGTCTCATAGTAAGAACTGAACCAGTTGGAACCAAGTACTTGGAAGGCTATCCACAAATCAGAGAAAGGCTACAGCGGGCTGTGTGGTTGAAATTTGTAGAAAAATTCAGTGGTTTTCACAAAGAGGTGACTAAAACATTTGCACGATCATTCAATGGAGCGGAGGTCGAAATAGGAGATGTTAAATTCACCATTACAGAGGCTTTCATTGCAGAAGCAACGGAATTACCCAGGCAAGGAGAAAAGTGGTTCAAAAATAGGGAATTTCATAACGAGGCATGGAGGCAAATACTCAAAACACCAGGTATGGATGTTTCCATTTTTAAGAAAGGTATTCCTAGCTCTGCACTAAAGAATAAATGGAGGAACATGTTGCTCATCTTACAAAAATTTATAACTTGTGAAGGAAGATTTGGTACCATATTTGTTTATCATATTCGGTTAATGATGCATTTCTTAGGAGAGGAAATCAATTTGCCCTTTTTCCTACTTCATAGTCTGAAAAGAATGGCCTCAAATGTACAAAAGAGGGTTCAATTTCTGGAAACAACCTTGTATCACCATGGGTTAGTCAAAATCTTAATTGAACATCATTTGGGAAAATGGGAGATAATTGGGATGAGTTTCTAGTAAGGAATCATTTTGAGGAACCCAAGGAATCTCCACTTGAAGGCAAACCCATAAGAAGAAGCAGGAGAAAGGAAATTTCTAAGGTTGTTGAAACTAAAACTAGTAAATCAATACAAGAGGACAGCGAAGAGATGATTTCTAAGAAATTGGCGCAAATTAAAAAGCAGCTTAAGAAGGAAAGAATAATAAGAAAATATGCCAAATAACGAGGAGAAGGGCCATCTCAACCGAGACGGAGCCACAGGCTTAAGGTATACTAAAGAAAACAGAGGTTAGACAAACTGGAATCATATACATTGAGGATGAAGAAACACCTGAGGATTTTGATGAAGGAGCCCCTGAAATAGACCCAACACAACAAGAAATTTACAATTATGTTGAGACACTAGAGAAGAAAGCTTCAGAAAGTAGAGACGGAACTCCTAGTCCACCAAAATCTGCAATTGATATGCTAAGAAGAGATAAATATGAGTTAGAAGTACTCAATAGGCATATCAAGAATGAGAATGAAATTTTAAGGGAGCAGGTTAAGCTCAAAGGTGATATGAATACCACTCTATCTCTACAAATGAAAAAGTTGCACAAGGCCAGTGAAAGATTGAAGAAGAAAAACAAAAGGCTAAGCAGGGCACTTACAAATTTGATATTCAAGTTAGTCATAAGGAAGCCCAGAAGACCATTGACTGTCAGGCAAAGCAGAAGAAGAGGCTTAGATGTCCTAGTAGAGGTCTCAGAGTACATGGAATAGTTGCATGAGGACATGCAAAAGTCTTGCAGTGGGGGTATGTTGAGCCTCGAAGATGTCCTTCTTTTCCACCACATTTCACTTCATTTTCTTTGTCCCTCATCAATTACAGGCTTAAATGATCAATAGGATTAATTAGGATTACTTTAAGAATGTATATAATGACTAAATTGCTATGTTTTCATGATTTTGTTATTGTAGCAATTTTTTACTAGACTGGCTACAAAACACATTCATTCTGTAGCCAGTTGCCTATTCCGCAGCGGTTCTCATGTTTACGCAGATTCCAGGTGTCACCATAAGGAAAAATGCATATGTTCATATTCCACGTCACTCGCCCATCATTTCTTTCTCCCCACGAAGTCTGAGCTAGATTCTACAGGTGGTTATGCACGTGGGAAACCAAAACTAGGTGACAGACTTCTAATAGGACAAGGACTGTACAGATGTCCTTAATCATAGAACGAGGCCACCACCAGAGTCCTATTTCGATTTTAGTTTGAAAAGACAATTAATCCTATTTTATCTCAAAGACAGTTATGTAATTTTTTTATAAGTATGGCTCGGGAGACCGAGAAATAGCTTAGCTAGATTTATGTTTTATTGCTAGATCTATGAAGACCGTAAATACTTTGTTTTGAAGAATTTCTCCTTTAATGAAAGAAGCATCACTTTATTGCAAGAGCTGAGTCAATCTTGAGTATATTTTCATGCTAATCCGGTGGTAGAGGGCCCCTGCTACCTGAGAAGCTTTGTTCATATGGTTTAGATAAGTAACTTAGCCTTGTTTCATTCTTAGTTTAATTAATTTTCTGAACTTTGTATTTTTATACCTACTTGCAATGGATGTCACAGTTAGTCTTATCCTTACAAACTCTGCCAAAATATCACTCACATTGGATGGGATATAACTGTATTATTTAGGAGTTAGTTGCATTTTTTTGAACTTTATGATTTTGTGCTCGATTACATCATTTGTTACAGCTAGTCGTGATCTTATAAACTATTCCAAAATATCACTAATTCTAGATGAGACATAGCTGTGGTGTTTTAGAGCTTTGTTGTGTTTTGTTGAATTGTATTCTTTCATGCTCATTTACATAACATGTTGCAGCCAGTCCTGTTCCATAAATTATTCCAAAATACCACTAATTCTGAATGAGACAAAGCTGAGACATTTTAGTGATTAGTTGCATCTTTAGTCTAGTTGTAGTACTCCGGAGGTAGATGTCACTTTAGTTTAATTCTGTCACTATGTTTCAATTTTGATAATGGCACTCTAGTATAAATCTATTCACTGTACTTTAAGTTAGATTAGTGACATTATAGTTCAGTTCCAAATCAATGTATTTCAAAGTTAGGATAAAAGCATTCTAGTTTAGTTGTGATCACTGTGTTTTAAGCTTGATCAATTGCATTCTAGTTCAGTGTTATCCATTGTTCTTTTAGTTGTATTAACTGTCAAAATTAGACTTCACGGCCTTCATTGTTTACAAACTAATCTTGTTCTGAATTTCTATTAATGCATCATCATATGAACAGGAATGAGTTAGTGATATCAGTTTAAGGCCTTGATTGTTCTGCAATCCTTTGAAAACTCACAATTAAACCTTTCTTTCCAAAAACTATTTTAGAAAATCTCTAACTTTTGAATAAGTTTTAGTGGTGACAAGTTAAGCTGCAGAATGAATTGATCTTAGCATGACAAGTTAATTCAGAGTAGAAATCTTATTGTGTTACAAATAGTCTTTTTCCAATTGTGTTCCAATAAACTTTTAGCCATGGATGAGATTCTTCGTAATATTGTAAAGATGGTTGTTTACTTAGGAGAACCTAATTTGTGCTAAGATTGTCCTTTTCTAAAGATATTCCAACATATTTCTAATAAATGAATTGGATGAGTTTATGTTATGAGTTATTGAGTTCATGTTGTGATTTATTTTCTTGCTATGAGTCATTATCAAACTTTACATTCTCTGTTCTCTAGTATAGGCTTTGCTCTATTTTTAGTGTGACCAACAACTGTTCTTTTTCAACATTTAGTTATTTTCCTTCTTAACATAAAACCACAAAACCAAAAACACCATAAAAAAACTAAACACAACGTAGTGAGAAACAGATACCTAGGCACATATAGTGCACCACACTTCAGCAGTTTACTGACCCTGGTTGATAATTTATGACATCAATTTAGGAACACTAAGTTGAGCACAACACCGGTCTTATCCACTTTATCGAGTCCAAAGTTTGTGCATCTTCCCATTTCTCTTTCCTCCCCATGTCACTATGGCTACGTTTTGCATAGCCTGAGCCTCCACTATTCTTGGCTCTTAATTTACCAGATTTTCTCCCCTTTGTCTGGCTCTTTCTTCCCATATTTTAATCAGCTCTGGGTAGTCTTTTGTTGCGTGTGTATTAACTCTGTACTGAGAGAACCATGGTCTTATAAGAAGTGGAAATTCCCTGGCTACATGGCCCTCTTGGTCACAGTTGTAACATCATACAGGTCCTCTTCCTTCAACTCGGCCTCCTCTCATGCCCCCCTCTTCGTCCCTTGGGAGCCTCATTCACTCTATATTAAGGCCTATCCAATCGTTTTGCTAAAGCATCGAGAGCTCTGCACTGCTCTTTGATGTGTGTTGTGGAAGCACAAAATTCACAGTATATGTTGTTTGGAACTTTAGAGTATTTTTGCAATATTGGCATATGCGGGGTGGATGTTCATTGCTCTTGCATATCTCGCAATATTCAGTTGCAGCCTAATTCTATTGCGCGGGGAACCCTGGGTAATGGGGTTGCGACAGATATAGTCCTTGTGTGTTTATCTGCGTAGCTCCTCCTACTAGTGGAGCTCCTTGGGTCCCTCCTACTGATTTCCTGGCATTCTACCCCCGCAAGCTCGGGCATTCGATGACCACATGTCCCTCCATTAGATAGTGTGTACACCATACATTGGGCCTTGCAGGCCTCATTGGTTGGATGTCCTTCAAATTTTTTGTTAGGCTAGCTATTTGATGTTGTAACCCCAATATGGAAGGGTCTTGAGCTGCGACCCCACCTTTGAAATCTTGTGGATATCCTACAATGGCCTCTATCTTCATAGCTTGCTCCAATGCATCTTGTAATGTATCAATATTCTGTTGTGTTAATGGAGTTCTTGTTAGTGAAAGAAGGGCCTTGATGAACCAATATCTCTGATGATTTGGATCGATTGG
The DNA here is from genome assembly GCA_034641835.2 of Pinus albicaulis. NCBI lineage: Eukaryota > Viridiplantae > Streptophyta > Pinopsida > Pinales > Pinaceae > Pinus > Pinus albicaulis. The sequence goes on from CM076579.1 coordinate 1,382,341,088, forward strand.
GTAACTTAGTTTCCCAACTGCATCCTTGAATATTCTCATCAGATCCCATGCAGTCTCTCCCTCTCCCTGTTTAATCTCCCACATCTTTGACAAACCTTGATGATCTGTCTAAGGTAGCTTGAATTATTTAACGAATTCTCTCTTGAAATCGTTTATTGCTAGGTTCAGATGAGCCTCAAACCATTTAATAAACCAGCATAGAGCTCTCTCTCTGAGAGTAGTTTGAAAACCGATCAACTTAACTACCTTTGGTGTCTGTCGAGCCCTCCATATGGATTCACAGAGATACCAGTGCTGCTCCACATCATCATTACCCCTCCCAAAGAATTCTGGGTATCAGGTAAATGATCCCGCCATGCTTCTTTGTGTGGGTGATACTAGAATAAAACCTATATCTCCCAGCTATGAAATGGGATACTATAATAGAACCTCGATCTCCCAGCTGCGAAATGGTATTACTAGCACTACTGCTAGTGTGTATTACTGTTATGGATTGAACACTATTCAACTTACTCAATTCTCGTAACTTAACAAAAATTTCACCTAGTGGCTAATAGATTAGCAAGGGAAGGTTGGGAATAGAGCTACTTTAACTTTTGGGAATAGAGTTACCTTGACTTATGGGTGTTGGCCCCTCTCGGAATAGTTTCTCCATCGCAACATGCAACTCCACATCAGACATCTCCTCAGGGCGCGCATCCTCCACATTGTACTTTCCTCGCTTTTCTATTTGGGTTGGGCTCCTATACACTTGCCTGACTTCCTTCACGGTCCCTCCTATTCCTTGGGATTCCGTCTAACCTTACATCTCCTTTGTCATTTGTGGCGCCTTCTCCTTGTTCTGTCAACTGCTTTATTGTTTCTCCAACTCCTTCATCACTCTCTCCCGCCACTTCTCACCTATCTGCGCCCTCCGATGTGCTCGTCACTCTCTCGACCTACTGGAGGTCTCAGCATCCATATCCCTACTCCCCTTTCCAACTTACTTGTAGCATCTCTCCCTCAGCTCCTTCTCCCAGTACTAGAGGTTTTGAGTCTCCATCTTAGATTGTTGAAACTCCATCAGTCCCTCATATACCATTAAAGCTTTGATCCACAAGGGAATCTCCTTTAACATCTCTCCTGGTAATTCAGATTTGAATACGCCTTCTACTTTTGAAAAGGACTGGTAACACTCAGCTGCAAATTCCACTATGTATCCTTCCAAGGTAGATTGCACCCAAAAATCTATGGCTCGGGTCAAATCGGTATCTAGCCGATGGAGGGCTACTAGATCCTCGTGCACCCACTTGCGACAGATCTTCCGCAAGCTTTCTTGGACTGTCTTGACTTGTAGTCTCCACAACCAATTATAGATTTCCTCTGGAGACTTTCCCCAAAAATTTTTGTAGATATCACTCGTAAATTTAGAGAATAGAACCTTGTTCTTAACAATTTTCTCCCTCTGCTATCTCAACTGATCTTGTTGCACTTTGAACTAATATAAGTGGTTATCCCACCAGCTTCGTATTTCCCTTTCAAAGATCTGTGATACCATGATCTAGCTCCTAAATGAAATTTTGGGGTAATGGCAACGGAACCATTTTTTGGCGAGAAAGGAGGTCTCTGAGCAAGACCCAGGTTAAGGATGGAGGCCAACAAGGTTTTTGTAGTAGTCTAGCACAACGCTGACATTTTCACTCTACCTCAAAGAGCAGAAATTCTCACCCGAGGTGTTCCATGGCCTTAGTAAAGTTAGGAACAGATTAAATATTTCCCAATCACAACTACATAATAAAATAGACAGATCTACGTACTCTGAACAGATTTAACTACTTTGCACAAGATGCTACTCATGAACATACTCAGGATGAAAAAACAAAATTTAAAGTGACTGATACATTCATCTTAACCAGATACACATTACAGAACTCAAGACATCAAACCCATATAAGAGTATATTTCATTAACAGTAGTTGACAGTTATAGTGCTCCTCAAAGCAATTTTGGCAAGACTGATTACAATAACATCACATAGAACAGATATGAGGAACAGAGTGAATGGACTGAACAGAATGACTAGAGAGAATAGAGCTCTCCTACAACTCTCTTCCTCTTCTCTCCACTGCACCAACCCCTTGTCTACACTGGCCGACTTCCTTTTTGTTCCTTTTCCAACGCGACTGACAATTTTCACTTATTTTATGCTCTGTTGTTTGCTGCATCTCCCTGATCATTGAGAGTTTCATTGTTTGTTCTTATCGCTCCCTTTTTCCATCTGTGCTAGATTTCGCAACAGCCGCACACCTGATATTTAGTGCTTCGCAACCGTGACAACTCTCTATCTACCATGGTTTCACTCTGCCACCTATTATCCACGACTCAAAAATGTTTTATTTTCAAAACAAGGGCCCCAACAATAGCGTAGTAGCGAGATATTCTGGGTAGGATCATACTCATAATAAGAGTATAGATTAATGCTACCTAGGTGATTTTTGGTCAATGACCGTATCAACTCGTCTGTAGTGTTCGAAACGCCCAGAAATTATTTATAAGTTTACAGGAACGAGGTGTTAAGTAGGATGTCATAGAAGTATCCTAATTGCGTCTATATCAGATTGACTTTTTAGGATTTTCTAATGAAATCCTCTTCAGGAGTAGGCCCTTGTGTTGCCACCTCCTTCGAAATCTCTGTTGTGATATTTTTTAGGAATAGGTCCAGTCAAACGCGATTGCCCAGTTTGGCTTTACACAAACTTCAACGTCGTCACCATTCATGGAGATGGTCGGAGATGTGGATGGTTGCCATTTGTCTAAAATGCGTCAGTAACTCCATTCCTGAATCGTAGTGGATGGGTAACTTGAAATATGTGAGGAACGCAGTAGCGAGGGTGCTAAAGGTTCCATGTGAAGTAGAAGGTTTCTACATATACCATTTCATGGCTGTTCTAGTTAAGGTGCGCTGAAATAGTTTGAGTTGAATAGTATTATCCATAATACTGTTCGACAAACACCACAGGTGGAAAGTCATCACATGGTTTCCAGGGTCTTCCGCTTTCTTCCCCTCGAACTTTGGAATGTCCAAAGGGAGCTTCGTGGGCATGGGTGCCAAGTGGGATTGTGTGCAATGGGGTAATTCGTTAACTTTGATAGATAAGGTAATTTTAAAGATGCTAAGAAAGGTAACAGTGTGTTGAGCGCCATTTTAGATTTTTAAAATAGAGGGTTCTGGTTGGTTATGAGGTTTGTCTATGACGTACCCGGTTGTGTGTTTTGTTGGCTCCCCGAATGGGTAGTACTCCTCTGCCCTCTGGGGGTTGTGGGACGAGTGGTGTGTGGTGACCCTGGGGGGTTTCCACCGGTGTGGCATTGGGTGACCCTTGGGGGTTCCCAACTAAATATGCCCTGATAAAGGATGAACCGATAAGGGTGGTAGTGTTCTATCTTTAATGCCTAAATGGTGAAATACCTAGAACTCCTCCCTCTAATGGGGGGAGGTCCAAAAAAATACTAGAGCGACAAGGTCCCATTGGGTCCGTTATGGTGTCTACTAGGTTTGGTTTTTGAAATATTTGTCATTTTTATGAGAGGAGAGAGATTATATATCAAAGAAAAAAGTGATTTCATACATAAAACAAAGCAAAAATAAAAGGTTAATTTCCCTTTAAATTAACCCTATGTGATCAGTCAATCAAAAAAAGGTTTTTTTTGTTTTGTGTGTGATACTCAAAATCCTAGAAGACCTAATCGTCCTCACACTCTCAATTGTAATTGGGCTTTGTGAATATATTTTCCTGTGGGTCTGGGGCTAACATCCTGAAAGAACTGGCGATGCCTTCCAACTACCGAAGAATCGACCAAGATAATGGAAAGAGGATCTAGTGTTGCCTCCATCGTCACCTATAGGGAAGGGTGCCCTAGATTTGGCCACTAAGTATCATCATCCCACGTGAGCATTTGAGTCTTGAGCTTCTTCATAATCCAATACCAGTACTGGGCACTATATGGGCTAGCTAGCCCCAAATAGTACCACACGCATTGGGCCTAAGCTTAACCCCCTCTAAATTAAGTCTCTGTGGCGCTTGGGTTTTCTTTTCCATTGGTGGATAGATGGGTTTAAAGCTCCCTATAAAGTCAATTTATATGTTTCAAGAATGTAAACTGACCATGGTAGCTTATTGGATGCCTACCCCCAATGGTCCTACTTGAACTATTAATTATCTTGTGGCCCGTATGTGGAGATATAATGAGTTAAATTATGGTTAGTTTTAAGGCGGCTTAATTTTCTTATGGTGTGGCAATGTGTGTGAGAAAGTGTACAATCACAAGTTTTTAGGATGCAGATATGTGGTGATCCTTTACACATCCTCCTACTTAAACTATGTTTTGATTGTTCCTTTTGAAAAGAAAATGGTGTGCAGATAGTAGGCCGCTTACAATTTTTCCTATTAAACTAAATGTTTGACTAAAGGGAGATGGAAAATTATCAAAAAATAGCATTCATATGCATGCCCAGGGTCACCAAAAGGTGCAAGGGCATTAGAGTTTACTTTCTTTCTAGGATAATTTGGTCCTGGTCCCGGTTCCTAATGCAAAAATTTAAAACTAGAATTAATGATACAACTAGGAAAAAATAAATGGAAACTAGCTAAGCATGTGTGGATATGGGCCACTTACCCCTTGCTAATTACCTATGTGTTTTGGTGTCTATTCTCACAAAATTATTTCATTCATATAGCATGGGTGGATTTTAGCCACTTACTTGCCTCCTAATTAAACTATATGAGTTTATGACAATAAACTAAAAATTGACACTACAAAAATAGCTAAACTAAAGTGTAGCTAAAAGCATGTCCTAACAGTCATGGGACACCAAATACAATGCTGGAAGATTTATTCTGGGCTAACAGTCACTTCACAGTTGCCAAAAATGAATAAAACTAATGAAAAATTGGTTCACCGGTTTCAGTGCAGAATTTTTCTACACAGGCGCGTGACTCTGCATGCTTGTCTAAGCTGAACGCGCATGGATCGATGCATATGTCAGTGTTGAACATGCAGTGTTTTCCTACATAAAAAAATTTGGAACTCCTGAAATGTAACTCATCACAGTGGGTGAATGAGAGAAGATGAGGAGGAGGATAGCTTATCCAATAGCAATCTTGAGCGGAGAGAAGGCTCTGCAAAAACCACAACCACTTAGCTAAAGGGTAAAATAAGTGAGTCGCAAATCCTATTATGGTGTGTTTAGTGCACGAGTGTACTAAAACACCAATTCTTGGTAGGAATATTTGCAACCTACAAGCAATGGTCATAGGAAAAAATAATTGTTAACTAGTTAGTGGACACATACTAACATATAAAACAAACTAGTTTATGGAACATAGTATGCTGCAAGTAAGAAGAAGAAAAAAAAGTACAATAAAACATAAACACAAGCTCAAATGAGTCAAACAAGCCAATAATCCAAACAAAGAACTAATCCCCTCTTATTAGCCACTATTAGTAAAGAAAAGGTAGAACGTTACACACTTTCAAAGGATCTTTAGAGCTATGGAGCTCTAATACCCAATGCAAGGAGGGCTTTACCCTTGAGCTAGTTCTCCAAGGCATCCCTCTTACCCCAAATAATTTGAGTTTTTGGGTGGCCAACAACTGAATCCTCTAACTCTATTGCTGCTTCGGATCACACACTATTGTTTTGTTCATGGGAGATTTTCTCAACATAACAATGTGTTCTCATTTTGTTCTTCTCATGGTGGAAATTTATAGCAAAATTCAAATCCTTCTTCCCTCTCTTGGTACACTTGTGGATAGTGACCCAAGACTGGGGGTTGATTCCTTTGTGTGCTCACTTGAGGTCTCAAGGTGGTTCTAGGCAGCTTTCCTTGGGCGACCTCAAGTGGAGAATCTTCTCCTGAAGTGTGTCAAGTGGTCATGGATGGTGACTTCTGCCATGCTTAGCACCACGTGGCTTATTGAGGAAAAGCCGCGTAGACCATCACGCTTATCGAAGAAAAATGTGTGCGAAGCACATTTTGCATGTGTCTTTTGTGCGCAATTTGATATTTTTCGTCTTGACCTTAGAGATTTTTATTTTTTTCCAGATTCTCTAATGTTTCTCAGCCTTGTTAATCCTTATGCTTGAAATTTTGTGATGTCTTTTTTCTTGTTCGATTTTCCAATGATAACAGGCTACTTTTAGCCTTTAATATAGAAAATGAAAAAATGCAAATTTCTTTCCTGGAGCTAAAGGTTGCTCATCCCAGAACCATAGATGATTATACAAAATCAATTTTCTCTTTTGATGCAAATTTAATTCATCCCATTGACCAGATAGATTTACACAAACAACCTGGTGAAATAATATTTTCTTCTCTCATAAACTTAGCTATGGCAGCATCTAGCCTACAAGCTTCAGTCAACAATGTTCAATCTCAGCTAAAAATAGAGAAAATATCTTCTCTAGCCAAGGATAAAAAGTTAAAATCCTTAGAATATTTAGTGATAAAATTGGGATATGATCCCATTGATGTGAAAGAAGTAGAGGAGATTATAAAAATTTTAAATGCACACATAGTTTCTTTGAGAAAACAACTCAAACTACCAACAACAAAAGATCCACAAACTAAAGAATTAAGAGAGATGGAAAAGGAAAAAGAGGATATGTTTAAAATCATAATTGAGAAAAATGTACAAATAGCCATATTGGAAAAAGAACTTGAAATATTCCTGAAAGAAAAAGAGAAACAGGTGTGCCCTGAAAAAAATGGTGCCTTAACAACAGTTCTAGTAACAGTCATTGCAGCAACAACATTTCTTTGTACAACCACTTCAACAAGTGCATCTACATCAATAATCATAGATACAACAACAGAGTTGAAAAAAGAAATGGAAATTTTTTTCCATTAATGGATAAGAAATTGAAAAAAAATGAAGGCTCAAGTTACTAATCTCCAAGAGCATAAATTGAAAAGAGATAATGCATATTTGGAAGAATTATAGAAAACACACAAACTGACTCAAAGAATTGATGCCTTAGAAAATTAGTCCCTTTTTGTTGATACCATATCACAAGCTAAGGAAAACATCTGGATAGAAATCAATGAGGCCATCACTGAAATCTGGCCTTCAATCCAAATCATATTTGAACAAGATGAACTGGTCAAAAATTCTAGAGTAATTGCAGATGTAAAGAAAGAATTGAGTATGAAACTAGGTAGAGCCACAACTTTTAGTAGGATTATAATTTCTAAAACCAAAGAAGAGTTAGAAGAATTTGATATAGAAGACAAGATAGAAGACATCATTAGGGGAATTTTAGGTCTCAAATGAGCCTCCTAAGGAAATTATAAAATAATAGTGGAAATAATAAAGAAAGAATAGATTACATCATCAAATTTTAGAGGGAAAAAAGAGAAAAACTACTTTTTCATCTCATATTTTCAACTGATATCCCTATGGGTTTACTCAAATTTCAAGAGGTATCATTCGTTGGATGCATAATTTGATTCCTCATCCAAGGATTACCCATGTTTCATAATTTCGATGGTCCCTTTTACATGAAAAATGAGAAATACATGAAAAACGTGATAGCAATCACATTTTTTCATGTATTTCTCATTTTCAATGTAGCAAGGTCCATCGAAAGTATGCAACATGGGTACACCCTGGATGATGAATTAAATTTTGCATCCAATGAGTACTCCTGCTCAAAATTTGAGTAAAATATTAGGGAGATAAGTTGAAAATAAAAGTTCAAAAATTAGTTTTAATATTTTTTAATCATTTCACTTTTTTACCTCAAAAATGGTGAATCACCCCCCATGGTTGACATCATCATCTTGAATCCTATTGGTTCTTATAAATTTTATTTTGGTTGTAAATTTTGCTTAGAAGGACCATTTTAGAACTCAAATTTCTCTAATGTCTGGAAGTGAGAAGGGTTCTCACTAAGAGAAATCTAATGCTACAATTGAAAAACAAGTGTCAAAATTTAGAATCAGGAATCCAAAAATTTCATAGAAAGCTCTTTGTTTTACATCAAAAGGGGTTACTTGGGTTAAAGGGAATAGGAGATAAATTGATTAATTGGAATGAATATCATCAAAAGCTTTATTCAATTTCCAAAGATAAATCCATATTTACAAAGATAAAGGATTCGATTACAGGAAAATATTTCATGGAGGGCCTTAATTATGACTTACTTATCAAGCATGAGATAAGTCATCTATTTTTGGTTAAGCCTACTTTCGAAAAATATATTGACGTAGATGAAACATTCAGAAAATTACTTTACACAACACCATAAGAAGAATTATGGAAATCACTGAATCCATGAGTCAGCAGGACCAACAACCAAGCATAAAAAAAATCAGGCCAGATCAACACCAAAATCCTCGAAAATAGTGCCAGCAATTTTGACAGTTTTGTTTTACTATTATTTTTCATTATTGTTGTAAAACAGTTCTAGATATTTTCCAAAACAGATTTATATATTTGTAAATAAATTGTATAAATACTTCTAAAGTCAAATTGCAAAGGGTTGAACCCTTGGGATGAGCTTCTAAAGAAGAATTGTATATGTCTGAAGTTTCTTCTTATTAATGAAAGGATTCTGGATTTGCTTCAAAACAACTTGTCATCTTGTGAGTTCATATTAGTAATTCATTTCATTTTGTTGTTTTCTACATGTATTTAATCTTATGAAGAAATTTGGGTAAGATATAATTTAATGTCAACTTATCTTAAATCCCCAGTGAAGTTATAAATTATTACAAAGATTAGTTTAATGGACTATATGTCCTAATACCTCCTTTACATTAATACATTGTCACTTATTCATGAAATTACATACATTTTTTTTGGGTTGTGAATATAGTTTTCTTTCATCTTTCGTTATGATTAAATAAGCATTTTGTCTAAATACTTAGAGAATCATAGCCTCTTAACCTTGCAACCCTTTTAAAATCCCAATTATTGTCAAGAGGTAAAGCACTAGACCTTTCTTAGTATTAATATCAATCAAGGTATAACACTTGCTCAAATAAGCTTAAAACATCAGTCATCCAAAAATTAAAAACAAAAAAACATTTTAGATGCTCCGACATAGTTGCCTAACCTAGAATTATCTCAAATATACAACACGTTCTGTGGACTATAGTTGGAAAATCCCTCTAACATGTCCTCATACTGGATACCAATCATTAACTTTGACATTGTAGTGATCTCTTCACCTACAAAGTGATCAACTCCCTCTTAAGCTTTACTTCACTATACACTCTGATGATTCACTGTCTTCCAAAGTAGCTCAAACACGCTCTTATACCAAATTTAATTTCCACTATCTTGGGTCTAGGTTAGAATCTTATAATCACTTATTCTACCAAACCAATACTCTCAACAAAAGCTACTTTGCACAACAGAATATAAAATAGCAGTAAATCACATATGGATTGATCCAACTAGAAAACAATGCAGTCTTTACCCAACAATGTCATCATGTCTGGCTATACATGTTATTTGTGTTACTCTTCTGGTTAGGGAACCCAATAAACTATTTTGATATCCCCCCAAATCATTGTATCGGACCTCCAAACACTGTAGCCTAACCTTTTCCACAAACCTTACTCACTTTCTTTCCATTTAGTCCACCTATGATGGTTGTTCAAGGCTTATGACCCTAACAAAACAGTCCTACAAGCCTACGTCCTTTTCTACAAGGAGGAATAGGGTTGCGACAATCCAAACAGTGGTCAAATTGTCCCTAAACTCACACACATCCGCCTGAAATATCACTTAAGTCCTATAGCCTTCACCTATTCAATATCGGCCCCTAAAATATGAAATTAAATACCCAAAATAATCTTCTTTCTTCAATATTCACCTCTCTTCTTGAGCTCGACTGTCTTGTTGATAATTCTATGTATGTTTCACATTTGGATGAGGTAAAATGATGTTCAACACCTTCTATTTATACACTTTTATAATGGCTACATGAATTAGTGAAGAGACATGTCTTTTGACTCAATCCTACATGACTTGACTGTCCAATAATTAATTATGTACCTAAAAAATTCATATCTCATCAAGGGAATCTCAGAATTCAGAAATTCTCAAAGCGTTGGATTCTCCTTTTATCCCTCTATCATCTCATCCCATTTGTTAAACAACTAGCTCACAAATAGAAGAAAATATAGATCAAAAAATTAAAAATTATCCACTTCGAGGGGGAAACCTCCATTATATTACATATATGAAAAATTCTTGGATACAAATGACAAAACATACTTTATATATATATATATATATATATATATATATATATATATGATTCTAAGGGATCACAATATAATCAGAAAATACATAACAATAATAATGTAAGGGAAAAACAATAAAAATAATGGGCTTATATGGGGCACAATAATAACAATATAGGGACTACATGGGCACAAAAATAACAATAACAATAAGGGGCTACACTAGTATTATAGGGACCTAACATGCCCATCTCCTTCAAAAATTATTTTCCTCAATGCTTAAGTAGTTTTGGATGCTTCTGTATAAAATTCTCATCCTCCCATGTGGAATATTCAGCAGGTAAGTTCTTCCACTTGATGATATGCTCTAAAATTGATCGATTTCGTAGCTATCAAGTTATTATTTCCATGAATGCTTGAGGTTCCAATATGATTTTTCTTTCCTCGTTAAGTTCTAGAAATATTGTTTGAACTGGGAGTTTTTCACCTATAACCTTATTTAAGCATGAAACATAGAAAATCGGGTGCACTCTGGAAGATGTAAGAAGCTCCAATTTGTATTCCATCGTACGAATATTTTGAAACACCTTGTAAGGACCATATTACTTTGGCGATACTTTATTATCCTTCTTATATTTCTTGAGGAGCACTTTTTTGTATGGTTGTAGCCATAAAAATACCCATTCGCCTGCATCAAAACTACTTTCGCTGAAATGTTCATCTGCTTGTTGTTTCATTTGATTTTGCACCAAATTTAGGTTATCCTTTAAGAGTTGGAGAACGTGTTGTTGATGCTCGATGTGATCTTCAACTGCTTTAACCTTATAATTTTATCTTAAAGGTGATTTCAATATTTGAAACTATAGTGACCATAATTGACTATGCCTTATTTTCCTTTCTTTAGAATATTTTTCATGCAATTAGAGTTGATTATCTTTCTTGGTTTCCTTGTGATACCCCTTAATTCAACTTCCTTTCCTTCCCAAAAAAAATTCAAGAAAATTTCTTGAAAATTAAAAGCTATCATACCCAAATATTTTAACCATTAAACTCCTAGTACAACATCAACACCACCCATTGGAATGGAAAGAATTGGGCTATTCAATACATATTCCCCCATGGTTAGCTAGATATTATGGCACTTTCTAGAGAAATTATATTTCCTCCATTTGTAACCATCACTAGACACTTTGATGTTGGATATAGGAAGCAATTCAATTCCTTGAATATCTTATAATGAATAAAATTATGTTTACTTCCTCAATCAATAAACACTATTAATTTTTTCTTCTTGATATGTCCTTATATCTTAAGAGTTTGAGGAGTGGTAATTCCTTCCATTGCATTACAAGATATGGTCAGATTCATTTCTTCTTTCTCTAAGGTCATTTCCTGGTGTATATCCTCTTATTTTGAAGTTTCTTGTTACTTTTATTCCTCCACTTCTCAATATATGTAAACTAATTTCTTCTCATCACACATGAATTTTAGTGTATTTTCTATCAAAACTGTACCATATCACTTTTTCTCTTTTTACTTCCAACTGTTTTGGTGGCAACATTGTAGGTTGTGGAAGGCTAGGAGTAGCAACACTTCCATATTTATAGTTGAGTGGTAGGCTTCCTTCTTGCCATAATTTTTCTTTCAATTTTTCTTGGCAATCTAAATGCATTCTCCAATGTATCAAGTTCCCAAAGGTGAACCTCACGTTGGATGTTATCCTTTAAAGTCCCTATGAAAACATCAATCCTATGTTCCTCTGGAATATCATTTACTCTTATATTCAATATTTGAAAGTCCTAAATGTGCTCCACCATTGAACCCTTTTGTTTTAGATTTATCAATTGGCTAAATAATATGTTTCTCTTTTTATCCTCATAATGTGATATCATTTCCTCCATAAAAATTGAGCAAGTGACAAGTGGTTTACGAGAACAAAGCCATCGATATCATACAAAATGTTTGGGTTCTAAATATAAATTTGTAATGCATAAATTTTTTTTATGTTGCACATTTTGGAGATCAAAGTATTGCTCCATTAGTATTATCCATGTTACCAGATCCTTTCCGTCAAAATTTCTATATCTATCTTTGGAATATGGTAGGTCTTCAATCCAGCATTAGAGGCTATGGAATCATGATTAAAATTTGTTTTGCTCTCATCATGAGTTTCATCTAGTACCTTTTCGCCATTAGGAATCATTTATTGTATCAAATTTGTAGAACTTCTTTCAAATCTTCCATTTTTACTTCCATATTAGCTTCCATACCATCTATCTTAGCTTCCACTTCATTTTTGGTTACTCTTTGTGAGAGTAAAATTTGTTGCATTTCGTCTCATAATTTTGATATATCATGTTGCAATTCTTCCTCTTCATGTGTCATAGTAGAGCTTTCTGAGGGCTTAATGGGTGTGGAACTCCTTTTTGGAGGCATTTTAGAACCCAATACTGATATCAATGCTTCAATATTCTCTTGGAATCACTTCAAACTGATTTTTCAAAAAAAAAGTTATGTAATTTTTAAAAAATTACACACCTTTTTCTTGACTTTGAGGAGCTTGATATTGAACCTAATGTATCTCTGTGCTTTCAAATCCCAAAATTTTTAACTTGATTCATGTATTGTCCCTGTGAGTCTTCTTTCCTAATTATGGAATGGTTCAGTAGATGTACAAAATTCCAAGTGTCATTATTTCTACCTTCGAACCTGAAATTGATACACAACAAGTTACATTTCGTGCAATTTAAGTTGTTTTTACATAATTCAAATCTGATTCCTGAAACAAAATTCACAATGATTTTCCCTCGGTCACCTTTTTGAGACTAAATTATGGACCCTGCAAAAACCCTAAATTCCTCAGATCATATCTCCAAAAATATAGCAAACCAAGACCTAATATTCTGGAAAGAAGTTCACCAAGATTTCAGCTCCCCATGGTTGCAATTTCAGCTTTTGAAGCTTCATAGAAAATTTTTTATTGCGAAAATTCCAATATTTCCTACTTTAAGAAAAGAAAACCTAGAATCCAAATCTCTAATTACAAATGTTATGCAACCAGCTCACAAATAAAATAAATGATATATCAATGACTTAATCGTTATTCACTTCGAGGGGGAAAACTCCTTTACATTACATAAATGAATCTTGGATAATACAAATGACAAAACCTACTTTCTATATATAGGAGTCTAAGTGGTCACAATATAATCATAGCCTACATAACAATAATAATGTAAGGACACAACAATAACAATAGTGGGCTTATATGGGGCACAATAATAACAATATGGGGACTACATGGGAACAACAATAACAATAAGGGGGCTACACTAACAATAAAAATAAGGGTCTACACTAGTATTATAGGGACATAACACTATCACATGTCCAAAATGCTCCATGGTTTTGGCCCACATCATGATGGGTACATGTTGGACAGAGAACCCCTCGAAGAAATAAGTTAGAGATGACTTTGAAGATCAAGGAGCAGAGTGCACAATGCAGAGTTCATTTTGAGTCTTAGGGGCTTTTGGGTGGGTCAAAACCCCTTATTATGTAATGGGATGGAACTATTTTGTGATTTTTGAACTTTGCCCATGGTTTTTGGACCATGGTATTGTAAATACAAAATCTATATAAGGAGTCTAGATAGAATTCATAAGACAGTCGATGAATGAATTAATGAAATGCACTTGGATGTAAGAATATTTTGTGTTAGAGTCTGTGGTTTTGGTTAGAGGAAAGACTCATATAGTTGAGTGCGTGGAGACCTTAGGAAGTCTACAGTTTTGTGCATAGAACCCTGCATATGAGTGCGCAGTGTGGAATTGAATGTATGAGAAAGCTCTGAGCATGAATGAAAGAATTGTTGAGATAGATCTATGTTTATTTTGATGTGTTTTCTTTACTTACTTTTTATCAATATATGTGATAAAAAAGGGTTTTTATCTATAATTGCATAGATAAATCTAGTTTATAGCTATTTATGTTTCTTTGTGCATAATTAAGTAACATCTCGCACTCTGACAGTAAGTTCAATAGATGTGTCAAACAACGCCTCTATAATTAATATATTTTCTCTGCAGAGGTCTGCTAAGGAAGAAAATACCTAAAGCCACAGTCCAATGTCCCTATAGATAGAGAAATCGGGTTCTAGCATCCCCCTATATTGCCTCGGGTGATACTTCGTTCTGTGCAAGCATATCATTGCCAAAATGTCCTGTAATAGTGGGTTTTGTTGGTTTGCAAAGCCACATTTGAACTTGGGTCTAGGCCCCATCAATTCAACAAATGGTTCCATTATCAGGACCAAGATCTTACTGAGGGATAGATAGATGTGGCATCCCTCTAAGAAAGAGATTGAAGATTGGGTAGATCTAAAAGAACGCAAGTTTGATGTGCAAGAAAACAAAAATCGACACATCTCTACTGAACATTGTTTACAGAAGTATATTTATACGGATAAGTATGAGATATTTTTTGTGCCATTTTCTAGCGAGCTGCATGAGTGGATATCAATACTAGTTGCGCAGATGAGACGCTTCAATAATAAGCCTACTATGTGGACTCCGGATCTAATCCAACAGTTGAAGAAGATCGATAACAAGATCGCGACGATTGTGGATTATTGGATTGATAGTATCCTTGGAGGGTTTATCACTAATTCTACGATCGAGACTTATGTATCTTATATCGAAGCAAGGCACAAATTATTCAAAGGCCCCTTAGAGGTAAGTACCTAAATTCACTGAAGTTCTAGATTAAAATGCTATTGTGTGAAAATGGTGTACTATGAATGCGCTCAACTTGATTTTCAGAGAAAGAGAACCTAGTGCTATGTGAAGCGGTAAAATGTTTAGAACAAATTGGGGTACTTATGTTGAAATTTAATATAGTCTGTTTTCCAGATCTGAAGGAGGGTAAAGCAACCCTGCTACCCCGAGAACTATGTCGCTGAGATCTGAAAATCAACAGAGCAATGCAAATATTCCCCAACCTTTCAACCCCATCACCACCCATCCCTATTTCATCCCTCCACCTCCACCTCCCCCATTCAGCATGGCCCAACCTCCAAATATGCATGTGTTCAAGGGATAAAATGATCTAATAGCTCTGGTTCATTGTAGAGGCCATATGGAGTTTGCAGAACATTACAGATGAAAATATGATGAAAGTGCAGTTGGTTACTTCGTTGAAAGATAGAGCGTTCTCTTTGTACATGAAGTATTCTACGAAAAATGTGAACACTTCATTGGCTGAAATGAAGACTGTGTTGAACGATGAGTTCAAGAAACCAAAGTCTCAATCCTAGTGTATCACAATGATCAAATATATTATGCAGTTGGTTACTAAGACTGTGTGGGAGGTCAATAAGAGGTTTAAAATATTTCTAAGCCAAGTCAACTCCCTTATCTCTTATGAGAAACATTAATAATGGTTCATTGTTGTGATGTTACCTCATCTTAGATTTCCATTGTCACAGTAGATGATTGCAACCCAAGCTGAAGCACTAGAGATAGAAATGAATCTTGAAGCCTCACCTATAACTGATACAAGCATAGGGGTTCAACAGATTGAAACTCAGTTGGAAATTTTTTGTATGGAGCTCCAATATCTAAAGAAGAGAAAGGAGGTTAGACCTGATATATGGAAGAAAGTATGGTGTATTAAGTGCAAAGTCGAGGGTCACTATAAAGAGCAGTGCCATGTTTATACAGACTATTTGGGTGTCGGGATGCCAATTCCATTGAATATTGGATTGAGTGTTGGGCCAAGTGTAGGGCCTAATTACTGGTGTAGTATATGCAAAGTTGCAAGCCGAAATTTTTTGAGATCGCTGATGAAAATATTTTGTAATTTCTGCAGTTTGGTGGGCCACAATGAACAACACTGTAAAAGCTATGAACTCATGCTACAGAACAGTCATGGTGCATACAGAATTAAAGTAGAAGGTCGCGAACCTTTGGGCTCGCCAGCAACACAAGTATGATTCCAAGGCCAAGGGCGCAGCAACGAAGAAGGTTTTGGGCATGGCAGAGGGCAAATCATATGTTACAACTTTGGATATCCTGGCCATTTTTCTAGGGATTTTCAGAACCCTACTGCAGTTTCCTATAAGTTTTTTCAAGAATTTGGTCATGAAATCTAAGACTGTCCCATTTTATTAGCTCAAATGCAGGAGAAGTGCAACCAAAATCCAGCTCAGAACATACAAATAATGAGGGTTGAACCACGCCAGGAAGATCCAAGTGTTAACATAGTAATGTGCAGTGGTATGGACACTGGAGAAGGCCACGCAGAGGGAAAGAAGCATGTTATGGAAACATGGGTCTGGAAGGTGGAAGAGAATAATGTTGGGTTTAATGTACAACAAGAGAAAGAGACATTCATGGAGGCAAAGAGGACTTTTATGACCCCTAAAGCTTTGACATCAACCTGGTAGAGAAAACTATTTTCGTTGAAGAAGAAGCCTGAGGAGAACACTGATGTGCAGGAAACTAATCCATATATCCTGGCATCCTTCTTGCAAATGTGTATGAAGCTACTACGGGAACAGAAGGTCGTATAAGGATTGCAGGAGATCATAGATAAATGTGTTGGCAAGGAAGAGTCACAAGTTGAACAATGCGTAGTGAATAGGGTGTACAAAAATAATAAGAGAACCGGTTCGGAGATGCAATTGACTACGCAAATAATAGATTATGAGATGGATCAAGTCATTATGGATCTAGGATTAGATGCCAACGTTCTACCAAATCAGACATGGGAGAAGATGGGAAGGCCCAAGTTGCAATGGTTTCCAATTCAGCTAAGGATGGCTAATCAGTAGAAAATCATTCTTATGGGATGATTGCAGGGAATCAACGTAGATATTGATGGAGCAAGCATGTTAGTTGACTTCGAATTTATTAAGGTCGTCGATGATAGCAATCCATATCCTACATTTATTGTATTTAATTGGGCATACGACATAAATTCTATCATCAACTTGAAGAATAGGCAGATGATATTTGAAAGGAATTGTACCCGCATTGTAGTGCCATTATATCCTTCTGAAGATGTGCACTATATAGAGCATGTCCAACATGAGTATGGGGATTTTGAGATTGACCAGATATATAGGATTTTTTTGTGGGATGAAGACTGGCTTAATCCCACCATGGATGGAAGAATATGTTGGGAGTGTGATAGTTCGTGTGTTTCAAATTTTGATAAAGAGCTAGAGCATTGGCATAATCTCTTGCATGAAGTAACTACTAAGAGATGTAACAAAGCTACCATACCTTTGCATTGTGTCAGATCGAAATTTCATTACTTACCTTTTTGTGATGGGACAGGGAATTTTGTCTTGTTTCTGGAATAGTTTGAGCAAAATATGCCTAAGGATCAAAGAAACGAAGCTTTGGACTTCACATTTAGGTCCACTCCAGCCTGATGGTGGGGCACGCACAGAGAAAATTTAGGAGGATGGAAGGAGTTTTACAAATTTATAAGGTTGAGATTTGGTCATTTCGCCATGAAGATCACTGAAAATTATGATGGTCAGAAAGATCCTCATGAGCATTTATCTCGCGGGACTGTGGCTTGGGGTACATAACCTCAACCAAAGTGGGTGCACATGATATTTCATTCCTTGGATATGATCATTCAACAATGGTATCTGGAGACAAAGTTGTTCCATGGCACTGGGGATTGGGATGAGATAATGGAAGGATTCTTGTTAACTTATGGAATCATTTATGGCTATGAGTGTATTAACAACCCTCTTCAAGAAGTCAAAGAGGGAGTATTCTGAATTACCAAGGAACGAAGGATGTTGGTACAGCTTGATTAGACTACGTAGTTGGAATATGACCAAGGAAGTTACATCTATTCCGCTTGGAAAGACCCAGTCAACAAGTCTATGTTGGGGGAGGAGATCTACAAATGCCTATTGAAGGGGTGTGTAGGACTACAAACAATTTTTTTGAAGGGTGGCTTCCTCAAAGTAGATGTACTACATGGTAGCATAAATTCAGGTGCAACTAGAGGATATTGTGCCAAGGGAGGAAAGACTACGCCGAAGGGGTGAATCTAGTGGAGTTCATCCAAAATGTGACCATTGGAATAGTAACAGTTGATTGGAAAATTACTTGGCCATTAAAAAGACTGGGAGGGATGCAATTAATGGGCATTTTTCGGTGGATCTGCTGCCAAATCATCCTTTATGAGGAAGATCTAAAGGAGAAGATGGGATTTGAATTTTAATTTCACTATAAATCACGGATCTCGCACCCCATTCAAGCACTTTGCGCGCTAAGACTTAGAAGTGAGATTTGTTGTCTACAAGAGCATTGAGCAAGCTATTGCATGTCAAATTACAATTTTGAAGCATTAAGAGAATAATTGATCAAGGCAGAGCTCAGCCACACAATCTGGTCAGGTTTAGACACCGCAATGATGGCTACACCGTCAAAAAATGTCACAGGGATGAGGTAGCCCAGGAAGCAGATGACTGTGGGCACAACACTGTCCAAGGAGCCACAGAAGCGAGTGACAAGATCATCGCCCTAGAAGAAACAACCTAAGGAAAATCGGAGTAAGGGGGCCCAAGATTGGTAGATGAAGTCTGTGGAGATAGAATATGATGAAGAAGAAGATGCACTCGAGGAAGTCGATGCCAACATTAAGGGAATTTTGAGGTCTAAAATGGGCCTTCTAAGGAAAATGTACAATCAAAATTCACTTTATGAGAACCAAACAAATTTTAGGAGATGACATCATCCCCAATGGTTAAGGTGGCATTAATTGAGTTAAAGGTACTTACTTGTCACATTCTCAATGGTGGATAGAAACCCATGGTTAACCATAGTAGTGCTCTAAGTACTTTTAAAGTCATAAAGTAAAGTACTAATAATAAATGTCATTTCACACTTTTTGAATAAAATATTATTATTGCCATTTCATATTTTTTCAAAAGAAACAATGCATATCCTTACATAATCTTCATGTCTTTACACATTTTTCAATAAATATTATATTTGTATATTTTCATATATTTATTTTTAAATTAAATATTCATTTCATTTAATTTAATATTATATTTTGAAATTAATTGTAAGTTATTATATATACAAATATATTATACATATGAAATCAAAATAAATATAAATGTAACTTGTAATTTTAGGATAAATCAAATATATGAAAAATATTATTATAATATTAATAACAATACAAACATATTAAAATTAAAGAAAAATGTATACTAGTTTTGTATGATGAAAAAATGTACACTAGTTTTGTATGTTAAAAAAATGTATAATAGGTTCAACATAGTTTGGGGCAAAAAATTTTAAAATTTCAATGTATTTAAATCTTATATTATACTTATAAATATAAATTAAATCTATTTCAATACTTTTTTTCTTTAATTTTAAATACAACTCAATTAATTTCATTATGATTAAATTAATATTATATATTAATATACATAATACTATAAAAAATAATCTTAATGTTATAGAATATATATTATATTCCTTTTTATATTATATATTATTTTTTCTTATGTTATAAATCACATCAATTCAATATGTAATATAAAAAAATACATATAATAATATATTACATTTATTATATTGTATTATTTATTCTTTATATAGTATATTAATCACATGTTATTATATAATTTAAATAATATAAATTTTAATTAATAGTATATTATACAATTAAGAATATATGAATTTATATTTATAATTTATTTAAGTTATTTAAGTACAAATGACAAATGCATTAGTTGTTCAATGATCGTGACATTTTCTTGAAAAACTCATTTTTATTTATAATCAGATCAATACGTTTTTTTTATTAATTTTATTTTGGTACAACTTTTCAATTGAATTTAACCATGGTTACATAGATTGTGGAGCAAAAGTAAATGAAAATTCATAAATATTATTTTATTGGCTTCCCTATCATTTTATTATTTCCTTAGGAGGCCCATTTTAGACCTCAAAATTCCCCTAATAGGAGATCAAACCACTCTCTAGGTTGCCTCCATATATTCCGCCCTGGAAGCCAGAAGCTAAGAACCCGACCAAGGATCCAAATACAGTTAAGTACAAGATATTTATGTTATTAATTCCAGATGAGGTGTCGGTCGAAGGGGATTTATTAGGAAAGGTTCCCTAGTTGCAGATGAAGGATTGGGACTTCAATGATCGAAGTAAATACCCACAGTTTGAGCCTACTAGGTATTTTCACCAATGAGACTGTGCAAACGAAGTGACAATATTGGAGCCAATGAAATGGGTGACTGGTATCTAGGAGGCTGGGATACTCATTATGTTGTATGGGCCACACTTTGGGCGAAGTGTTATAACACTATTAGTGTTCCAACTATTGGCATTGGTGCAGGATGACTAATTTTGGCTACGGAAGAAGATCCCTATCAATGCGATGCTAATAAGGAAGCTAATGGTCCTTCCTTGTATCGGATTGGACCCCACAGAAGCTTTTGTGGGGAAATATCAGGACAAGCAACTCACTAACCAAATGAAAAATTATTATAATCTGAAGAAGGGAACCCGCGGTTATTCAATAAACTCCATTTCTGATAGATCTATGCACTTTTCCACACACATTTTAGCAGGGAATATTATGAGAAAGAGTCATGAAGAGGAGGCTTCTATCACGATCATATCCATGGTGGCAGAGTGCGCGAAGGCCACCATGTATAACTGGGAAGAGTATAATGTAGTGAATTCCTCATTGATTGCATAGGAGCTCAAGAAGAGGGCAAGAAGTTCCACTTCACATGGCTCTTGCTCCTCATTGCATTAATGGTTTGGAGGGAGCCCGAGGATTCGCAGTTCCACACTGCGCACCCAGATTTGTGCGAGGCCACCAGATATGGCTCATTGTGGCATTCAACAGAGCCAACTAGGGTCATGGGGAATACATTTTTTTGGGTTGGATTTGAGATTATTTTGTGGAGGGTGATTAATTAGAAGCCTTGGTTATCACCTATCATTGTGAATCAATATCAGCGGATCATAGAGTTCAAATTATACTTCCACCACATTCACATTCAGACATAGAATGACCCTGCTGGGGTTTGGTACGAGTTACCATACCTTGTAGAAGAGGAGGATGTGGAACCATCTTCAGTCAATGGCCAAGTGATTGGTTAATTCCTCTTACTGAAGGCGCGAAGAAGGGAAGGATGAGTGGTGCAAAGCCCACCACACCTAAAGGAAATAAGGACCAGAAATTCACATTCGTGACTGATAAGACACTGAGGTGGAGCTGCAAACATAAACATAGATTCTTGAGATAGGAGGGGGTGATGCTCTTGCCGTTGATATCAGCATGGATCCATCTTACCCTGCTCCCCTTTTACTACCAGGAGGCGACAACCACAAAGGGAAACATAAGGAAGAAGATAAATTATGATAAGAATGCCATCGCAGAAGTAATGGGCGTTACTGAAGGGGAGCTCAACGAAATAGGAGACATCGTGAAGCATGCCACTAAGCACTTATGGGGCAACATCGAAGAAAAATATAATAAGGTCATGACAGATGCTCATAAGGTGTTGGATGACTTGCAGGTTCAAACGAGTGCAACTCAGGTGAGCGTGAGTCAAGTGAGCATGCTACAAGTGAGTTTGGTTCAAGTAAGCGGGGTACAAGCTGGCACAAGCACGAAAATGCCAAAAATATCTCTGAAATTTGATACCTGTACGGTGCTGATCTCAATGGGAACGTTAATTTTTGACATGGCAGAGCAGATGAAGTAGGTGGTACACTGGCGGAATGCAATACTTAATCTTGTTTTTCCACCTCTACAAACTTTGCATGATTTTCACAAAGGCAGGAATAAAGAATTGTACATTAGAGAACAATGTGTCGTATTCATTATTGAGGATGTCAAGAAATAAAGAAAGAGAATGGTCAAAGAAACGCAGAGGATTTTCCAAGAGAGAGATGCGGAGGCTGCGCACAGACAAAAGCTGGGGGACACCATCCCCATGGCTTGCAGTGAGCTACCAGAGTTCCAAATTCAAGTTAAAGTTTCACCAGAGGAAAAAGTGGCCAAGCTTGCCACAATAGTTAAGGACTCAAACGCTAAGGTCAAAAAACTGTGCATAGAAATGCAGATAAAATTGTTGAGTTTTATATGCAATTACAACCAACCACTCCACCAGAAGTCCAGAAGTAGCGCGGAGCAGAGCTCAAAGCTACCACATAACAGATTGATTCTCATATACAGGGTGCGTGAATGTATTCAAAGAAGTTATCGATGTATCGAACTCACTACAGGAGGACCCTTAGGTGCAGAAGATAGAGACTAAAGTTCATGAAAAGCTTGAATAGTTGCACCAGATTAAGGTCACTCCAAAGACCTTAGCACCAATGCAGTGGTTTACCTGTCTCCAAGAGGGTAAATTTTATAGGAGAATGTCACTAAGCTATGTAGGTGGGAGCAACTACTTACAGAAAAAATGAAGCCTTGGGAATCCGAGACCAACCAGTTCTCCCAAACTTTAGAATAGAATCTCAAAACATAGTTCCAGACACATAGAGGATTTGAGAAGAAGTCATCCAATACAGTCACAGAGACGCTTCTCAGTGAGGTGAAAGATTTTGAAATGGAGTGCGTCGAGGCGATTCCACCACTGCATGATTCCTTGAACAAAATAAAGGGAAATATTGATGATGCACCATAATTGTGACTCGGGATGAGTCATAGTTTTGTGTTGAGGGCCAATTGGACACAAAACCCCTAGAAGAAAGAAGTTAGAGAAGACTTTGCATATCAAGGAGAGGAGCGCACAATGAGGAGTCCATTTTGAGTATTAGGGGCTTTGGGGTGGGACAAATCCATTTATTATGTAATGGTATGGGATTATTTTTTGATCGTTGAACTCTTCCCATGGTTTTCGGACCATGGTATTGTAAATGCAAAATATATATGAGTCTAGATAGAATTCATAAGGCAGTCGATGAATGAATTGATGAAATGCATTTGGATGTAAGACTGTTTTGAGTCAGAGTCTATGGTTTTGGGTTAGAGTAAAGGTTGTTGTAACTGAGTTTTTGGAGACCTTAGAAAGTCTGAATTTGTGCACGCAAACTCCTACTACTGAGTGTGCAAGGTGGAAGTGAATGTATGAGAAAGATCTGAGAATTAATGGAAGAAATGTTCAGATAGATATGTTTTTTTATTGATGTGTTTTCTTTACTTATTGTTTATGAATACATGTGCTAAGAAAGTGTTTTTATTTGTAATTTCATAGCTAATTTTGGTTTATGGCTATTTATGTTGCTTTGTGCATGATTAAGTAAGATCACGCAGTGTGATAGTAAGTTCAACAAATGTGTTGAAAAATGTTTGTATAATTAATAGATCTACTTTGCGAAGCTCTGCCACGGAATAAAAGCCCTGAATCCATAGTCCATGGTCCCTTTGGATGAAAAAACATGGCTCTATCATCCCCCTGTATTACCTTGGGTGAGACTTCAGTCTGCACAAGTATATCATTGTTGAAAGGGACGGTAATAGTGGCTTTTTTAGGCTCACGTGACCACATTTGAACCTGAGTCTAAGAACCATCAATACAATAGTACAAATCCCCAACCTTGGGTCCTAAGCCCACAAGTGAATCTTGTGGTGCTCCACCCTCCAAACCCTGAACCCTAGGGCTTGGAGTACCTCCCAAGCTACTCAAAAATCAACATGAACAAGATCTCCATTATGGACCTATATTCCTAGGTCTACCTGAAATTTTGTTAACTATTCCACTAAAGAGCTTTGTTGTATTTCGAAAAGCTGCCAAACTAACATGCCACTTAAGGGTCCTTTAGAAATTTTTAGCACTGCAAATTTGACTGTCAATAACTTTCAATCCAGGGGGGGATTTTTAAACTTAAATACACTGCTGGAAATATCTTTCCAAGAAAAATCTAATTATGTCATTTCTCAGAGCATTTGAGTTGGGCTCCTAAGGAAAAATATCCTCCAAATCATGAAACTCTCAAAAATCATAATTATAAGACTTTATAACTTCTTTTCATATCCTTCTACTATGATGGTCATCTACCTAAGACTTCAACAACCATGGGACTCCCCCTGGAACCAATGCTCTCTTGGCTGACATCAATGCCAATGCACAGGATGCCACCACCCATTCAAGAAATGCCAAATTCCCAACAAGCTTCTTCTCAGGTACTCTAATCTACTCTTTCTCTAAGGAATCCCTCAGAGCTTTTCTCTCCTCAACCACCACTTCTTTACTATACTCACTTCCTCCCTTAATACTCAATTTTGTGCCTATATCTACTTGGAACTTGTAGATATTCTTCATCCTCATACATATTTTCTTCACAAATCCATAGGCTAAGTGCTTCAAGTATTCCTTAAATCTGTTGAATATGAAATCTTAACCCTTGTCCTCAAGGGTAGATACTGAAACAAGATTCTGATTTAGGCATGGAACATATAGGATATCTCTGAGATGGAGAGAATTACCTAACTCCATCTAAAAACTAACAGTACCAACTGCTCTAGTAGCATACATTCCATCATCTCCTAGCTCAATCTAGAACTACATGTCCTTCTCCTTCAAGTGGCTGAAATAATTCTTGTTACCGGTAATGTGGAAGGCTTCTCCTAAACCATTATACCATACACTATTGTATGTTGATATTACCATGCAATATATTAATGATAAATATTTCTCAAAATAAGCATAAAACACATCTACCTCCACTAATGCAACCACATGATCCTTACTTGACTCCTTCTGATTAGGACACTTGGTGGAATAAATGTCCAAACTCATGGAAATGGAAGCACTTGATATTTATTATATCCTTCTACTTATTCTTGCCCTTATGATTAGACTAGTCCTCTCCTTAGCCCCTCTTTCCCTTAGTTATGCTACCTTTTCCTACTAGGGTATATTTCTCTTCTTATTTTGCTAGATCTTCTCTACTAGCTCTTGTTCCTCTCCAGATTTCTTCTTCAAACACAATAACTCCATAACCTTTCACAACTAAGAATATTCTCTCTACCACTTACTGCATCCTGTAAACTATACTAAGACTAATGGAGTCCCAAAAGAACAATACTCACAAGGTATCTTTTTTAATTGTCTCAGCCACACAACCTAGCTCATCCCGAACTTAAGTGAACTTTGAAAGATATCTGAATGGGATCTCCTTTTCTCATCTGGATACTTCTTAGATTCTACCTGAGAGCAAGATTCCTGACATCACTAGAACCCTAATACAAATCTAGGATGGTTATAAACATCTCATATGTTTTCCTCTTCTCATAGAGACGAGGGATAATATGGTCTCAAATGTCCTCAAGAATGATCCTCCTCACCTTGATATCATTCTTGTGATGTTGGACCAAGTGTTGGGAATCTGTAGGTGGCACTATTTAGTGCTTCATGAACTCTAGCACCCCATTATCTTTCAAAAACATTAATATCCACTCCTTACATGCACAGAAATTTAAGGTTCCCTCTAAAATATGATCTGACCTTGTCCCTTGGAACGTCATACTAATATCCAAAAAACTTCTCTGCTCTTCAAACTCTAGCACAAGCCCTTTGCTTGATCTTGGTTTTCCACTAACTAGTTAATCTGGTGCTAGTATTTATGCTAATATATTCTCTAATACCATGCTAAATTTCCATGAAACTCTGCAACTACTTAATGAATTATTGAAAACTAAAATATAGTTAACTTTCACAATGATACATAGTCTCTTAAAAACTTATATGTAGCAGAATATAAACATAGAGATAAAAACACATCACACAAATATTGACACACTTGTTTTCTCATGAAACCCAATGGGGAAAAACTTCTTGCTTGATATGGTATTTTATTGATTGTCTTGGAGCAACTGAATCTATTACAAATAAAATTGTCTCACTTGAGAAAGCATCCTTATTTACTCCTAAATATCAACTAATATGGTTGATCTCGGTTGGTCTAGATCATTGCTTGATCTTGGCCCTCTAGATCTCAACCAATCATATGTTGCCTCCTTGACTTAATATGTAAACCCTATTGTCTTGCTTCAATTCTGCTCCTCCTTCCTTGCAAACGATGCAACCTTATTCCTTGTGTTGATAGTCTATTTCCTAGCACACTTTAGGTCCTATTTTCTAATGCACTTCTTCCTTATTTCATAGTGCACTCCAACCCCTATTTCTTAGGACCCCAACTCTTTCCTACGCTCAACCAAATCCCAAATACTTGCGCACGTGTTCCTCCTATTTCTTAGGAAGTACGTTCTTTACACTCTCCACAATTAAGACTCTTCTCACAAACACATGAGTTTCTTTGTCTCACAACCTTGTGCACAAAACAATTATTATTTGTTGTGACTTCGTCCTTCCTTTATAGGCCCAATTCGAACATGCAAGGAGGCCCAGTTCCAAATTTAGGACTAGAGTTCTGATTACGAGTTAAATGAGAGTAACACTCTTTCTCTCTCCAATCAACACTATAGATATTAACTCGTCCTTCATTCAATCAATACTGAAGACTATTTCACTCTAACTGAACTTCTAACGTCCACATCTTTTTCTAGTCAAATTGATGAAGACTCCACTTAACTGAAGCTCCAACTCTATGCATGCTAACTTGATTATTATTCCAGTAACTCTAGAAATAACTCATCCTAGTTGAAGTCTAAATCATGAGGACAATTAGAGGTATTTACTGACTAAGTGACAAGCCAGAATACCTTGCGTGCTACATTTTTAATAGTTAACACTATAACAAAAAGACCCTCTAGTGGATGTTTTTGAGGAACCCCTTATAAAATTAGCCCAGATATGTGTTTGTAGCAAAGGTCTCTAGAGGAGGTTGGCAAGTCGAGTTTTTTGCGGATGGTTTTTTTGCGGTGTGTTTCTCATCATAAACTACACCAGTGCATTTTATGCAAAACGCATTAGTGTGTACTAAAAATTGGCACACTGAGACACCATGCTCTCCGTACAAACTCGTTCAGTGCATATAAGTACTCTAGTGCATTGGTTCTCTACATATAAACATGCATGGTGCGTCTTCGTAATCCAGCGCTCCATAACAACGTGTGGTGTGCCATTGATAAAACTTCTCGATGCATCTGAAATCCCACGCACCAGGAAAGGGTTAAATAAAAAAATTACCTATCGTAAAAACCTCACATTTACTTGTTCATTGCTCTATACCTATCAAACAATGGTGTGATTTTTTCTTGTGTGAGGCGCCCTGCCATCGATACTCTCATTGCATGCATTATTTTCGTCCAGTTCCCACTCTCTGGAGTTTGAATTTTCGAAAATAGTGAGAAAAATTGGTTTCTTCAATTCCTTAGCAAATTGCCTCCTCGATGCACAAATGTATAGGTAATATACTTTTTTCTCAATAACTAAATGTTTTAGTGGATTAAAATTTGAAATTAACTTAAAATTAACGATTATTTAAAAAAAATATGTGCAGTGCGTTCAAGCCATTCGGCTCACACCGTTCGTGGTGCTACCTGTAAATTTATAGGCTGCACCGCGAATGGTGTTAACGAAAACAACACCGGGTTCCGATGTTGTACCAAAAAATGCACACCGTAATGAATTTAAAAAATAACAAGGTGCTGTGTTCATTTAAATGACCACACTGTTGACTATGTAATAGTGTTGGGAGGATGGTGCAATGACCAAACTAACCGTGCTGGGGCAGATAGTTAGGTCAGCGCACCGCCCACCCAACAACATTACATAGTCAATGGTGCGGTCATTTATAGGACTGCACTATTGACCATGTAATGTTATCAGGAAGGCGGTGCATTTATCAAACTATCTGCCTCAGGGAAAATAGTTAGGTCAGCGCACCTCCTGCACGACATAATTACATAGTTAATGGTACGGTCGTTTACAAGACCAGACCTTTGACCATGTACTATTGTTGGGCAGTGCATTGACCAAACTATCTGCCTCGGGGTGGATTGTTTGGTCAACGCACCATAGAAAAATATTCCCTTCTTTGGCGGTGTGCGAACATTTTCCATGCGCACCAAGTGTAGTGCGCGATAAAAAAGTACGCACCAATAACAGTGCGTGACTGTTTTTTTGGCCGCACTCACTATTTTTTTTCAAAAAAATTATATATATATCTATATATATTTTCAAATACATTTCTCATTTAATAAAAAAAGGTATCTAATATGTGAATCATTTAGCGATGTCAACGGAGAGAAAAAAGGGAACAACAAGAACATATGGAGGACCATTATAACGTGATTCAGCTGTGGGAGGCATGAGAGAGGGAGAGACTTCTATACCCTCGCCCTATTATGACAGCCACCCAGCTGCTCCCAAAGGAGGTAGGCCTCCTCAAGTTCTACGAGGAGGCTACATCCTTGAAGGGCCATAGTGGTTTATTGGGAAAACTGATCTACAAGTGGGATGCCCACCGACAGGCTTTCCATGTCGATCTTGTGTAGTGGTACGAGCCCACTGAGGAGGACATATATTTTATTACTGACCTATATAGGAGGGAGAAAATTTTTCCCTAGTTCCCAGATGTCCCCATCAGTTATGCAACAGGGAGTCAGTTGGCGTACTCCTAGAGATATATTAGGGACAATATAGTTTCTCCTGCAGATTTTCAGGTGTCTGGTGGTCAGTTACGTATTACTTCGTTTGGTCCAGAGAAGGTGAGGTGCCTCTCACTATTGATGATGACCATTGCACACTATACCATTGATGGGAAACAAATTATTTTCCCTCTTTTATTTTATGTTGATTCTTTATTCTAGGTGCCATGACTTGTGAGATGGTCTGCGATTTTTTTGCAGCAATTCTGTACATCATTAGATAGATGTTGTTCTCAGGCACGTGGGAGGTTGACCTTCCATTTTGCTTTAGAGTTATTTTGTTTATTTTTTGAGGTGTTTCTGAAGACGAGGCCTACTTTTGTTCGACCGCCTCATAGGTTGATGCTACATGTACGGATGCAGATGTGGGGACAAATGATGCCCAAGAGGGTCTGGTCTGACTTTCCGGCTAGGATATCTATTGATGTACTGTAGTTGCTAGCTAGTGTTGACGATCAATCGTTCGTGATGGTGTCATGTCCAAATGTTGTTTTGGATTGGCAAGGGAGTACCAACATATTCATCACACAAGATGAGCGATCGAATGCGAGAGGTAATATTAGTGGTCTCTTTAAATTAATATAGTTTCATTTTATTGTTTTAATTAATTAATTAGAATTAACAAATATATTCTAACACGTTGTTTAACTTGTTTTATTAAATTATTTAATGAAATTTTCAAATTATTGTTTTGTACTATATATTTTGTAGATATTGGAACATTTGTTGGGGACACGATTCCACCCCCATCGAATGATCTAGGTGTAGATGTTGACGAGAATATGGCAAAGGCATAGGATCAGGGTGACAGACTTGATTCTTGGGTGTAGATACCTGCAGGGGTATAGTGTAGGCCAAGCACTCGATTCAGGATGGAGTTGGGTGACTGACTGTGTCAACTCCTGGTTGATGAGGGAGTTTTCCCTGCTACAATCAGAGAGATCCAGGCTGATTGTAGGTTGACACAGCTCTCGAGAAACATGCCCCGCGATATGATGACCCTCATGCATCATATCGTTGGAGCTTCCATAGTACTGGCTTCTAGGAGGGATAGGCATCATGGAGATGCATGACATAGCAGCTCATCTGATGATCATGATCACGAGGGAAGTGATCATCATTCTAGTACACCACCTCCTCCACCTTCACCTCACGTCATAGATCATGAGCAGCAAGCATCCAGTCCTGATCAGCAAGCATCTTCTGAGTAGTCTACACCATCTAGCAGACACCAAGCCCTGAGAAGGCATGGTCATCGACTGAGCAGGCACCTGATCCTGAGAAGGCAGGTCCATCTGATTAGGCCACACCATCCACTGAGCAGGTTGCACCATCGACGACTCATCAGCAGGCAGTTCCTGAGTAGATTGCACCATTGACTGATCAACAAGCACCTCTGGAGCAGGCACGTCATCTATCTGAGCATGAGGCTGCACCATTGACTAAGCAGGCCTCGACTAGTACTAGTATTGATATAGTACCACCAGATATTTGACATTTATATGCAGTTATATTACTATTGTATAATTTTGGCATTATATATATATATATATATATATGGTCCATGTTTTTTATATTCACGTTGATGCACTTAATTTACATGTTGGTTTTCATCATGATGATGTGTATATTGTTATGTCATGTTAGATATGTTCATTTAATGTGCTTGCGGAGAGATGTGTATGTGATATCATTTATTTGACATGAGATGTATATTTTATGTTTGTGTTGTGATGATGTTATACAATTCTTGTGTTTTGTTAGATGATCATGATCACGATGATTAGATGATGTTAGTGAATTTGAATGTGTATTTTAGAATATGATGTTTGTACGATGGTTATCATGTTTGTGATGCTTATTTTTAATATTAAATCATGATATTTATTAAATATAATGTTGTGATTGTAATTGAAATTTTAATTTTAATTGTATGAATTTTAAAATTGTAATTGTAATTGTATGTAAAATATTTGTAAAATTGTAAATGTAATTATACGTGATTGTATTGTGAAAGTGTAAAATTGTAATTGTAATTGTATGCATCGTGATTGTAATTGTAATTGTATGTAAAATTGTAAAAATGTAATTGTAATTTTAATTTTAATTGTATGTATAATTATAAAATTCTAATTCTAATTCTAATTTTAATTGTAATTGTATGTAAAATTGTAAAATTGCAATTGTAATTTTAAATGTAATTGTATGTAAAATTGTAAAATTGTAATTGTAATTGTAATTTTAATTGTAATTGTATGTAAAATATTTGTAAAATTATAATTGTAATTGTAATTGCATGGTGAAACTGTAAAATTGTAATTGTAATTGTATGTATTGTCATCATTCAATTTTATTAAAATTTGTAAAATTGTAAAATTGTAAATTAATTGTCAATTTTGAACCATAATTACCGTAAGTAAAATGTATACCATAAATATTGTTAAATTACCATAATTGTAAAATTGTAAATTTATAAATTTGTATGAATATAAATAATCGTAAAATAATAAATCTAGAATCATATGAATTTTTATAACATAATAAAGTTTAGAAAATAATGCAAATAAATTCATTTTTAGAACTATCATTATTTTATTATGATCTTACATACCAAAAATAACAGTATACATTTGAAGATAGCATTCACACACATTTAAAGAAATAAAGTAGTTTTATTATTTAGGTATTAACATAAAAAAATAACTTGATACAGTGCAATGTTTTCAAGATCAACATAATTGCAAATTATCATGTGAAATGATTTTAACATTAACACAATGCAAACCAATTAATTCAAAATACATATTATAATGTTTTGAAAAAAAGAGTCTTAGTTATTGTTAAACACACGCATGGTAAACACACAAGAATAAAGAAAATGGGCGTGAGTTGCTATTACCATTAATATGATGTATATTTATAAGACAATGGTGTGAATCTTGGATTCTGAATTCCAAGGTCACTTGGACTCCTTTTGTCCATTCGACTTCCACACCTACCCATATAGGATTAGGTGCACAACATTCCCCCCCTTAATCTGAAGGCGTATATGTGAGTCCAAGAAAAGAGTTGTAATACAAATCTGCAAAGTGTGCATGGCAGCACTTAGGTTGAATCAACTCTCTAAAATGTTGGTATAAAGAGGTGGTTTAAGGATGACCACCAACACTGGAATCCTTAGTGTAGTTCCCAAAACTCTTCCAAATCTGGCAAGAAGCTGAGGTATTCTGCTAGAGGAAGTGTCTGTCATATTTGAATAAGGAGACCTTCAACCTAGAGGAAGGGAGGTCTACAACCTGTGATGGCTTAAGGATGACCACCAACACTGGAATGCTTAATGCATTTCCTGGAACTCTACCAAAGCTAGCAAGAAGTTGAAGTCTTCTGCTAGCGGAAGTGTCCTGAATTATTTGAAGAGGAAGAATATCAACCTCGCATGGATGGTTTAAGATTGTCCACCAACCAAAGGAATGCTCATGGGCATCCATGTCTCTAGCTACAACTCTGAATCTGGAATGATATATTGTGGCTCAATCTCGCTTGAAGTGTTGTGTCTCTGGCTACAACTTTGAATCTGGAATGACAGATTGTGGCTCAAGCTTGCTTGAAGTGTTGTGTCTCTACCTACAACTCTGAATCTGGAATGACAGGTTGTGGCTCAGGCTCGTTTTAAGTGTTGTGTCTCTGGCTACAAATTTGAATCTGGAATGAAAAACTGTGGCTCAGGCTCGCTTGAAGTGTTGTGTTTCTAGCTACAACTATGAATTTGGAATGACAAGTTGTGGCTCAGGCTCGCTTGAAGTGTTGTGTCTCTAGCTACAAATCTGAATCTGGAATGACAAGTTGTGGCTCAGGCTTGCTTGAAGTGTTGTGTTTCTAACTACAACTCTGAATCTGTAATGACAGGTTGTGGCTCAGGCTTGCTTGAAGTGGATTTGAAGCTTGTAGATGACCACCATTTTCCTCCCTATCAGGTACAAGGTGAGATGATGTCGAAAACTCAATTGCAAGAATGTTCAATATTCTATAACAAGTTCTAACATGTGACTCAAACATCTTCTTGGCTGTTGATGCCCATTTCTAAGAAGCAATCCATCCAATATGAATATTTGTTCTTGCAGGAGGCTTGTTTCTGAAGCATCTATGTAAATAATGGGTGTGATTACCATAGTGCTCGCATGGATGAAGATCGAAACAATAATCTTTCATATGGAAAACTCGATCACAGTGATAGCATTTTTCAATTTTTTGTTGCTGCTTTGGAAGAGGGGCAAGATCTAGAACAGCTGAAGGTGAACTGTCATGAATAAATCTGGAACTTTGAAATTTGATGGGCTTGGAGTAGTCTAGAATATGAAATGACAACTCCTTGTCATATCCAGGACCTATTATGTGTTTTTTATGTACAAACTCCTCCCAAGGTTTGATGATGGGCTTAGGAAGTGCGGGTTGGATTTTTTCTTCTACATGAAAATATGCTCTTATATTGGGCATTGAATGTGAATCAACCGCAACATTATTGGCTTTCTACTTATGGGAGTATCTTTCAATGTTCTGGACAGAAACAGGTTCAAAATGATGACTCCACTGTTGTAATTGTTCTTGCTGGAATTGAGATTCAAGCTGCAAAAATTCAATCTTGTCTTGTGTGTTATGCAAATAGGTCTGACTGTGAGCGAGATTTTCCTCGTTGACTTTTACCATCCCATCAACAGTGGAACAGATTAGGTTATTCAATAACTTTAATCCGTCATCAATTTTATCCATTTCATAGCAATACTTCAGCTACAAATGAACAAATATCTCACACAAATATCTATCTATCTATATATATATATATATATATATATATATATATATATATATATATATATATATATATATATATATTTGAACAGTATCTGTTGGCAACAAATGCAATTACAGAATTGGAAGGAATAACATCACAGTTTTGGCTGGAAAACACATAAAATATATGGTCATAAATTGACTGGTCATAAATTCACTAACAGGTTCAGAGAATACGGCTACAACATGTTAAAATAAATTCATGCTAGCATCCAATATGACAACTGCAACCAAATCTTTGGAGAATACCTATTATTTGCCTGACAGACATGCCCCTTTTCTCACATCACTTCAGTTAGCTTTGCTTTGGTGTCGTTGCCGGTGGTCAATGGCTCGAAGTTTCCCCTCGAAGCATTTGTAGCAAATAATTTTCTTTTTAATCTTTCCTCTTTTTAGCTCCCCTAACTCCTCCTCATGAGATCTTCTTCCTCAACACCATTAGCTCAATTTCCATAAATTGGTCTAGGTAGCTTCAATTGCAAAAATTATGGAGTAGATATGGAGGAGTGATATATTATTTTTTCATAAGTTTTAATGATTAAGGAGGTGTTAGAAGGTGAATTGGTTGAGGGACAGGGCCGGTGGGGAAGACGGAGTATGTTAAAGGTCAAACCAGTGGTAGAGGGAACCACGGTGGGCAACGTTTATGAAGAGCACAGTGGGCAGCATGTGGGAGGAGCACGACCAGCGTTTGGGAGGAGCACGATGGGCAGCATGTGGAGGTGCGAGCAGAGGAAGCACATTGGGAGGTGAAGCAGAGGGTGGGGAGTAGTGTAGGGTGTAGTGGGAATGAGCGCAGAGATGGAAAGCTGCAGGGAGGGGCTACGAGAGAGGAGTGCATAGGTGAGGGGGAGGGATAGTTTACAGAAGGGGGGAAGGGACATATGGGAGGAGGCAGCATTGAAAGTACAGTGGGAAGGTGAGCAGGGAGGGAGGTGAGACACTGAGCATGTACAGTGTGCAGGTAAGTGAGGAGGGAGGAAGTTGCAGGAGCGCAAGGAGGCAGTAGGAGTGCGCAAGTGGAACAGGTGTGTGAGAGTGGTGAAGTATAGAGGTTTCACATATAATATGATTGTGTGTGAGGAGATGGATTCTCAACCTTCGCATTTTTCAACTTCTGCATGATCGATGCACTCAAAATTTAACGCAATTGTTGCATTGGTTACATTTAATGTTAATGCCCCTACCTT
The DNA here is from genome assembly GCA_034641835.2 of Pinus albicaulis. Classification (NCBI taxonomy): domain Eukaryota; kingdom Viridiplantae; phylum Streptophyta; class Pinopsida; order Pinales; family Pinaceae; genus Pinus; species Pinus albicaulis. The sequence goes on from CM076579.1 coordinate 1,382,376,009, forward strand.
TTCACCTGTTCCGAATGCCTATTTTCTAGTACGACATGCAGAACAAGCAGTCGAGTTGCAGTAACATTTGGCCTCGCATAGCCTTACACTGCATCATTAGGTTGGTGTGGCTGACAAAACCAAATTTCATAGCCAGGAATATACCAGTGACACCAGTACACAGACAAACAGATTGTAACGGTTCCTTCAAGGCGGAGTGGTGACATGTAGGTTAGAGAGGTAATGCACCCGCAAAGAAACAGGGTTTCTTCACAAGAAATACATTTGAAAATTCTTACAATGAGAGGCTCATCGATGTGATACTTGAGAGTTTATTGATGTATAGATATATGCACAACAATATTAAAACAAGCAGATTTAAATCAACGCGGAATACTACTGCAAGAATGAGCTACGGTGTTCCCACATGACTTAGAGTGGAACTGGTCACAAAACAACACTAGCTCAACTTGGAGCAGGGAATGGCAAGGCAACAAACCTAGCACATAAGCGCACAATGAGGAAGAAGAAGGTCACTCATCATGGCTCTGATACCATGTTAAACACACAAGAATAGGGAAAATAGGCATGACTTGCTATTACCATTAATATGATGTATATTTATAATACAATGGTGTGACTCTTGGATTCCGTATTCCAAGGTCACTTCGACTCCTTTTTTCCATTAATATTCCACACCTACCCATATAGGATTTGGCGTCCAACAGTTATAAGGTCAAGTCCTCTTCTTTATAAAAACCCATATTAAAAGTATAAATGATCAAATAACACATGTAACATATCACTCTTTGTTCTCATGATCAGCCTCATTATCTTCCATCTTGCTTGGAATGATAACACTATTGTTCTCAAAAATATGTTTTGATTCAAAAATATGTTTTGATCTAGGGTCATGTCTTAATACGAACCACTAATCCCTATCCAACACATCTGGGTAGAAAAAACACCTGGTTGCAGTGTTTGGGGAAAACATAGGGCTCCTTAGCTTCATCCCACATCTTTCTAGAGTTGATACATATCAGCCTACTACTGCTATCTTCCTTTACATTTTTCCAATCAAAAGTGTCCCACCACTTACACCTAAAAATAACACATTGGAAAGAAGATAATTCCACTTCAATGATATCTTGTGTCTTTCCGACGTAACCTAATGTCCCTTATACTAGGTTTTGATCACGGTGGCTAGCTCGACTAGATTGAAGGAAATTGACTTCCACTCCACAGTCTTGTATCATGTGTCCATCATCAAAATTTTCTGTGTGAAAATGGTGTCCATATGCCCACATAGATGGGAACAAATTCACCTATAAAAAATTTAAAACATCATAGTGTCATGTGTCTTATAATAACCCAACTATTAAAATATGAAATATTTATGTTATGTTTCAAAGGTGCATTATTAAGTTTAAAATGTACATAAATAGATTATTACCGAGTGGGTGCACCCAATCCCTATGTTTAGCTCACCCTCTTCAGCACGCGGGTAACGACTGGTTGCACCATATTTCTCTCTGACTTGGTCAGCAACCCAACTGTTGGGGCATATAATTGGTATAATTTATTTTAAATGATCAGAATAAGGCACACTTCTACCATTCAACTGTTTTAATTATTTCCTATCACTATCCCATTTCATCTTCTTTTGTTCGTACAATGCGATTCACGGTTGTGTCACTTCATAATTGTAAAGAAATAATTTATTGATTGATTCAATTTATGCATTCGTTGATGAAATCAAACCAACATATAGTACATATGAGATCAAAATATAAATTATATGGAAGTTAAACATAAATATTTACTTTATGTAAATTTGAAAATTTATAAGTCGCTTACTCTTATCAAGTGCATTTTTCCATTCATTTGGAGAAGCTTCCCTTCTCTTTTGTCTTCATCCCCTTCATCGTCCCAAATCATCACACCTGGTCTGTTGTCAATCTGCTTGATGTACTCACTAGCATAATAGAAAGACTCATAGGATATGTACCCCTCTGCCATAGACCCCTCAGGTTTTTCCCTTTGTCCAACAAAACCTTTCAATTTCTTCATGTACCTCTCTAAGAAGAACATCCAACGACAAGAAACCACCCCAATTAATTCAAACTCATATACTAGGTGGATTAGAAGATGAACTTGCAAGTCCATGAAACTCGTTGGCAGTTCCTTCTCAAACATACAAACAGTCTCAACTATCTATTGATGCCACTATGGAATGCTTACCACATGAATCTCCTCTGATGTGATCCAATGTACAAATGTAGATAATTTAGATATGGCAGGTCCTAGGTCTTGGGGGAAGACATGTTTCACACACCCATGCATGAAAAAAGGATAATGGCACTACGAATTTATAAACACATGCAATAATATACAAATTTAGTTATTTCTTATGATCCCTGCATGGGATAAAATTTATTAATATAACAAATAATAAAATCATGCTTTTGACATTATGTGTACTCTTATAATATTCAAATGGTCATGTCATTTCAACCCCGAAAAATGGTCATCCATGGTGAAGCAACGGCGTAGTGAAGACCCATATGAACATGGAACCCTCACACCCATTATAACTTCCTTTACCAAAGAAAGATCATATTTTTTTTAAATCCATGGGACATCAGCTTCTTTGAAATATCAGTTAGAGGGACCAGTTGTGTCTGATCCTGTACTTTCTAATCATCTTGGCCAATGTTTCTTTTTATTTTTTGAAGTAATAAGATCTTTGCTAACAGCCAATGTGTCACTTTGTTTCAAAGATATGTTCCTCCATAAAGAAGATGAAACATTTTTAAGTATATGCATGGGATCTAATAAGTGGGTAATCTTAAGATGATCCCAATATGGGAGGTTATAAAAGATAGATTTATTTTCATCCCAATGGGAAATTTCTCAAAATAGGTGTTGAATAACTATGGATTATCGAACATAGGCTCCCCACTTGAATCAAACATTTCTATAAACTCCTTCTCCTTCTCTCTCTCATATGCTCTAATCCATTCAACTGGTGTCGTTATTGGTGGCCTTTGGACCATTGAAAGTGGATGTTGCTCTTCTGTAAGGGTGTTATTTTGGGAGGAATACCCTGGAGAAGTCATACACTGGCTTTCGTAGTTCATTGGACCATCTATATTTCAGAGAAGGTCCACATCATTTAAATCCATAATACCCTTTTGTTATAAGACATGCGAAATTTTTGTATAAAATATACATGGCACGTTAAAGAATATCATGAAGATCAAAACAATTACAATGAATTAAATAACTAATATGAGAAATAATATTGTTACATCTATAAACATATCAATAAACATGTAATTTACCTGTAAAAACCCCTAAGCCCAAATAATCATTTGTCGTGTAAGCACATATGCCATACAATGTAAAAATCCTCTCTGCTACGATGGGTCTTAATATGTCTTATACCTTTGTCCCATCCCATAATTCCGTCAATTCATATACCAATGGTTGTAATTATAAATCCATATTCTTCACTTTTCTTCTACCACGGACTATAAGAGCCATCAAAATATTTTTTCTCTTCACAGACAGGCATGAGGGGATATTTTTATTGATCACTACTATAGGAGAAACAAAATATTTGGTTTTCTGGAGAGCATATGGGTTGATGCCATCCATGGCTATGCTGAGTCGTAGACTTCATACTTCATCCTTGAATTTTTTGGGCCATGTATCCTCTATATGCTACATGGCTATTAAATCTATTGGGATTCGCATAACTCCCAACTCACTTCTGTGTGAGGTATTCCATCCCTGAAACATAGATAATTCCTTGCAACAAAATAGCCTTTGAATCCTTGGGATTATAGGCATGTACCTCAAAATATTAAAAGGAGGACCACGTGATTTACCCTTTCTTTTTTATTTATCATACCTGTCATGCCCACATTTCACACATATCTCTTTGTCTTTATACTCTCCTATATATAGAATACAATCATTTGGACATGCATGATATGATATGTACTCAACACCGAACATTTTCAACAACTTCTTTGCCTCTTCATAGCTACTGGACAAGACATTATCACTCAGAAGAACCTTATATTTGAATAACTTGTAGTTGTTCATGGACAATATTAAATGTGCATTAATGCCGATAATTATTAATGTTCATAAAATTGACCATTTGTAATGTTCATTGTGTGATTATATTTCTCAAAATATAACGGACTTGATGGTCAATTACCTCAAAATTTCTGAGAAACATGCATTCGACAAGCCAAAATTTTATTTCAAGTTGTACAGTAACATCGTTGTCCCTAACTGGGTAGAGTTTGATTTACCGCGAGGTCCAAAGAGAGGGGTAGTGGAAGAAAATTTAAGGCTTTCGAAAAAGGTATCAGCGATATGAGAACCATCCCCTAGTTGATCATCGTTCTAGAATGCATCTAACAACATTGTCTCCATGGTAGTCGTATCCCTTAAGTAATCATCCATACCAATGTCTACTTGATTACCTCCTTTTCCAACTTGTGAAGAATTACTATTGTTGTACTCATTCCTAATTGGTGAATCTGGACGTAGTGGGAATTGAATAGGTGGTTGATTCAACCATTATTGGTATCATTCCTCTCTGATTTTTTCTCTTAATTTGACCTTCTCTCAATTTGACATTGTCATGGGATGCAATGGAAGATGGTATGTAGGTCGCTCATCATCACTAGAATCCTAATAATTTCAAAAAATAGATTTTAACATGATTAGTACAACATCAATGATACCAATTAGTAAGCATGTTGACAATTCATGATTAATTGGTTTGAAATTGAAATAAATGCATTAATATACGAAAAAATTATTATTAGTTACCATAATTTTCCCAGGATTGTGGCTAGAAGATGCAATGTTACAATTGGCAGGGTGAAGCGGTTGTCCATTTTCATCTACCAAATTTTCTTTGCGGTATGCTGCTCCTGATAAGAGATTCCAACATTTTGGAGTTATTTGAAACTTTTGTGCATATGAACTTGATTCTGAATCTGCGTGAACCTGCATATTTGTATACATTAATGTTATTCAAATGATTGACATGGATAAAAAAATAAATTCAATTAGATAATGAAAATATAAACAAAATCTTAACTAATTACATCTGGAGATGGATAGGAGGAACTCCGTGATGGAGTTTGAGAAATATTATGGAACGAGATGGATTTTGAAGAATTTTCCATTTGATATAATTATGAGATTTTATCCCCGCATTTAAGAAAAATCAATAACAAGTTTTGGTGTACATACCTAAAAGTAATTTCAGTGCCTTAAAAATGGACTTATTGTAATCGGTGGTAATGTATTGGTAACCGCACTGGTGCGTTTTATTTACTGTGCACGGTGCAGTTTTATTAACCGACACACCAGTGTTGTTAGTTAACAAATGCATCGAATATCCAGAAATAAAAAAAGGTGCAAATTTATTTTTTTGAAGTTAAAAAAAGGTGGTAAATTGAAAAATGGGCAGAAAAATATTTTCGGAAATCTAATTTCATAAAAAAAATTCTTTAAATAGTAAAATATATTCATTATTTCATTATTTTTGCAAAAAAGTTCAAGGAAGGATTTGCATGAGAGACATACCTGGAGCAAGAGAGCATGAGAGCACTATAGAGCAGCAAAATACTTTCGAATAAAAACACTATTCAGAGAATCAGAATTTGAAACATTTGGTGATTTGCACAAAACCTTGTAGTATAATAAAATTGTTAAATTTTACTATAATAATTGTTTTTTTACATTTTCTATTGGATTTAATACATGAATAGCAAAAATTCTAAATTTTACTGTGCATTTTCAGAGAAAAATAAAAATAAAAATCCATTCTTATGTTGAACCTTTGCTTCTTCTTGTTTATGTGACTTCAAAATTAGGGCTTTTCATTTTATATTTATAGGGTTTTTATTAATATATATATATATATATATATATATATATATATGCGTATGGCATCTAACCTGTGGGACCACTTGCAAAGTCAGATCCCAATCCATGTTGGCCCTTGTATGATTGTTTTAAAAATAGAATTATTTTAATCGATGCACCCTGCTTAAAATAGTGCACCAATGAGCTATTGTAGTATAGCGCACCAGGCGCGTACTGAATAATAATAATAATAATAATAATAATAATAATAATAATAATTAAATAGATAAAATATTTATGTTTGTGTTAATCGGTGCACCATTTAACACATAACGCACCGGTTTTCCTTATTGACAAAGAGCATCGTACGGTTTTTCTACTATACTAGCGGTGTGTTGATAAGAACCTACTGCGCCGCGTTGGGTGCGTACTTTGAGAAAGACACACCGTTTTCTTGATTATTTTTATGCCTGAAAATTATGTGATTTATTTATAAAATATATTAATGAATGGTATGGTACATGTTTCATATTGATAAAGAAATGGCTAACAAGATTTCAAGTAACAAAAATACTAATAGCACATCGAGAAAAGAAAAAAAAGCAAGTTCTTTGTTGATTATTTACAAAAATTATTATTTTAGAGCTATATGTAAGTTTAACTAATATGTATTGTTTAGTGTGTATCATGCAGAGCTACAAAATGACGAAGCTGGATATGATTATTTTTTATCTAAGACCAGAAGAGCGTAAAATCTTGATGGAAAAATTTCAGAAGGATGAATCAGGTGAATGAAAAAACACTATCGATCCAATATGAGTTTCTTTTTTAAATTTTAATTAATAATATACTTAAAAATATTAGATAACATGTTTGAAAATATCTATTAATTCACATATGTTTAATGTTCTACAGGGATGAACAACGAAGAAAATGAATGTTTTTCTAAGAAAAGAAAAAAATTAGAACATGTAATGAAAATGAATGGCTCCTTAGCTCATCTAGAGTGGTGTCGGAGGTTAATGAAAGGGGGAAAAACTTTTACAAAATTTTGAGGGATCTATTGGAACGAATATATAGATGTTCTTTCCACTTACAATAAAAAAAATCAATCCAATGATTCCAAAAACCAAATTTTATTTAAACTACAAGATGAGTTTCCAGAGAATTGGTCAATGAGACATGTCACACTTTTAATAGAAAAAACGTACAACAACAAAAAAAAAGGAATGAAAAAGTAATATTCCTTTAAATGGCTTTCTAGAATTATATATATATATATATATATATAGTACTAGAAAGCAATCATTTATAAATATCACTTTTGTTATATTTACTTTTCATATATCAATATAAAAATTAAATAGTTTATTTTCATGTCACATTTTCAGGAAGATTATGAAAATCTCGAAGGATGAACGAGTTGATATCAAAAATATGCTAGCAGGAATGTTCAAAAAGGTGTACAATGAGATGGTCAAAGAAATGGACATAATTGCATTGCACAAGAAGCCATCTCAACAACAACATGCTTCAAATGTAATATGTAATCATTGAATTTTTTGATTAGGTACAATAAATAAACAATTTAGCATTAAATATTAATTTTCAAGTATTCTCTTGCACAACGACAAGGAAGAAAAGGGTTGATATCTATGTTTGTGAGTAATTGCTACTTCCTTTTAACAACTTAACTAGATTTCATCTTTGTATATTTTAAGTCTTTTTACAACAATCATCATTGAATGTCTTCAAACAGGTCCTACTACATATATATATATATATATATATATATATATATATATATATATATATATATATATATATATATATATATATATATATATATATGTTTTAATTTATTTTATTTTGTTCTCCATTGTCACTGTGAAATGTTATACCACTAATTAAATATATGGATGATTAAATATTATATTGAAGAGATGCAAAATTTGATGATATGATATAACAAATTAATCCAAACACCACATTCTAATGTACTAATAAAAAATTAATTGATGTGAATATTGTTATAATATATGTGTCGAATTTTGATGAATAATGAATTTTAAAAAATCGCAATAATTTCACTTTCACAGGTTGATGTTTATAAAAAATACAAAATGAACACTGGTGCATTATAATTATGGCGCACCAGTGCATTCTATGACCTATGGGCACCGCACAAATACCAATACCAATTATAATGCCCTGTGCGCTTTATCAACGACTACCACCCGGGCGGTCCGATAGGCGTTGCATGCACTGATACGGTTTTCCTTTAACGTGCTAGTGTGTTTTAGCACCTAGACGGCCTGGCGCGGTTTTACACCTTAACGGCCCAGTGTAGTTTTACACGCACCGAGATGTTGCTAAATGCCTCGAGGCATCCAAAAAAAAATTTCCATTCTGGTGCTTGGTATGTTTACAGTACCGATGTGTACATGGTAAAATGCACTAGTGCGTTCACACCTGTTGCGTGTATCGATGAGAAAAACATCCGTAAAAACATTTGGCTGCCCATTTTTTTTAGTTGTGTTGAAGTTCTATTAGAAGCTCCACCAAAACCTCTGTTACCGAAAACAAATGTTGTAGCAAATGGTTTTTTGAAACTTTTGGCCAATTTAATAACACCAAAAACCTCATTTATAACCTCTGCTAGAGGGTCTTTTCCTTGTAGTGTAATATACAAATGTTTTCAACATAGTTACCTAGAACTACTTGTTTGTCAATGATATTATCCATGTTAGACTAATATATATATGTTAATTAAGAACTGTGAACAAAGTAGATAGAGTGAATAGAAAAATTTGTAAATGGGATTCATAAGAAGAAGCTTTACCACTCTATATAAGATTTTATGAGAGAAATTATTCAAGTTGATGTTATAAATTTAGTGTGGTAATTATGCATAAGGGTTTTGCATGAGGGTAGGCCATATCTTATGGGAGATGATGGTAACAATGAAATTTAAGGTATGTAAGAAAAAATATAATAATATTATGCTAAAAATATATAGAATGATACTTATCTCATTTATTTGACACAAGTTGGATTCCCATTTCTAGTAATTAAAATTATCAACCCAGTAAAACTTTTATACATTTGTTATGTTATAAGGCATTCTGGTATTGGTTTGGTTTTTGTGGTTTGATTTCCTCCAAATCTGTGTATATACGTTAGAGAAATTTTGAGATATAAAATGGACCTCCTAAGGAATATTATAAAATAATAGTGGAAATAATAAAACAAAATTAGATTACATCATCAAATTTTAGAGGGAAAAAAAAGAAAAAAAATAATTTCCAACTCATATTTTCGACTTATTTCCCTACGGTTTTACTCAAATTCAGAGCGAGAGCACTCATTGGATGAAAAATTAATTCATCATATAAGGATTACCCATGTTTCATACTTTCAATGGAACCTACTATACAAAAAATGAGAAATACATGAAAATATGATTACATTCACATTTTTTCATGTATTTCTCACTTTTCGTGTAGCACGGTCTTGTGAAAGTATGAAACATGGGTACTCCTTAGAAAAAGAATTAAATTATGTATCCAACAAGTGCTCCTGCTCGAAATTTGAGTAAAACCGTATGGAGATAAGTTGAAAAAAGTAGTTTTTTTAATTTTTTAATCTTTTTACTTTTTTCACTTTAAAAATGGTGAATCATCCCCTATGGTTGACATCATCATATTGAATCTTATTGGCTCTTATAAAGTTTATTTTGATAGTACATTTTTGTTTTCAGGCCCATTTAGACCTTAAAATTTCTCCCTTAGGTAATCTCTCCTTTAACAACACAAATATCAAACACACTAGACACTTAAACAAACCTTTACATTTCATTCTATTGATATACAATGATTTTCTCAATGCCTTCATTATCAACTGCAAATACACTAGATGCTCCTAATGTCTTAATTACCAATTGCAAATAAAATAGATGTTCTTAAATGTTAAATGGTGTTTTCTATTTATATTTTCAAAAAAAATGATTTGATGATAAGCTTATTAAAAAGACACCTCAATTTGTTGAATGGTGTCGGAAAAGATAATATGCAAGTTATATGAATAAAAATAGGGAAATAATATAATTTTTCTTATTATCTCCCCTAAAGTAACTCTATCATATCATCTATAAACAACAATGATGAATAAAATCTATTATTAGAGTAAATTTATGTACCATTTATAAACAAATAGCGAAAATTAATGATGAATCAATTGTTAAAGTAAATCTATGTACCACTTATATTTAGAAAATCCATTATTTGTAGTGATTTTGTTAATTTATTTCGAATATATGCATAATCATGCTTTTTTTGGTTCCATGAATGCAAACACATCACATGGATTCATATTCTTTCTTGTAAACACTTTGGCCAAAGTCATCTCTTGAACTTCCATATTCATTTCTTTATTCTCCATTGTTCTTAATAATTGAATTAACCTTGATCATGGTATATATTTTTGTGATCGTTAATGCATTTATGGCATAATACTAAATAAGCCCAATTAATAATGCCTATCCTTGAGTTTCTAGAGTAATCCCCCTTGAAAATTGTATGCATCTTTTTGTTCTTCTAATAAGCTTCCTTGACATTTATATCAACTTCATTTTTATATTTTCAATCATCATTAAACATAACATTTTATCAGTTTATGAATCCATGTAAAAATTGCATAGCTAATAATTATAATTCTTTTAGTCTCTTCCTCTTTTATGAATTATAATTGAAAACTTATTCTATGTTTGAAAGTATGAGATGGAAATGATATCCTGCAATGTATTATTTTACTATTTTTAAATGTTATGTGACAAAATTTCTCTTATACTATGAACTATAATTAAAGACTTATTCTATCTTTGGAAGGATGAGATGGAAACGACATCATGCAATACCCGGATCCAACAAATTCTAATTTTCTAGCATTAAGAAGCATCAAAGTAAATAAAGAGAGTGATGTAGAGACCATTAATTCTAACAGTTATAATCTAACAATCAACTTTGAATAAAAATATATTATTCATTAATAAGGAATATTTTAATATATACAAACTACAAATGAATATTATTTTATTTTATTTTATTTTGACCAAGCTAAAATGTTTACATTACATTACATTAATATTTTTGAATACTTTTCCCCGAATGTGAGTGTTAAGGCTTGATTATATGGCACATGGCCTGTGGGACGACGCGTGGCAAGCCACATGGACACCCACAGGCCTCACCTATGGTGCCCCTCTACATTTATGTATCCAAGTCGTCACCTTGCATGGAATTTATGTCACTGCAAACGTCGAGGTGGCCTCTATTGTTTCGAAATTCCGCTCCCTAGTTCTTTTCCTCGACACTCTAACTCTGCACCTTGTTCACCTATGACGCTTCGGCTCCTCCTTGTTGCTTCTATGCCGCCACTGCTCTCACCCCTGCGAACTGGATGCTCCCCTGAAGCTACCAAGCCTAGCTCTCACACATCTAATGGGCGGTGATGCAACCTGGGCAGTTGTATTGAATTTCTCCCCAACTTCCATTACTCTCAGAGCCTCTTTTTTCAATTGACTTTCTTTTCCTCCTTCGACCTCAATACACCTTATGCTTCTCTGCTCGCTCCTGCCAGCACTGCCCACCCCTCTGCTCTAAGCACCCTTCACCCACTAGGTGTCAACATGCCACATTTTATACATTGCATGCGATGCCGGAGGGGCAGTTGTAGAGGTCGCACCTCTCGTCCGCAGCACTCCTCCATGCCCAGCTCTTCATTTTCATCTCTTGAGCACTCCTGGGGCCGATACCCTGACACCCGCAGTGGCTGTGGTCGCCTTCTCAGCTCCTCCCCTCGGCATCTTGTTTCTGAGCCAACGATGCATCCTCCACCCTGCCTCAACGCCTCTATCTCCACGCAAAACCCAGCCACTACCCACTTTCAATTCCAATGCAGCTCCGACTGCCCTCTCGTCATGGTGACCATCTCTGTTTATTTTCGCGAGGTCTCTGGTGTGGGTCCTGGCTCCTTTCAACCCACCCCGCCTCCACATCCAAGCAACGAGCCTGGTCCCTCTGAGGAAGTGAAAACCCAACAGGTCCCTACAGGGCATAATTCTGGTTCGACAAGCGATGGCAGTTTGAGCTACTTCAGGGAAACGTGTATGCAGGAAGGAGGAAACGGGAATGATGTTGCAGTGCCTCAACGTGGCCCCCTTCTATCCAATGATGATGAGAACAGATGTCTGATAGCTGAAGAACCTCTTTAAGCTTCTCATGGAATCTAGATCCTCAGGTATTTTCCGAGTCAATTTTCTAGTTCTTTTGTTTGGCTGTCTACTCACTTCTATGCGGGATGTATTTGCTTATGTCATTATGTCGTTGGTTTCCTCTACAGAGGTAGCACTTTAAACTCTACATGGGTTGGTTTCCCCACGAGGGAAACTCCATTTTTTCTATTTTGTTGGACTTATGTCACTAATGTTGGCCTGAACTGTTGAGGCCCAAGCCTCTCTATACCATATGTTTTACTAATAGAATTTACTCTTACTTAGAAAAAAAATAAATTGTTGAATACTTTTATTCCGAATTGTAATTTGACTTAGTCAAAACGTTAAACATTACATTACAACATCTCTACCATACTCTATTGGAGAGAGCCCCTCTAGGGGAAATTATGAGTTTTAGAAGTTTTCATAAAAATTTAAGTTGTGAACTCTCCAAAATATAAATGCCCCAAATTTTCATGGTATGGAATTCATATATGTAATAAAAAAACTATTTAAATAACAAAAATAATAATTTGACCCAAAATAATTATACTTAATTTCTATTAAATTAATAAAACTGTACTTATCAATAATAATAAAAATACAAATTCCTAGAACATAACCCAAACCATCCCAAACCCATAAAATTCAACATAAACATGCCTCACAAATATATAATATCAAATTTCAAGCCTCTTGGGCCCACCATGTTCCTTTTGCCACTCAACACCAACATTCCCACACATAAACAAAATTATATACGACGCCACGTGGCCCACCACGTTCGATTCCATAATAAACACTAACACCTCCACACATATACAACATTAAATGTCTAGCAAAATGGGCCCACAACATTCCATCCTGTAATTAATACGAAAACTCCCATCCTCATATAAAATTAGATGTCAAAATATATGTACATATTTCTCTATAGAGGCCAATCTGTTGGGAAAAATAGTGAGAGGGGGGGTGGTGAATCAGTATTTACAATAATCACAATCTTTTACTTTTCTCTTAATGATTTCTATACGCGACTTTGATTAACCCAAATAGCGTATATACGTGGATACACTAACAGAAACTTGTGTATACTGATATGAATTTATTGTTGGATAAACTTTCAAAAACATTATTTAACCCATCTTATCAGTTATGCATCAGATAGTTAAGCAGTAAATATGTGTAGTAATAATAGAATAAATCATCACACAAGAGCATCACATATGAACAGAAAGATTTAAGGTGGAAACCCAATTTGGGAGAAAACCACCGTTGTTGTCGTCTCTGTCTTCAATATTTATTATATGGAAAATTTCTTACAATATTGTATTGATGCAGACTCATACCAGTATGCAAGAATCTACCTGTAGAAGGCTACAACCTTCTCTCATTCTCCAGCTGCTACTGGAAGGGAGCTCCAACACTTTGATCTTATTTACCAGCCACTACTGGAAGGGACCTTCACCCCCCTGATCAGAACACCAGCTTATACTGGCAAGAAGATTCTACTTCCACACTGAAGGCTTCAACCCTCAGAACCACTATAGACCATGTTTCATAAATTTTCACATTGGATCCCACAGCTTCAACACAACTCATCATAAATATAATAAATAATAAACTCAACCCAAACTTCAATCAGAACAGAGAGATCATTGTTACCATAACACTGTAATAAACCCAGATTTCAGAATCAGTATGCAGAATCAATCTCAACCCTGATCATTTCATTATCTTAAAATACATATGCTACTTCACTTTATTGATTCCGCGTGTATATGCACTTTCCTTCACACCAACCTGTGTATAGATATGAGAATACTGAATTTACAGAATATGGTCAGTCTTAGAACCAGATCTGAGGCTTTTAGTCGGATATCTTTTTAGTATTGCAGAACCCTTATTCAGACAGTCATCATTAAACATATTTACTCACTCATTGATCAGATTTGTACATATTCAACTTAGCAGCATATATAGTATTCAAGAAACCCAAATCTACATGAAGACTTCATTGAAAAATAGCAGAAATAAACCTATAAAATCTCCAGAAGGCTTCAGAAAACCTTGACTTCCATATGCACTTTTTCAGAGACAAAGTCGCGTCTATACACTCTTTCACTGAGACGAACTGGCGTATAGATCTGCAAATATTAATTTTTCAGAATGTTTCAGATCTATATACTTACCCATATTTCTTCACTTTACTTCATCAAACATGTGCCAGGTCACAGATCTAATCATCTCTTCAATAGATCAAATACATAGTCATTTTATGTCTAGAGATCCAGATCCATCATTGCATCCACGAGTGCATCATAGTTTCAGATCTACCAATAAAACATAGTCCATCCCATGTAGATATACTTTAGAGAGAAGTATTTTGTAACAATCCTTACACATGCATGCCCCTTGGACTATGATCTTCTTCTCCTTATATAGATTTAGCCTTTACCAATACCATGAGCCAAAACTACACAACTTGCGATGGTATTCTTGGATGGAATCAAATAAATGACACAATGCTCAATACTGTGGGCTAATACCATGGTAATTCCCCTGGTATCATAATTTTAGAGCGCAAAAGGTATACGCAACTTGGCTTCTTTATACCTGCATTTATATGTGACTTCTCTTCACAAAAATTACAAATATACTAATTCTAGATGTATACGTGGGTTGCATGTATACCAAGTAGCGCATGTGTGTGGGTTGCCTTCATCAAACATGCGTATACATTGTGACATATTATATTTATCATTTCTTGATCCTAATTTAATTTCCTTTGTCTGTCACTTTTGAACTGACCTGTAGATACATCATTTTTACATCTTTAAAAAATAGGTTGCTTATCAAAAGGAAACTCATCAAGTAGGTTTCCATCAAGGACAACTTCATCAAGTAGGTTGCCATTAAGGACAACATATTGCATCATATTGCCAACAATCTCCCCCTTTGGACTTGACGGCAACCATGATGGTGTTTGATCACCACAACAGATAGATACATTAATCATAAACATTATTCAAACACCGAGATACTCTCCCCCTTTGACATCAAGGGCATAGGGTGGATCAATACCAAAACAAGGTTTCTCTTCCCTTGTAGAAAGCAGAGATCTATAGATCTGATGTGCACTGAATTTACCATGCTCCCCCTGAGTTCATGCTGATTTTTCAGTCAGATTTTTCAATGAAGTACATGACTCTATAACTCAACCGAGTATGACCTTTCCTATCACCAAGGACTCATACTTACATCAATGATCCAACCAAGTGTAATTACATATTTGACTCAACTTCCCAACCAAGTGGGTTTACAAATTTTGACTCAACTACCCAACCAAGTGGGTTTAAAAATTTCAACAAGTCCTTACATGACTGAATATAAAAATTTTACATCATATATCTCAACATGATCGTTTCATCAAATTACAGATATGAATTTTTATAACCAAGACCAAAGAATCTCAAAACAGGATATCATAACACAACAACCAATCAGAATGCCAACAATGCATCATTTTCAATCAAGGCAGGTGCTCCCCCTAAACTTGTGCATCTTGAACACCTTTGAAAAACAATTCATCAAAGTATCTTCATCAAGGAGATGAATATCAAAGAAAGGTATAGTAGGATGAATACTGGAAAAATAACATAGATTTACCCAACAACACCACAGAATGTTCTGAAAACTGATCCATAGAAATTTTGTCAGCAAAAACCATGCATGGTTTTATGCATAGAATCTCGCGTATATACGCGAGTTTCCTTTATGAAACCAGCATACCAAATTTAATCTTCTGAAATTAAGCAAATTTGATAAGAGAGGCAGAGACAGCTCTCAACTTTTGTCTGAGATATTTGAATCCTTCCTTGGGAAGAGGTTTAGTAAATATATCTACAACTTGTTATTTGGAGGGAACATACTCCAATTTAACCTTTTTTTCAATCACTTGTTCACGTAGGAAGTGATACTTGATAGGAAAGTGCTTGGTCTTGGAATGCATAATAGGATTTTTCGAGATACTAATGGAACTTGTATTATCACATAGAATGGAGATGGGAGGTGAACATTTGATTTTAATATCTTGTAATGTCTGCATCATCCAAAGAAGTTGTGTGCAACATGATGCGGCAACCACATATTCTGCTTCCGTTGTAGATAAGGCAATACAAAAAAAATTCTTGCTGAACCAAGAGACTAATTGGGGCCCCATATAGAATTCACCACCACTAGTGTTTTTTCAATCATCAAAATTTCTAGCCCAATCCGCATCTACGTAAGCATGAAGAGTGAGATTAGCATTCTTTGGATACCATAGACCAAAGCCTTGATTCCCTTGTAGATATTTTAATGATTTTTACAGCCTGAAGGTGAGATTCTTTTGGATTAGCTTGGAATCATCCAACAATCCCAACTACATGCATAATGTCTAGTCTTGTCCCGATTAGATAAAGTAGACTTCTAATCATGGATCTATACTCTGGTTGATTCACCATGGGAGAATCATCATGAGAACTGAGGTTACATCCAATTACCATTGGAGTACTCACAGGTTTGCAGTCTTCCATCCCATACTTCAGAATTTGCTTGAGATATTTTTCTTGTGATAGAAATATGTCATTTGTTGTTTGTTGCACTTGTAAGCCAAGAAAATATGTTAGTTCCCCAAGTAAAGACATTTCTAATTCTTGCTGCATAACAAAAGAAAAATTTTGACTCATGGATTCTTCATCTTCCGAAAATTATGTCATCAACATACACAACAATAATCAATAGTTTGTCATTCTCTATTTTTATGTATCAGTTACTGTTAGCAAATCCCTTTGTGAAACCTTGTTGTTGAAGATATTTGTGAAGATGATAGTACCATGCCCAAGGAGCCTGTTTGAGACCATATAAAGCCTTTTTAAGTTTTCAAACAATTTTTTCATCATTTCCCAGAATGACTCCTTCTCGTTGTTCTGTATAAACTTCTTCTTCTAGATCACCATTACGGAAAGTAGATTTTACATCCATTTAATAAACTTTGAATTTTTGAAAACTTGAAAAAGCAAGAAACATTCTTATGCCTTCAAGTCCAGCTACAGGAGAAAAGGTTTCTTCAAAGTCTATACCTTCTTGTTGAGCATACCCTTTACATACAAGTCTAGCTTTGTTTCTAATAACATCTCCATTTTCATTTAACTTGTTTTTGAATATCCATTTTGTTCCAATAACATTTTTATCACGAGGTCTTGGAACCAATTACTAAGTATGATTCTTTTCAATTTGATCAAGTTCTTCATTCATGGCTTGAATCCAACATTCATCTTTACTAGCTTGATTTACATTTTGTGGTTCAATAGTGGATAAGAATGCTAGATAGCTAGGTGATCCTACAAGAGTTCTTTGTTTGGACACCAAATCCCTTTTCTCCCAGAATTTGAGATTATAGATGATTCTTTTGAACATACCTAGATGGAGCCTTTTCAAATATATCTTCTTCTAGTGCTTCATTGGGTTTTGCTTCTATATTATTGATATTTGATGAGGGAAAATATACATCATAATCATCTTCATTTGTTGTTGTTTTTTCCCTTTTAGGAGTTGTGAGAGACCCATCTATTACAACAGCAATACATTAAACAATCTTCCAAAGTCTTTTATTGTAACATTTATATGCTTTAATTCTAGAAGAGTAACCAAGAAATATTCATTCATCTGCTCTAGGTTCAAACTTACAAAGTTTTTCATCGTTGTTCTTGATAAAACATTTTCTTCCAAAAACTCTAAAATTATTTACAATGGGAAGATTACCATAGAAAAGCTCATAAGGAGTTCTATCACTGTTCACACGGACATGAGCCTTGTAAAGAAAATTTATTGCAGTATGTGTTGCTTCTCCCTGAAAGGTATTGGGAGTTCTAGATTCATCAAGCATAGCACAAGCCATCTATTGAACTATTATATTCATTCTTTCTACCACACCATTTTGTTGTTGGGTTCTAGCTACATAAGACTGTCTTTTTATGCCATGATGTTCACAAAAATCAAAGAATTAACTGATATATATTCTCCTCCTCAGTCAGATCTAAGACATTTTATTTTTAGATCTAATTCATTTTCAACCAAAGCTTTGAAGATCTTAAATTTTTCAAATGCTTCAGCATTATGTTTTGGTAAACCGATCCAACACATTCTAGAGAAGTAAAAAATAAAATATAGTATTGTTCTCCACGAGGTGACTTTTTCCTTACATGACCACATAGATCAGTATGTATAAGTTCAAGAGGCTTATTACTTTCTGATCCTTCTTTGGCATTGAATTGCACCCTGGTTTGATTACCAAATTGGCATGATTTGCATATGGTACTTTCAGGCAGAGTGATGCTGGGAAGATCACGAACAGCTTTGAATTGGCTAGATTTTCTTATTTGAGAGAAGCTCAAATGTCCCAATCTTCTGTTCCATAACCAATTTACTATAGATTTACCTAAGTAGCATTGCTCTTGGACACGTTTCAATATATACATATTTCTTGGTGTTCTAGTTCCTTTTATTACTGTTTTTCCTATGTCAACTTCATGAAATACACATTCTTTTGAACTAAATACAACTTCATTTCCTTGATCACACATTTGGCTTACACTCAACAAGTTATGCTTTAACCCATCCACATACATAAGATTGTTAGCTTTAAACTTTTCTTTTAGAAACACAGAACCTTTACCCTTAATGATGGCAGGAGAGTCATTTCCAAAAGTAACATTATTTTCTTTCTCTAATGCATTATATGAAAGAAGTTTATTTTATCACCTATCATGTGTTTTGAGCATCCTCTATCAATGTACCATTGATTTTATTCTCCTTCTGCAAATAAAGCTATGCCACAACTTTCAACCTGTGAGTCCTTCTTTCTTCGTATCTTGGAATTTGTGGTTATATGTTATTTTGGCTGAATTTTTCTCCTTCATTCAGATTCTTCATGACCAAATTTATTGCAATAAGAAAATTCAATTTCGCCTTGAAGAGGAGAAATTTTTTTGTAAGTATCCCTCTTTACTCCAGTCTCATTTCTTTGCTTTCTAGCTTCTCTGGTCATGATGGTTTTGTATGCAACACATTGTATAGCTTTATGACCAGAATTATGACATGAGAAACATTTTCCATTAAAGAATAAATTTCTGCGATCACGAAACCTTCTATTTATGTTTACCTACTGATTTATATTTTTGTTATTGTTCTTCCTTGAATTGAAGTGGTCATGCTTTACTTGGGTAGTCTCTTTGTTCTTTTCCTGAGTGAAAAAATGTTGTTGGTTGGCTTTAGCTGCATTTAGATAGCTTGGTGCTAAAGACTGAGAGGATTCTACGATATATGCAAGACCCGTATTTACAAGAGGAGAGCATTTTACCTAGATAATTTCATCAAAGGTTTCGGATCCTTTAGCAAATCTAAGATTTAAAGTTTTCACTTTCTCAATTTCCTTTCTTAGACTTGCTATTTCACATTCTAATTTCTCATTGTGCTTCTCCTTTTCTTCTAATGCATCCATAAAAGTATCTTTAGCCTCACTAGAGTATTTTTCAAAAGCCATCAGTAGTCTAATATCTTGATAAGATTCTCCTTCTTCACTATTTGATAGACCATCACTATCTTCATGAGTATAATAGCTTTTTCTATTGATAAACTGTTTCTTATTTCCTTTTTCCACTTCCTCTCCCTTTTCATGATTACCTTTATAGGGACTTTTAGCAGCATGATAACCAACTCTTCCACAAGAAAAAACATTTAAAAGGAAGCTTACCTCTGAACCTTCCAGTGCCAAGTTGTAGCTTCTTTATAAAATTTATCTCATATTCTTCTGAAACATACCCTGATCCTTCTTGTTCTTCTACTACCTTTCCTTTTTCAATAGCTCTAAAGACAACTTCTTTGACTTTAGATGGACCTCCTTTCATAATTTCACATGCAGTTAGAATCCCATGAAGTTGTTCAATAGTAAGAGTTTTTAGATCCTTCTTATCTTCAATAACAAACACTTTTGACTCGAATCTGGGAGTTAGAGATCTTAAAACCTTTTCTACTAGAGTAGTGTTAGTTGTGGTTTCACCCAGATTTCTCATATGATTTACAATATCATCTAGACATAAAAAGAAACTAGCAATACTTTCCTCATTATGCATTCTGAGTTTTTCATATTGTATTATGAGAGTTTGTAGTTTATCACTTTTTACCTTGGCATCACCTTCATAGCTCAGAATTATTTTGAACCATATCTCTTTTTTTGTATTTAACTGCCTGACTTTGACAAATTCAGATTCAGCCAAACTTCCCAATAATGCATTAACCACGTTTGCATTGGTTTCATAGTTCTTTCTTGCTGCTAGATCTGTTGGAGTTGAAGATGGATATTGATAACCTCCTTCAACTATATCCCATACATCTGCTCCAAGATACTAAGGATAGGATCTTGTCCTTGTCTTCCAGAAGATTAAATTGTTTACGTTGACGAGAGGAGGCCTGATGATGTTGTCCCATCTTTATTGCTCATCTTAGCTAATCTTCCTTCTAACAATTAAGCTTTTTCAAAAGGACCTGCTCTAATACCAATTGTTGGGAAAAATACTGAGAAGGAGGGGCGGAGGGGGGGGGGTGAATCAGTATTTACAATAATCACAATATTTTACTTTTCTCTTACTGATTTCTATACGCGACTTTGATTAACCCAACTAATGTATATACATGGATATACTAACGTAAACTTGCGTATATTGAGATAACTTTATTGTTGGATCAACTTTCAGAAACATTCTTTAACACGGATTATCAATTATACATCAGATAGTTAAGTAGTAAATATGTGGATTAATAACAAAATAAATCATCACACAAGAGCATCACACATGAACACCAAGATTTAAGGTGGAAACCCAATTCGGGAGAAACCCACCGTTGTTGTCATCTTTGTCTTCAATATTTATTATATGGAAAACTGCTTACAATATTGTATTGATGCAGACTCATATCAGTATGCAAGAATCTACCTGTAGAAGGCTGCAACCTTCTCTCGTTCTCTAGTTGCTACTGGAAGGGAGCTCCAACCGCCTGATCTCGTTTACCAGCCACTATTGGAAGGGAGTTTCAACCCCCCTGATCAGAACACCAACTTCTATTGGAAGGAATATTCTACTTCCTCATTGAAGGCTTCAATCCTCAAAACCACTGCAGACCATGTTTCATCAATTTTCACACTGGATCCCACAGCTTCAACACAACTCATCATAAATATCATCAATAATAAACTTAACCCAAACTTCAATCAGAATAGAGAGATCATTGTAACTAGAACACACTAATAAACCCAGATTTCAGAATCAATCTCAACCCTAATCATTTCATTAACTTAAAATACATACATGACTTCACTTTACTGATCCTGCATGTATATGCGCTTTCCTTCACACCAACCTGCATATATATCTGAGAAATACTGAATTTACAGAATATGATCAGTCTCAAAACCATATCTGAGGCTTTCAGTCATATATCTTTCCAGTATTACAGAACCCTTATTCAGTGGTATTCATAATTAAACATATTTACTCACTCGTTGATCATATTTGTACATATTCAACTTAGCAGCATATATAGTATTCAAGAAACCCAGATCTACATGAAGACTTCATTGACATACAACAGAAATATAGCAGAAATAAACATATAAACTCTCCAAAAGGTTTTAGAAAACCCTCACTTCCATACGCACTTTTTCTGAGACAAAGCTGTGTATATACGTGCTTTCACCGAGATGAACTGGCGTATAGATCTGTAAAGATTAATTTTGTAGAATGTTTAAGATCTACAGACTTACCTAGATTTCTTCACTTTACTTTAGCAAACATGCACCAGGTCACAGATCTAATCATCTCTTCAATAGATCAAATACATAGTCATTTCAGGTCTAGAGATCCAAATCCATCATTTCATCTAAGGGTGCATCATAGTTTCAGATCTACCAATAAAACAGAGTTCATCCCATGCAGATATAATTCAGAGAGAAGTATTCAGTAACAACCCTTACACATGCACGCCCATTGCACTATGATCTTATTCTCCTTATATAGATTTATCCTTTACCAATACCGTGAGCCAAAACCACACAACTGTTGATGGTATTCTTGGGCTTGCTGGCTTGGGCTCGCTATGGGTATATATCCAAAACTAGGACTACAACTGATTATACATTTTGACGGGTTAAACAAGAAAGTAATAAAAGCTCTACTAGATGGAGGTGGGTCCCCATTTTATTTCCCCTCCCCCCCAAAATTTCATTCACTTAGGCCCGCCCAATATCCGAATTACTCTTCCTAAACGTAACGTTAGATTAGAAAGGCTACTCGCCTTATTAGAAATGGATCAAGGACCTAAGGATTAGCTCAAAATTAAAAGTTACAAGATTGGGTTGAAACCAAGATAGTTGTGTAGGTCTCATATTTCCAATTCTGAAGCCGCAAACAGTTAGAAAAACGGACACCGTATGAAGAATTTATTGAACTTTGAATGCCGAGTGGGTCCAGCGGAGCATGGAGGGGCCAACCCTCCTCCCATGGAACCTCATCACGTGACCAGTGATGGATTTTAATGTTAAGTGTGCTTAAGGAGCCTAATACCAAGTTTAATATTTAATTAAAATTCAATTAAGTGGATTTTAATATGGTGGAGATTCTAGAGGTGCTCCCAACTTTAGGTGGACTTCCACTTTTAGTGGAGTTAACTAGCAATTGCCCCATATTTAGTGGAGGAAATTGGGGCAAAGTTGTTTTGGTCATAAATCACTCAATTTTCGACCATTTAGGGGGTGCCAATAGTCAATTTCGACTATCTCAGACCTTCGTAACTTAATGGAGTAGGTTTCAAAGCCATCAAAGAGCTTCTAAGCAATATTTTACATCCATGAAGTTCAAGGGGCCACTAGGGCCACCAAGAGGCAGAATCAGTTTGAGGCCTAGCCACGGGAACTAGAGGCCTTATCCAGAGATCCAATAGTCTAAATTAGATATTTCAATTGTTATGAATCTGATGAGATGGTTTGCAGAGCTTTTGGATAATTTTTGAAGGCCGAAAATCTTTAGTAAAGTTCCAGGGGCCATTAGTGCCAGCTTTTACCAGCAGCAGTGCAGGGCCTAGCCATCGCAGCTAGATACCGTATGTAGAGAACCAATAGTCATTATTGATTGTAATCAGCATTATGAATCTAATGATAGGGGTTTCAGAAGGTTTTTATGACTTCTATAGGTTGAAAACCGAGCAGATAATTTTTCAGTGACCCTAGTGCTAAGGGGTGTCACTAGGTGTTGGAGGCGAAACTGGAGCATCTGGAGACCATTTTTTATGAAAGAATAGTCTATCATGGCTATTTCATACATTTTGGAACCAATGAAATTGGTTGAAAAACATTTTTATAACTTATAGAGCTCGAAAAGCTGAAGGGAAGTTTTGCGCAGCCCTGGGCAAACCGTTGAGGATATCCTAGCTTGGGGATGCAGTGCTCATATTGAGAAAATTATCGGTCGATATTTGGTGTATGATGTGTGCTAGATATAGCAAGTGTTTTTTCAATGACAGAATCAGAATTCTGAAGGAATTTGTGCCAGGTAGAATCTTAGTGTAGCTCAGTGCACTAATAGAAGGAATTGTCTCTAAAGGGAGCCTAAAGCTATTTGCAGAGTTTGGACAACCATAGATGGTATTCTTAGCCCTTTGGATCAGTTTAGTATCCATAGGAGTTAAGTGTGGAATTTGTAAAAGAAACCTTACTGTTACACCATTTTTTGGTCATCTAACCTTTTATCATTAGATGGACCCAAGTACACCATGTAAGACCAGTTTTACCCCAAGTAAAACTGCTTTCACTATGTTAATTAAAGAAACCCCAAAAGGAATAATTAATTAAACCATAATTTAATGATTATTCCCAGTCATGTTTAACCCAAAAACAAAGAAATTAATGAGATACACCCATAGTTATCTTATTATTTTCTAGGAATAATTATTTAAATAATATTCTTTGTTAAATATGACCAAATCAACCACTATTAATTAAATAAATCATTATTTATTTGATTATATCTCAACCACTTCCTTAAAAGGATAAATAAATCATTTATTTATTTATTCTTCACTAATCAAGGGATTTTGACCCAAGTCAAAGTCCCTTTCCCTCCCACAAATAATAATAAAATATTCCATAGAGGTGGATCTAGATTTGGTTAACATTATTTTAATCATGCACCAAGATCTAGAATGACCCAATATTTTGTTATAAATAGGAGGATTTTCCCCATCATTCTTCACCTTTTGTTGCCTATTAGATCACTCTGGATCTATACACTTGGTCTCATTTCTACCATTTTGCTCCCATTGAGCTCTACTTTCTGCATTGGGTTTTCTACATCTACAAGAGAGAGAAAGCTTAGATCTGAAGTGTTGAGGACTACAAAGAACCCATCCCATTGAGGAGATCTGGATACACCTTCTTGTTTCCTCCCAGGTGCCCTGTAATATAAAAATTCATTCAAAAATCGTGTTCTTGTCTTGTCTGTTGGATGCATGGAGCAAGCTCTTTACTTTACTGCTTAATGTCTTTCCATTTATAGATCTGTTTGTTGCAGCATTTTAACTACTAATTGCAGATCTGAAGATGTTTGGCAGCCTCTATTGTTGTTAGGGCTATTAGTTATGCGTAGCTAAAGTGGTTCTTTTTCGTACACTTCGACGAAGAATTCATGCTAACAAATGGCGACTCCACACGGGTTTTAAATTACGACCGCTGTCGTTTTTCATATTCCTGCATATCCAGCTACTTCAGGCCCTAGGGCTTCTTTTCAGCTGCTTAGTTTCCCTCTTTTTATGTCATTTTTCTCACATAAAACCCTAAAAACTTAAAATTCTAACCAGTGTGTTTCTAGCCCTATTCTTGTGAATGAGAGCACGACCGCAAGCGAGGCGGAATAGCTCAGAAAATCTGCCGCGAAATAGCGGAACGGGGGTCGCACCTTTTTGGCCCAAAACACCTGCGACACGGACGCACT